>BSBK01008210.1:32500-392500 GCA_027943335.1 Chamaecyparis obtusa
CCTCGGCTTCTCGATAGTTGGCCAAGCCTGATAGTATCGTATCATTTGCAAATTTTTGGTGTGTGATATTAGGTAGATTATATGTTGCTTTTAAACCTATAATTTTGCCTTCTATCTGTTTCTTTGTTAAGGCTCTACCTAAGGCTTCTGCCATGATAACGTAGAGGAAAGGTGATAAGGGGTCACCTTGTCTGATACCTCTAGATATATCAAAAAAACCTTCCGGAGCACCATTGATCAGAATGGAGATTTTAGGAGTGGAAATACATTTATATATAAGGTTGATCCATTGTTTAGAAAAGCCAAAGGCTTCCAAACACTTGCATAGGAATCTCCAGTCAACTTTGTCATAGGCTTTCTGGATGTCTATTTTAATAAACATACTGGGTTCCTTTGTTAACTGCATTGTATGTACAAGTTCTTGAGCTATAAAAATTCCATTTAGGATGGATTGGTTGGCTACAAAACATGTCTTCTCTTCTGAGATAATGGCAGGGAGGAGAGTTTTGAGCCTATTAGCCAAACATTTAGACAAAATCTTGTAAATGGTATATAAGGCAATAGGATGAAAGTCCCCAGGTTCCGTACATTCATTTTTCTTAGGTATGAGTGTAAAAAAGGTATTATTTATTTCCGTTAGAATGGAGCCGGAGTTTCTCGTAGCTTCCACTGCTTGCCAAATATCATTTCCCATAAAGTGTCAACATTTTTGAAAAAAATCAGCATGGAAACCATCTGGGCCAGGCACTTTGTTCGGATGTAATTGGAATACTGCGTTCTTGACTTCTTCCAAAGTGAATTTGCTATTAATCATTTTGTTATCAGCTTCCAAAATTAGTTTAGGTATTGCTTTTAACATCTCATTTTGTGCTTTGAGATTAACTGCTTCTGAGTTATTTAGAAGAGAGGTGTAAAATTGTACAAAATTTTCTGAGATAGAGTTAGGGTCTTCTAGGAGTTTCCCCTTATCATCTTTGATTCTTGTGATTCTGTTTATATTTCTTTTTAAGTTTATGGTTTTATGAAAATATTTTGTGTTGTTGTCTCCTTCTTTAAGCCAAGATTCCTGAGATTTCTGTTTCCAAATAATCTCTTCTTTAAGGAGAATCGCATTGTATTTAGCCATGAGTTCTTTTTCCTTAAGGTAACTGAGCTCATTCATACCTTGATCTATAACTATATTATTAAGATTTTCTAGTTCTTGTTTGATTTGTAATTTATCTTTGAAGATGTTGCTAAATTTGTTTTTGTTCCTGTAACACCCCTATCTAAACTTAAAGATAAAAGATGATACTAAAGAAGAAACAACCATAAATAAAATCACATAAAACCACAGTAATAAATTTTTTTTTCTCTTAAAATTACAAACTGTTACATATAATCATAGCAACTACTTCTAAGAGCTTTATAGTTTACAATCGATTTACATCAGAGTAATAATAATACTCTTTATTCAAAGATTAAGTTCCAAAAACAAAATTTCCTTCTTTCCAAAACCATTACATTCTACGAATAGATCTGATAACTAATAACCATGAAATGATCTGTTTCCCATAAAACTTAACAACTGCTATCCACTGTCCCATACTCATTGATTTATCCATCTAAAACCTGAAAATCAAAATGAACACAAACGCAAACAGCAAACAGGGCTCAGTCACAATGATAAAGAAAATGAATCATCTCCAAATATCTGCAATCATAAAAGTCAGTACAATATAACATTTATGCATATTTAAATACAGATGTAATTGAAAACTAAATAACATAATTCCATTCTTTTACACCAAAATCATCAAGCACTAAATTTCTTTCTAACAAAAACAAACTCGCAAAGAAAATGACAAAGTAATGATCCAATAGTTCATGGGTGTCCACATAAGGACCTACCCTATGTATCCGTAAGGAAACCCCGTAGAAATCCATTATGTCTGATGAAACCATAATGTTTTATCTTTGTTAATTGAAACCCATGACCCTTGAATTTTATAATTATCACTTAATTAAACAACTGACAGAAATTCTTTCCCATAAGGATATAGACTAGTGTCAGTCACAACTGACAGAAATTCTATCATCACAAGGTACTAGACTAGTGTCAGCCCCCAATCTAAGGATCATACTTGCATTATCTCAAAAACACTTGATCTAGCAATTAATGAAAGCAATGAAATGAACTACATTACACAATTTCACTAACATTCCATTTCTATTGCATCAATTTACAAAATTGAAACAGCAATCAGAGATCCATTATAAACCATGTTTCCATATTCCTTAACATACATTCATAAACATGATGTTTCTCAAAAGAAGAAAAGATCACAGTTCTTTCTCCATCACAAATTCATTCAAATAATAATCTCCACATTAACTTAACATTAAATCTGAAACTATACAATAAAAAGTCCATATTGAAATCACGATTACATCGGATAGAAAAGAACTAAAATAGTCATATATCAACTGAATCAACACAACACCCATCACTTTTAACAACATACAAGCTTACCATAACCAATTTATTAAACTAATTGGCCATACATCCTGCTCTATTAATTACAAGTTTATACCATTTATATATATGTTGGCGTATGTACATGTATACACCACGGCTTGTGTATACATATACATATCCTAGTAGGTATATATATATATGAATATATAATTATATAAGCTTGTAATTAATAGTTCAGAATGACAGTCATAGCATCTATTAAATACATGTTGGCGTATGTACATGTATACACCACGGCTTGTGTTTACATATACATATCCCAGCAAGTATATATATTTATATATCTAATTGCATAAACTTGTAATTAACAGTTTAAGTCCATAAATATGCAATAGAAAAACCATACTAATCATCACAGTTCTGTCACAGAATACATCTACCTTATTATACTACTAAATCTGCCGAATACATAAAATAATGACAGTATAATAATAATAACCGACTTCTACCTTTAAACAAAATACCAAAGTGTTTTTCCTTACTGTCTGAACAAGACAGTAATTGACTTTCCTATAATCCCTTAACATTTCCTAATGTCCTAACAACTGTATTACACACTGGTGATAATTACTGAAGAATCATAAAGCTCACAATCAAGTTTTGACATAGCCAAAGATATACACATTTCTCTATTGACTAATACATACGGTGACAAACACCCATTTGACAAAACATCGACACCAGATAACTAAAGAAATACACCTAGAAAAATACTTCAATTCCACACCTATGTTGCAAGTGTAAATACAAAATACGACGAGTATCTAAAAACACTATGAAATACCACTAATCCCTATTTCCTCAATAAAACTCAAAAGAAAACATTGATACCAACTTTGGTTAATGACAGTGGTAGAAAAACCTGATTCCACATTATAACCAAGACTTTACAAACTGAATACATTATGCTGCTACAGTGTTCCTAACAATAGGTACAGTGCGAGAAGATCTAAAAGAAGCTTTCTAACAAACACTCATCTTGTATTCCAAACTGGTTCTCATTCCCGATTAACTCCCTTTATACTGACCAAAGATAAAGTATACATCGACACCAAAACACACAAGGAAATAACCATATAACATCTGCATAACTATATTCCATAGTTCGGCATAGACTTAACTAAAACACTGCCAAATCTAAACTCAGAACAGAGAAAACCCCTCAACACATTATGCTCAAAAATAGCATAAAAGAACATGTATTTAATACCACACTAAAACCAAACACTTACTAAACAGTCATTTGTTTCCAAATTTCTCCACTAATCACAACATTTAATAACTAGATTAACTTCTTAACCTATCCAAGAAAAAGACCGATTCATGACCAAACTCACAAAATGTACAAACACAAAACTTCACATTTCATCGACTAACAAACAGTAGTAATCTACATTCCATTAATTTTCATTTGCAGAACATAGAATGGAAAAAGAGGATAAGGTGAGAGATGCCCCTGCCTGGTATTCGTGTGGGGAAGATATCCAGAACCGAAATGCCAGAGCTAGCCCCTACCTAGTGAGCTTCATAGACGAATCCCAACCTCAACCACGAAGATCCCTTATCACAGACTACCAAAATGTCCTGCAAGAGAGCCCAAAATGTAGAGATAACAGTATGAAACTCCCAACTTCCTAAATGACCATGAACAGAAGGGTTTATCTTGCCGTGAAAACCCCTTTCCATTCCAAGCCACTTATCATGTAGGATACAACAGAAAAACAAGTCCATAACCAACTGTTTACCCAAACTCTTGTAGAATAATATGGTGAAAAATGGAGTCAAAATCCAAATGCAACTCTTCACCAGAGCTAATGGTGGTCATCAAACACAACAATGAATTTCCATCGATAAGTTCATTCAATGCAAACTTATCCCTTGCAGTAAACACAACACATTTCCTACCAAATGTCCATCCAAGTACAATTCCACAACCCGAAAAATAGCTTAAACCCCACTAACACCTCAACGCGATGATAGTGCATTAAAACCCTACCGTTAAGTCATGTCTTCGAGCCAGAATATAATAAGAAGACTTAGGGATAGATATCTATGTTTAATAACATTAGTCAATCTTACTAACTTAAACATCTAAGATAACAGCGCATGACAATTCCAAATAACTAACACTTCATCACACTAACCTCCTACTAACATACAAAATAGGATATACTAACTTAGATAATTCATATAGTTTTAGTAAATGAAATACCACATACTTACTAAAACGTTCACTCATAATTATATGTATAAAAATACATATATACAAATTTACTTATTTTTGAATTCAGAATTTGATTAATGTTAAATAACAATAATTCTCTATATACTGTCTATACACATTAAGATACAATTAACCATAATAATAATAATGAACCAATAATCTGACAATTGACTAACCATTTAAATTGTCCTTATTTCATAATCAAACCAATATTCAAAATTCAATCTAAGCCAATTCTGTCATCAGAAAAAGACTCATTAAGCAACAGAATAGACATAATTCTCTGAGTGTCTGGCAGAATTACAGAGATAAACATATTTAATCCAAATAACAAAGTTCAAATGAATGAAGTCAGAGTTCAAGCTCATAAAAGTCTAACATAACATAACATAACATAGAAAAGTAAAGCATGAGACTGTCAGGGGCATGACACCCTTCCCCACCAGACTAGGCTTACTCCTGGAAGCCTGTAAACAAATGAGGATGTGCAGCTCTCATAGCCCCTGTATCTTCCCAAGTTGCAGAAGCTACATCATCAAGATCCCATAACACCTTTACCTGCTCCACCTTGCATCCTCTGAGATTTAGCTCTCTTTGCTGGATGATCTGTACTGGTTCCAGCATCAGTTGACCATCTACCACCTGTAAATTTTTCTAATTTAACACGTGTACAATGTCAGGTATATATTTCCTTAAGACAGAAATGTGAAATACATCATGAATTCGTGAAAGACTGGGTGGCAAAGCAAGTCTGTAGGCAACTGGACCCACTCGTTCGAGGATCTCAAATGGTCCCACAAACCTTGGAGACAATTTTGACCCTTTACCATACTTAATAGGACTTTTCCAAGGTCTAACCCGAAGAAATACCTTATTCCCAACCTCAAATTGACGTTCAATCCTATGCAGGTCTGCATACTTTTTCTGCCTGTCCTGAGCTGTAGATAGGTGTTCTCTGATGCACTTAACCTGCTGTTCTAAATCCTAAAGCATCTTGGGACCCAAAAGAATTATATCTTCAAGATTGGCCCAGCTTAAAGGTGTTCTACACGGTCTTCCATACAAAGACTAGAAAGGAGCCATACCTATAGAACTATGGTAACCATTGTTGTAAGAAAATTCAAGCAGATGCAAGTACTCTTCCCATCTATTTTGCATGTCCATCACATACATTCTAAGCATGTCTTCCAAAATTTGATTGACACGCTCAGTCTGTCCGTCAGTTTCGGGATGATATGCTGAACTAAAGTTCAGCTGAGTACCTAATTCACGCTGCAAAGACCTCCACAGAGATGAAGTAAAAACTGAATCCCTATCAGATATGATCTTCTTAGGAATCCCATGCAGCTTAAAAACCTGTTCCATATAAATCTGTGCCATAGATGCAACATTATAAGTGGATCTTATAGGAATAAAATGGGCAACTTTGGTTAACCGGTCAACAACAACCATAATGGCATCATGTCGCCTAGCTGAAAATGGTAACCCCACTATGAAATCTATGGATATGGTATCCCATTTCCATTCAAGCATGCTATGAGATTGAAGTAAACCAGCTGGATGTTGATGTTCATCTTTTACTCTCTGACACTCCAAGCATCTAGCCACAAAATCAGCAATATCCCTCTTCATACCCAGCCAGTAGTGATGCTACTTAAGATCAGCATGCATCTTCTTCACACTAGGATGTGCTGAATAAGGTGCCTTATGTGCTTTAGTCATAACTAGGTTCCGAAGATCCCCGACTTCTGGAACATATATGCTGCCTCGGTAAGTCATTAATCCTTCAGTGTTGATAGAGTAACCCTCAAATTTGCCTTCTAATACACTACCACTATCAATCACTGCTTTGACATCTAAATACCAAGGGTTAGTAGCCAAATTCAAAATTATTCTCTCTTTCAAATCAATTGTGAGGGTCAAAGAAGAGAGTTCATGATGCCTTCTGCTAAGAGCATCTGCTACTTTGTTCTCTTTACCCTGAATATACTTCATTTCGAAGTCATACTCACACAAAAACTCCATCCATCTGTGCTGACGTGCATTAAGATTGGGTTGCGTGAACAAATATTGTAGACTTCTGTGATCGGTATGAAGTTCAAAATGTTGACCAAGAAGAAAATGTCACCATTTGGTCAAAGCATGGATCACTGCTGCAAGTTCTAAATCATGAGTAGGATAATTAATTTCATGATCCTTTAGTTTCCTGGATTCATAAGCAATGACCCTATTGTCCTGCATCAAGACAGCCCCTAAACCATCCAATGAGGCATCAGTGCACACAACAAATTCCTTAGAAGGATCAGGTATCACTAAAATTGGTGCACTAGTCAAACGTTCCTTTAGATGTTGGAATGCTTCTTCACATTTATCTGACCAGATGAATTTCTTACCCTTTCTCTAGAGAGAAGTAATGGAATGGGCTATCTTTGAAAAATTAGCCACAAATCTTCTGTAGTAGCTAGCCAGACCCATAAAACTTTGTACTTCAGATACATTGGTAGGAGTTGGCCACTCTACAATTGCCCTGATCTTAGCAGAATCAACAGCTATTCCATCTCCTGTAATAATGTGACCCAAATAACTTATTTCAATTTTGAAAAATTCACATTTTTCAAGATTGGCATATAGCTTGTTCCTGCGGAGACATTCTAAGACTAGCCTCAAATGTTGCTCATGCTCCTCCAAGGAGTTAGAAAATACCAAAATGTCATCAAGGAACACTACCACAAACTTGTCTAAGAAAGTCCTGAATACTTCCTGCATCAAACTCATGAATATTGATGGTGCATTAGTCAACCCAAATGGCACTACCATGAATTCATAATGCCCATACCTTGTGTGAAAAGCTGTTTTATGAATTTCAGCTTCTTGAATCCTTAACTGATGGTATCCAGATTTGAGATCAATCTTGGAAAACACCTTGGCACCCTTCACTTGATCAAACAAATCATCAATGTGAGGCAAAGGTTATCTATTTTTGATGGTAGCTTTGTTCAGATGTCTATAGTCGATACAAAGCCTCAAAGATCCATCCTTCTTCTTGACGAAGATAACAGGTGCTCCCCAAGGTGAAACACTAGGTCTAATAAGTCCCTTCTCAAGGAGTTCTTCAAGTTGAACCTTGAGTTCCACTAATTCTTGAGCGGTCATACGGTACGGAGTCTTGGAAATTGGTTCGGTTCCCAGTAAAAGATCAATCTTAAAATCAATTTCTCTTTTAGGTGGGATTCCCGGACTCTCCGTAATAAATACATCTGAGAATTCCTTCAAAATTGGATGATCTAAGCTAGTGTTCCATGCAACTAGTTCATCAAAATCATTGATAGAAATAGCAAACAATTTGCATCCCTTTTGAAAACATCTCTGAAGTTGCTTAGCAGAAATAGTTATGACTGACATAGGCCTCTTAACACCTATAATAATCTTGATGGTACCATTATCATTGATACACCTAACGGTCTTCTCTCTACAATCGATGACAGCTTGGTGTTGATCTAACCAATCCATACCTAGAATAATGTCATAAGAACCTAAAGGAATAACCCTAAGGTTAACTGTAGTAGTAAAAGCCTTAAATTGGACCTTACAATTTTTAGCTATAAATCCTGATTCAACCTTAGTCCCTGATGCTAACTTGACTTGCCATGCCAATTCAGCTTTACTCACAGGAATTCCACATTGCTTAACCAAATTGGAAGAAATAAAAGAGCCAGTGGCACCAGAGTCAAATAAAATAGAGATCTTCTTACCTTGGTAATTACCTCTGGCTTCAATCACAGTGTTCTGATGATTTTCTTGTTTCTGATCCACAGTAGCAAAGATGCGATGATTCCTTCCAGAATCACCAACAGTAGCCTCTGAACTTGTGGCTTTAGACCTTACCTGACTATTGCCTCGAAGGGGACAATTCCATTGCAAATGCCCCAATTGCCCACATTGCCAACACTCTGCCCCTCTCTTGGTACTTTTATCCTGTGATGAGTTCACTGGAGGTGATGCATAACTCTGTTGTACACTCTGAGTTGGTTTAAAGGACTTAGGTTGCTCAGGAACCTTGAAACTCTTGTTTGATTTGGAAAACTTTTCAAACTTCCTCTTTTGAAATTTACCACTCGATCCACTGGAAAATGCCTTGATATTATCTTGATAAGGTTTATGATTCTTCCCACTACTTTGAGCTGGTGGATTCACTGATCCTTTGGCTGAAAATCTTGACTTCAATTCTGTGAGCTTAGCTTGATCAGCAGCTTCTTTCACTATCTTAGGTTTGAAAGTTCTCACTTCTTCTCCAATTTTAGGGTTCAAACCCCTAATGAAGTGTTGTACCAAAGGCTTATCATTCTCTAACCAACCAGAATATTTCTTTAGTTGGAAAAACCTCCTCTCATACATTTCCACTATTGAGCTACCTTGTGAAATACTGAAGAATTCTTCGGATCTAGTTTGCTGCCAATAATCTGACATGAATCTCTCGTGGAATCTTTCTATGAAAAGCTCCCATGTAACCTAAGAGATAAGAATTCCAAGTTGCTATAGTTCCATATTCCACCATATGGAAGCAAAGGATCTTAGCTGCATTACGGTCCAATGAACCTTCACATTACCGTGATAATCATGGAGAATAAAACATCTTTCGATGTTCAAGAGCCATGCTTCAGCTTCAGCATCACCCTCTGTTCCATTGAAATATGGTCCTTTGAGCTTAGAAAGGTCTTTTAACTGAGTCCTGATAACAAGGTCTTCTACTACTGGAACTTGTATAACATGAGCATTTGCTACACCATCTGGAACATTGTTCCTAGCTTCAATGTTATCCAACCTATCAAGGATCTGTTGGAGAACTTCAACCTGAGGTACCTCTCGATCTTCCTAATCCATTCCTATTAAAGGATAAACTTGTTCATCACCAAGTATTCCTTGGCGACCTCGTCCTCTACCTTGGCCATGACCATGACCACATCATCCACCCCTACCTCTGCCTAAATCGGCATCAACTGGGTCACCACGCCTTTGTGCTCCTCGTGTAACAGGAGGCATGCTTGAAATCCTATAGAAAAGTTCAATAAAATCACTAACGGAAGCATAATGATAAAACCCTTTTAAAAAACCCTCAAGCCCTGAGTGTTTAAACCGGGCTCTGATACCAAATGTAACACCCCTATCTAAACTTAAAGATAAAAGATGATACTAAAGAAGAAACAACCATAAATAAAATCACATAAAACCACAGTAATAAAAAAAAAAATTCTCTTAAAATTACAAACTGTTACATATAATCATAGCAACTACATCTAAGAGCTTTATAGTTTACAATCGATTTACATTAGAGTAATAATAATACTCTTTATTCAAAGATTAAGTTCCAAAAACAAAATTTCCTTCTTTCCAAAACCATTACATTCTACGAATAGATCTAATAACTAATAACCATGAAATGATCTGTTTCCCATAAAACTTAACAACTGCTATCCACTGTCCCATACTCATTGATTTATCCATCTAAAACCTGAAAATCAAAATGAACACAAACGCAAACAGCAAATAGGGCTCAGTCACAATGATAAAGAAAATGAATCATCTCCAAATATCTGCAATCATAAAAGTCAGTACAATATAACATTTATGCAGATTTAAATACAGATGTAATTGAAAACTAAATAACATAATTCCATTCTTTTACACCAAAATCATCGAGCACTAAATTTCTTTCTAACAGAAACAAACTCGCAAAGAAAATGACAAAGTAATGATCCAATAGTTCATGGGTGTCCACATAAGGACCTACCCTATGTATCCGTAAGGAAACCCCGTAGAAATCCATTATGTCTGATGAAACCATAATGTTTTATCTTTGTTAATTGAAACCCATGACCCTTGAATTTTATAATTATCACTTAATTAAACAACTGACAGAAATTCTTTCCCATAAGGATATAGATTAGTGTCAGTCACAACTGATAGAAATTCTATCATCACAAGGTACTAGACTAGTGTCAGCCCCCAATCTAAGGATCATACTTGCATTATCTCAAAAACACTTGATCTAGCAATTAATGAAAGCAGTGAAATGAACTACATTACACAATTTCACTAACATTCTGTTTCTATTGCATCAATTTACAAAATTGAAACAGCAATCAGAGATCCATTATAAACCATGTTTCCATATTCCTTAACATACATTCATAAACATGATGTTTCTCAAAAGAAGAAAAGATCACAGTTCTTTCTCCATCACAAATTCATTCAAATAATAATCTCCACATTAACTTAACATTAAATCTGAAACTGTACAATAAAAAGTCCATATTGAAATCACGATTACATCGATTAGAAAAGAACTAAAATAGTCATATATCAACTGAATCAACACAACACCCATCGCTTTTAACAACATACAAGCTTACCATAACCAATTTATTAAACTAATTGGCCATACATCATGGTCTATTAATTACAAGTTTATACCATTTATATACATGTTGGCGTATGTACATGTATACACCACGGCTTGTGTATACATATACATATCCCAGCAGGTATATATATATATGAATATATAATTATATAAGCTTGTAATTAATAGTTCAGAATGACAGTCATAGCATCTATTATATACATGTTGGCGTATGTACATGTATACACCACGGCTTGTGTTTACATATACATATCCCAGCAAGTATATATATTTATATATCTAATTGCATAAACTTGTAATTAACAGTTTAAGTCCATAAATATGCAATAGAAAAACCATACTAATCATCACAGTTCTGTCACAGAATACATCTACCTTATTATACTACTAAATCTGCCGAATACATAAAATAATGACAGTATAATAATAATAACCGACTTCTACCTTTAAACAAAATACCAAAGTGTTTTTCCTTACTGTCTGAACAAGACAGTAATTGACTTTCCTATAATCCCTTAACATTTCCTAATGTCCTAACAACTGTATTACACACTGGTGATAATTACTGAAGAATCATAAAGCTCACAATCAAGTTTTGACATAGCCAAAGATATACACATTTCTCTATTGACTGATACATATGGTGACAAACACCCATTTGACAAAACATCGACACCAGATAACTAAAGAAATACACCTAGAAAAATACTTCAATTCCACACCTATGTTGCAAGTGTAAATACAAAATACGACAGGTATCTAAAAACACTATGAAATACCACTAATCCCTATTTCCTCAATACAACTCAAAAGAAAACATCGATACCAACTTTGGTTAATGACAGTGGTAGAAAAACCCAATTCCACCTTATAACCAAGACTTTACAAACTGAATACATTATGCTGCTACAGTGTTCCTAACAACAGGTACAGTGCAAGAAGATCTAAAAGAAGCTCTCTAACAAACACTCATCCTGTATTCCAAACTGGTTCTCATTCCCGATTAACTCCCTTTATACTGACCAAAGATAAAGTATACATCGACACCAAAACATACAAGGAAATAACCATATAACATCTGCATAACTATATTCTATAGTTCGGCATAGACTTAACTAAAACACTACCAAATCCAAACTCAGAACAGAGAAAACCCCTTAACACATTATGCTTGAAAATAGCATAAAAGAACATGTATTTAATACCACACTAAAACCAAACACTTACTAAACAGTCATTTGTTTCCAAATTTCTCCACTAATCACAACATTTAATAACTAGATTAACTTCTTAACCTATCCAAGAAAAAGACCGATTCATGACCGAACTCACAAAATGTACAAACACAAAACTTCACATTTCATCGACTAACAAACAGTAGTAATCTACATTCCATTAATTTTCATTTGCAGAACATAGAATGGAAACAAAGGATAAGGTGAGAGATGCCCCTACCTGGTATTCGTGTGGGGAAGATATCCAGAACCGAAATGCCAGAGCTAGCCCCTGCCTAGTGAGCTTCACAGATGAATCCCAACCTCCACCACGAAGATTCCTTATCACAGACTGCCAAAATGTCATGCAAGAGAGCCCAAAATGCAGAGATAACAGTATGAAACTCCCAACTTCCTAAATGACCATGAACAGAAGGGTTTATCTTGTCGTGAAAACCCCTTTCCATTCCAAGCCACTTATCATGTAGGATACAATAGAAAAACAAGTCCATAACCAACTGTTTACCCAAACTCTCGCAGAATAATATGGTGAAAAATGGAGTCAAAATCCAAATGCAACTCTTCACCAGAGCTAATGGCAGTCATCAAACACAACAATGAATTTCCATCGATAAGTTCATTCAATGTAAACTTATCCCTTGCAATAAACACAACACATTTCCTGCCAAATGTCCATCCAAGTACAATTCCACAACCCGAAAAATAGCTTAAACCCCACTAACACCTCAATGCGATGATAGTGCATTAAAACCCTGTCGTTAAGTCATGTCTTCAAGCCAGAATATAATAAGAAGACTTAGGGATAGATATCTATGTTTAATAACATTAGTCAATCTTACTAACTTAAACATCTAAGATAACAGCGCATGACAATTACAAATAACTAACACTTCATCACACTAACCTCCTACTAAGATACAAAATAGGATATACTAACTGAGATAATTCATATAGTTTTAGTAAATGAAATACCACATACTAAAAAATTCACTCATACTTATATGTATAAAAATACATATATACAAATTTATTTATTTTTGAATTCAGAATTTGATTAACGTTAAATAACAATAATTCTCTATATACTATCTATACACATTAAGATACAATTAACCATAATAATAATAATGAACCAATAATCTGACAATTGACTAACCATTTAAATTGTCCTTATTTCATAATCAAACCAATATTCAAAATTCAGTCTAAGCCAATTCTGTCATCAGAAAAAGACTCATTAAGCAACAGAATAGACATAATTCTCTGAGTGTCTGGCAGAATTACAGAGATAAACATATTTAATCCAAATAACAAAGTTCAAATAAATGAAGTCAGAGTTCAAGCTCATAAAAGTCTAACATAACATAACATAACATAGAAAAGTAAAGCCTGAGACTGTCAGGGGTATGACAGTTCCATTCTAGTACTTTATTTTTAATAATTTTTAGTTTTGCTACTAAGCTATACATCTTAGATCCTTTGATTGTTATCTAATTCCACCATTGCTTTAGAGGATTTATGAATTCTGGATCTTGAAACCACATGAATTCAAATTTAAATGGATTTCTAGTTGGTTTGCAACTTTCCGTAATAGTTAGTCTAATGGGGTAATGATCTGATCCTGTTTCTGGGAGAATTTTAGCACTCAATATATGGTTGAAATTTTTTGAATCTGCGCTAATCAAGAATTTGTCTAGTTTTTCCGAAATGTGACTGAAACATGATCTTCTATTATTCCAGGTAAATATACCATTATTAGTGTCGATGTTTATTAAATGATTATTCATGACCCAATGGTTAAAATCTTTCTAAGATTGTGATATGTATTGTGATCCACCAAATTTCTCTTTGATATCCAAGATGGCATTAAAGTTGCCTCCTAATATATGTGTCTCTTCTTTGTTGGATTGCAAAAATGTTTGGATTTCTTTCCATACTCTCCTTTTTTCCTCATTTTGGATAGGACCATATACATTTAACAAATAAAATTTTAAGTTTGTTTTAAAGTTGTTGATTTTTAAGACCATCCAATTACTATTTTTTATTAAGGCTTTGACTGAGATCTTCTGGGGGTCCCATAGCAATGCTAGACCCCCGAATGCACCATTTGATGGTACACATTCTAGCTTCCAAATGCCCAATTTTACATTTAATCTCTCATTTTCTTCCATATTAAGTTTTGTTTCCTGTAGTAAGATAATTTCTGATTCAAAATTATTTAAATATCTTTTTAATAATCTTTTCTTGTTAGGGGCGTTTAAGCCCCTAACATTCCATGATGTAACTCTCATGGCTCCTTGGGAAGGCACTTCCCCTTCCCAACATTCAGAATATCTGCAATCTTCTTTTGATTTTCCGCACTACCATCTAAAGTTCTAAGTTCTTTGAGGGATTTCCTTCCTCTTTTCTTTTTTATTTTATCAATTCTAGGGGAAGTTAAGCCTTCCCTATTATTGTCTATGCCAAGTTGTCTATCTTTGTTAGTTATACCAAATAAGCCATTGACAGTTTCAGGATTGCATTCTGCATCACCATTGATTAGGAGGGGGTAAATTATATTCCCAGTTGGGTTTATACTTGTTTTCCCTTCATCAAAGTTAATGAGGGTGTCTTCATGGTCTATGTTATCTTGACCATATGATTCCATGATATTTTCTATGTTATCAAGACCATATTTATTTAAGGCTTCTAGTTCTAGAGGGATTGTGATATTTGTTTCATTGTCTTTTGGCTGAGACGCCATTAGCTCCACGTTAGCCTTTTCTTCTTTTCTCAATTTCATGATTTCTTTAATTAATAATTCTTTTTGTAACATCAATTCTTCTTTATCATAGATCCCATCTATAAAGAGATCCATTAGTTCATCTGTAATAGTTTCTCCTAAATAATCCATGATGATTTTAATCTCCTTATTGCACTCATCTTCTTCTGAGTTTTTGTTTGTTAGAATTAAGTTTGCTGAATCTAAATTCTACTTTTCCTGATCTATAACCTTAGGATCAGTCATAGCCATGTTATCATTGCTTTTTTGTGCAGTCCAATCCACAATACCTAGGGATTGGGGTTCTTTATTTAGTGCAATTTGGGTTTCATCATTTTCCCAAGTTGGGGTATTACTATTCAATTATGTCTGCTCTACTAGTTCTGGTTGTTTGTTAATGTTTGGGGCTTACACCTCTGATGTAGTGAGAGCATAGTTCTTGTCAAAAATTATGTGTTTGGATGGTGATTTTTCATGATCAAGGCCATTTCTCTTTCTGTTTCCTTATCCCTTAAATCCGACAGCATGAAGCCACCTCTATCTTTATAAAAGTTAACCTCAACATTCGTCCTATTAAGATTACTGTTGGGTTTTATTCTTATTGTTGGACTAATGTTATTGAATTCATTAACATCTTCTATGTACTCCTCCAAGATAATAGGATTAATAATAATTGAGTTTGAGTTAAAACATAAATGTAAGGGAGGAATGTGCTTCTGATGTATATTCATTTTAACAACAATGATTTTATCAGATTGGTTGTGTTTGGTTTCCACAATTCTAATGAAGCTACCAATTTTGTTACCAATACGACAAACAAAATCTAAGCTGGACAGTTCTAATGGTAGATTTCTAAGAATTATAACTTTTTCTACCTCAAAATCACCCAAATTGATTGGATTAAAAAGAGGCATCCAATTGCAAACAAAAAAGGTTTCCTGCTTGAATTTAAGCATGTTCCCTTTCAAAATGTTGTTTTTAAGATCAGGAGTTTTGCAATCTATGAAAAGAAAATTATCAGTGAAGATAGTGATACTTACCTCTTTGGGGAGTACTTCTTTCAGATCTTCTGCAATGTCAAGGATGTTTATTCCAGCTTCTTTCCATCGACATATGACACCTATATTCTCATAGTGTTTCTATTTTTGCAATACATGCTTATCATCTAGATTTATTATGTTAGATTTTAGATTAGAGAAACCTTTAACTTTAGAATGCACATAATTATCTTTGCTAGTGCGTCTATGTAGAGGTGTGTATACTGAATTATTTGCCCCCTTTTGATACTCAAATGTAACATAGTTTGACTTACCTACTGTTGAAAGCATACCATTCTACCTCCGATGTGGGGGAGAGTAAGCAGTATATGCCATGATTTTGGTTTTGGCTTTCAGATCCAAATCACATTCCCCATTATTATGAAAATGTGTTTTTGATTTTGACAAGCTTTCTCGCTTCCCTATTTTTGAAACCCCGACTCGTGGCTCTAAGGTTTTGGTAAGGGAAGGGGGGATACTTTTAACATTGGGCTATGATTTATCCGCAATCTGATGTGCCCTATCCCTAGAGATACCCTTCCCTTTCAAAACCCTGGTGTGCTTGTGAGGGGGGGAATATGTGCCCAATCTAGGAGAGAATTTCTCCTCTCTTAATGATTCGAAGGAATTACTTAATAAAATAGTATTACAGTTCTAATCAGAAGGGGGGGATCTTACCTTTCCCTTTCTTCTAACCACTTGTCATTCATTATCTTGAGTCTTTGTAATGCTGGGAAACCCCTGTGCCACTAAGAGTCCACCTCTCCCCAATGCAGTATGGGGGTCTTCGGATTTTTCACCTGATGTAAATCTGGACTTTAGGGCCCACATTCTCCCAGAATTGCGACTTTGAAATGCATCATATTTAGTTTTGGTGAAGAAGTCAATTTGCTGATCCAAGATATCTACTGTAAGTATCTTAGGGATCGCATCACTTCTCCGTTCATTCTTCTTTTTGGTATCGACAGCTAGTGCATTTGATAATTGAACTTTAACTTCCAAAATTCCTTTTTCTGCTAAACTTCTTTGTTTTTGTTTCTCAATAAACAGTTTGAGATGATCATATGATGGCCTGGCCGTACACATATCAGGTTTTCTACAATCAACCAGCTTGTGGCCATAGAGGAAACAGTTGAAACAATACCCTGAGAAGCTGGTATGGTTTGTATCAAGATATGTAGATTTTCCCGTGGCCTCCTTGTCTCCTTCATTGTTAATGGTACTTGCAGAGAACCCAGAGGGATGGCACTATTGTATTCCCATTCATGTTTGTAGGAAGCCCTAACCCCAAACTCCCAAAATGAAATATTCACTTCTTTTTTTGCATTTTATTTCACTGCTTCCAAAATAAATTCAATGAAAAAAAAAAAAAAACTTACATTTATTGTAAGTATACCACTAGAAATTGCACCTTGGTGAGCAATGAGAACACCAAAGAGGTATGGAAGGTCAACTAGGGAAAATTTTGATATATTTTTTGTATACATTGGTGAAGTACATGAGATCAACTGGGATGATATTTAGAAAATGATGTTGTTTGGGTAACTAAGGTATTAATAGAGAAGTGATAGCTTCAAATCAATTACAGACCATGCAAAGTCAAAATATATCACAATCTAAATATATAATAAAATTAATAATTGAAAAAAATTAATAATAAATAATGAACTTATTAATTTTATAGATAATTTAAATATTAATATTTTTTTAATTTTTTACATACTTCTATGTAGTATACAAGGTCAATTGGTGGGACATGGAGTAAACGATGATTTATGTGTAGGAAATGTAACACCCTGCTAGAGAACCTAAGAGGACAATACAACATACTAAGAAAAGAGAAGATATTTTAAAAAAAACCAAGAATACAACTAACATTACAATTACGCGTGTAGATAACATCAACTCATCAAAAATATAAGAATTTTAACCAAGGCACATTTCATTAAATGCAAGATGAATGTTAAACATTGACCACAACTAGGTCCTCTTAGGTTCCCCGATGTCGCTACTAGCAATGCATAACATACAAGTCTAAGTCTATATGAAACTATTAACAAGTTTACAATATGAATGGAATCATTTAAATGTTACAATGAGATAACATATAGTCACGTGATCAAGTCAAGGACCAACATCTTTATGCACTTCTTTCATTACTTCGCTAGTAATCATATACATACGTTTACAAATTACAAGTATTGGAATACATTTAAATATTCATTTTGAAATTATCTCAAAGAGATTACAACACCACATCAATACACAGATATGAAGATATAGACAATGTCACTTTATTACATCAACAAGAAGTTCCATAATAAGATGCAATGAATCATGGAAATTATTTGGTTACATGACCAAGAAGTTGCATGATAAGCATAGTGAAGTAGCATGATTGTCCAATACCCTCAAACCAACTATGGAAAATATTCGATGGGTACTAAATATTTTTCACCCAACCACGTGGGACCTTGAGGCCCACTCCCCCAAGATAGGAGATAACACAAGGCCCCACACCACACAAACATCACAAGAAAGGAAGCAACAAGAATCATCCAAACCAAGAAATAACATAAGGAATATACTCAGGTAAACAATAGAGATAATATAGGATAATAGAAAATACTAGAGGTGACTCACAAGGATAAATGGAGGTGATCCTAAGACACATGTTGGAGAGTGGCATCACATAGTTCCCTACTATCTTGGGTTATCCTGGTAGTCTTGTTGTAGGCCCTAGTCCCCATGTGAGAACTCATGTGGAACTGACGTTGAATTCATGAGGACAAGAATTTTGATTTTCCAACTCATTGCCACATAGGAAGCTTCATCTTCTCCAACCCATTCATGGTCCATAGAGGATTTCTCATGGCTATGGGTGATGAAACATTGTTATCTTGAATTAATGTGTTAACTCATCTCGATTCTCTTATTATATTATCACTTGCTTAAAACTCCACAATGGGTTATCATGATTTGACCAATTAGGGCCCCGACTCCCATTGCGAGCCACTCTCCCAACAATGCTCCTAGAAAACCCTCCCCTATGCTCCAATATGAAACCCAAAAGAGAAAAACAATAACAATAAATAAAATCCTCAAGGTTCACCAAATCCAAGAACCATAAAATAGAATTGGAGCATAGAAACACAAAATCATCAATACGATCCATATCATATCATCATAACTAAGGATGCATCAAATCTAAGTCATGTTGAAATCTCACGAAACCTCTCTAGATTCTAAAACATAAAAAATAATAAAAATACCACAAGAATCATACACATGTACCCTTTGGATCCATTCCATCAAATAGGATACGTAAAAACTCCTCGATCCATAGAAAGAGTAGTTAGGCTCCAAAAAGTGTTATTAAACCATAACACAATACAATCATGATTACCACATAACATAGAAGATCAAGAGCACCACATTCATCAAGTCAGTGTTAAACCAATAATAATAAGATGTCAAGAACCATAACCAGGACCTTCATGTGACCTCATTTACATGATTAAGACCAAAACATATAAATATAGTTCCAAAAGAAAATATCAAATTGACACTTATAATGATCACATTTAAGCCCAACAAAATTATATCAATAAATTTTCAATAAGTCCTGAAAAGAAAACAAGGACCAAGAAAACTATCAAATCACAAGCCTCTGGTAACACATGGCCAACCCAACACTAAAAGGAAAGCCAAAATTGGGCACATCAATTCTCGAGCAAGCCCAAAAGATACAAAACCAAACTAAAGACCCATTTTGACAAATTGGCACTAAAATCTCCTTCACACATTATAACACCAAAATACAATATTGACTTCACAAAGAATGATGTAACTCAATAGCACCAACATATCAAATAACAATTATAAATAGGAAAATATTGAATCCCAAAGTCATCTAATAAATATAAGGAAATCCAAAATGCTTTGCAAGTCGATGCTAAAACTCTAAGACTCATCAAGATATTGATAGCATGAATATGCCATAACATAAGAATAATTCTTAAATCAATCTAAACTTAATTTAGACAAAGGAGAAAATATACTTATATTCCCAAAAACATACCAAAAGTAAGGCCCCATTTGGTTAGTGGAATTGGGGTGAAATTGGGTGCGGAACTTCCACTTTTTTGCTAAATCTGTCATTTGGGACGCTAAATTACAATTCAGGTTTCAGAGATCAAAATCTAGTTTACGCACCAAAATGGGTGGCACTATCTTCCCACCCAATAGGTGGAATTGCAAATCATCGTCTAGTTTTGGGTTTTTGTGAACCCCATTTAATTGTTTGGCTGGGTCTATTTTTTGTGAAATCATCTTGCATTGCGAAAGGGGTTTTTGTGTCTATGAAAAAACCCTCCCCTTTCCTGATTTCAACAAAGATCTTTAATGAAGGAGAATGATGTGTGGAGGTGCAATTGTATCACAATTTATACCCATGAATCAGCGAGCCACAGTGAAGGATTTATAGTCCGATTTTGATAAATTTGCAGACTTTGTTAATGGAAAAGCTGCAACAGAAAATTCCTTCAACGATGTTGGTAGCTATGGCAAGGATGAAGATATGGAATTTGAAGATTTTACCTTTCAGAAGCCCAAGAAGTGCAGCAAAAATGACATTTCAGTTTCTTCAGGTTGGATTCGTCGAGTGTTGTTTTTTTCCTTTGTTTCTTTCTATTCGATTTCATATAAGACTTTAGCACACCTATTTATGCCAATTTGCTGGTAAAGATTATACATGTTTAAATATGACAAATTTCCTTTAAAATATGCACGTTTTTATCAAAAATTTGTGGTTATAGGCAAAGCACAGGTGTTTCAAAATCCATATTTCTCAGTTCCAATTCTAATTTCAAAATTGGCAACCAAACGTAGAAGATAGATTGTCTCAGTCATCTTTTGGATCAACCAAATGGTCCAAACTATCTTCCCAATACACAAAACTGGAATTTCAAAACCTTATTTTGAGATAATCAGGTTTTGAGTCAAATTCTAATTCCTCAACCAAAAAGGGCCTAAAGAAAAAGAGGATTTAGAAGGAGAATGATGCATGACTTGGAAAAAAATAGAAGAAATTAGCCTCCACTCTAAAAAGCATCAAATTCTCATAATTGCAAGAACAAGCTTAAATAAATCCTATCAATAGGAAAGATATAAAGGAAAATTAGTTTCATTCAAAACTAATGATAATATCAATGGACCTATGTACGATGACCAAAATAAAGGAATGTTAACATTAAAAGAGATTCAATTACAAATAAAAGAGTCAATTAAATAATTAATAATTGCTCAGAAACGTAATCATCCCACTATATTTAGTTGGAGCAAATTTTGATTCCCCTTTCGAATCTGAGACATCTAGAATCTATACGACTACACACATGGTGTTAAAAATAGCATCTCATGATACAAATTTAATCAAAATAACATTGATAGAATAATATTATTTTAACTATAATGTAAAGTATAAAAATTAATATTATCCTATAATATTGATTGACTAGGTTAATTCATTATTAATATTGAGTAATTTTATATTCAATAGGACCACCAAATGAACTTTAATCTAACATCAATAGTACCATGGTAGCAAGAAAATAATTAAATTACAAACTGGTACTACTACAATACACATAAAAATATTTTTGTTAGAAATCACCTCAATACAAATATCCTCCAAGAAAATTCTAGGACAAGTGGAGTACGCACCTACCCCTACATGAACATGTTCAAAGGGAATCTAGGACATGAGACAAAATGATCATATGGGAGGGTATTACAAGAAAGGTATAAATAGAGAATTCATAGCTTCAAATCAATTATGCATCCACATATATATATCCAAAATTTATATGTTGAAAGAAAAGAGCATGTTAAATTTCTATACTAATTTAATAAATAAGACGTATGATTTTAATATAAATAAAAAATATTAAACATAGTTAAAAATTACACTAGAATAAAATATATAGTTACTTGAATTATTAGTCTTCTCTTTTTCCTTTTACCACATAATATTTTTAAATAAATTATAATTATATGAAAAATATTTTTAAAGTTAATGTATATAATTGGAGTACATTTTTTGAGCAAATACAATTTTAATAGTCAAGTTTTATAATAATCTTAAATACAAGTTAAATTATGCCAAAAAAAAAAATTATCATGTTGAAAGGAAAGGGTTTTTTAAGATGACATTTTCATTGTGTACAATTGGTATTTGTAATAGTCTCTTTTATTGTCATCTAATGACATATTTTTTGGAAGTTTTTATTATAATATGTTTAAAAATATTAAAACTTACACAATAAATTTAATATGTTAAAATAGATATACCATTACTCAAAGTTACTCATATTTCCTTTTTCATTTTATCATATAATATTTTTATATATAACTTTATTAATTATAATAATATAAAAAAGCTAATTATTTATAAATAAACTCTAATATACTATATAACTTCATATATACTTTATTCGTCCACATGCAACTACTTTAAAATTTGACTTAATTTAATCTTTTTACAAATGTGATTACTTACTAATTATTAAATTTAATTTAAATATTTATGTGTGTCATTTTATGGATTTCTTCCATTAACTAGTGATTAAAATCAATTCTTTCAACCAATTACAATTTAGAGTATTTTTTATTTTATAAAAATTAACACATTTTCTATAGTCTAAATGTAAATTTTTTAAGTTTATAAATTATAAAAATAATTTTTTTTATGATATGATTGGCTAATAGATTTGAGGTCTTATAGACCTAATTTTTAGGAATGAAGAGCATGAATAACATTTGTAGGAGTTGTTTAGGATTTTCATTAAAAAAATTGTAGGAATTTTTAAAAGATTTTTACTCAATTTTAGGAATTCACTTTATTTATTGTTATTTAATTATTGAATATTATTAAAAAAAATTGAATTTTAATTGATTTTCTTCAAATTTTTAAAATATTTTTTTTCACAAGCAAAAGTCTAATGTATAATTTGTGTCATATTATATTAAGATAATATTGACTATTTTTGTTATATTATAAAGTATTGAATTTATTTTTAATATATATTATATAATATTTTTTGTATTGATTATAGAGGGATAAAAAATTACATCAAAATGATCAACATAGAGGCATAGCCTCACACCGAGAGTATCAAAGATAACAATATGAAATTACAATGTATCAACCAGCAGCAGGGTAACACATTTTAGGCTAACTTATCAACACGACTGAATTTTAGTATTTCTAACTAAAAATTAATTTTGGTAAAACATATGGTCTAGCTAGATTTATTGTAGCTAAGTTAGATATGTGCTTTAACTTTTTCAGTTGGAAATATATATTAAATGCATGTTTTATACTTCTTTGGGTCGAATTACAATAAAAATATAAATATTTAAGAAAAGTGGTGTTTCAATAACTCCTAATCTTTTTAATGATATTTTTTTTAAAACAAAAAAATACCCTTTTGTAGAGATTAGAGTCAAGAATATCCTCGTATAGATTTTATAGTGTTTTAATTAGACATAGTTTATTGTAATTAAAAAATATCGCAAGTAGGTATTTTAATAGTCAAGGAGATGTTGATTCAGAGAAATAAAAAAATAGTAAATCATATTAAATAAATGTGAAAAATATATGGTGCACTAGAGGAGAGAGTCCTCTTCAAGAATATATATTTCTCTTTTTTATTGGAATATATTTGTTATGAGAAATATGTTGTGAGATGAAAATTGTCGATTTCAGTGAGTCGAAATTTGAATTATTATAAAAGAGAAAATATAGGTCACAAACCATTTTTTATTTCTTCATGCACTAGATATATATGTCATTTATGACATATTTTGATATTAGGGGAAAAATTATTTATTTGCATATAATATTTTGGTGGGAACTAAACCCCTAATTTTTTAGCATTTTTCAGCAACTGAAACATCATCTTTAAAAATTAAAAAAACATATCAATTCTTATTCAAAAAAAATATTAAAAATATTAATCATAAACTTCATCCATTTTATCACATTTAATTAGTTTACATCATCTTCAAATTCTAAACATAAATGTCATTTTTATACTATTGAAGTTGAACAACTTTAATTTTGTTAGCCTTTTCCTTTGTAAAAGGGTGACAGCTTATTGTGCTTTTACCCAACAAAAAGGAAACTAAAACATCTAGTGCAGAATATCATCATAGTCTTCTACCCATGTGGTCCAACCCTTCGACCCTTCCATCTACACAATGCTCTTCTTTTCTTGGATTTGAGCTAGCATAAGGATCTTATCATCCGAAGTATTCTTGACTTTCTTAATTTCCTGGTTAATCTTTTTCAGCATCTCTTTGAACACCTGGAAGTTGTCAATGTTCCTTCTCCATTCGTAGCCATCCTTCATTTCAAAAATGAGAATAGTGGAATGTCCCATTTGTAAGAATCTTCTCATTTTTTCCTTTTCAAGCAGCATGGTAACATGAACCTGCGAGAAAATTTTAAAATATATGATTTTTTGAAAAGACTCAGTAAGGGTTCTGGGAATGCTTTGATACCTTTCTTCATTTCTGATTTTCTAGATTTGCCAAAGAATGTTAGAAGATAAGATACTCCAAAATAGGTTAGTGTCCTTTTTTGAGATTACAGATATTACCAGTAATAATTTAAAAATGTTAACAAACTTAGGATAAGTAATGCCAAACATAATCCAAATTTCTTTTTCAAAAGTACAGTCAAATAAGATATGTCTACAAGTATCCAGGAGTCTACAAATGCTGCAAAGATTGGCTGAGGGAGGATCCTTCCTCACCGAAATTCTATCAAGCATCTTGAGCCACTTAAAGCATTTGATTTTGGGGTCAATAGGACATTCCAAAGTTTATCAAAGTACTTTTTCCAAGAGCAAACATTCAAGTCAGAATACCAAATATTATTAACATGTTGGATGATTGAACCATTGTAGTCAATAACCTTATATATGTTTTTAGATTTAATTTTTGAAACAATAGTTCCATCCAGCCACTTGAGGTTAAGAAATTTGTGAGAGTCCACACTGCAAATATAAGGTAAATCTTTACAGGCTTTGATAATCATATTGTAGGTTTTCTTTTGAGAAGGAGGAATGTTAAACTTGGAGCTAAGTTCCTCCCAACTAATAATGTTATCCTGTTCAAAAATATCAATCAGTTGAGAGATGCCCAATTTGTTCCAATATTTGGCAAAACATCCTTGACATAAGGCCAAAAGTTTACCAGAGCTGTAAGGGTTCCACCAAATCGATCTTTCACCATATAGCTGGAAGAAATCATGGAAGGTCTTGTTAGGGACAAAGATTTTAACATGATCCCACGCCTTCCATATGGACTTAAAAACAACAGATCCCTAGACAAGAATAGGAAATTTACCATCAATTAGGTCGCAAAGACGAAGATTTTTTCATGATTTAGAATCTTTAGGGAATCCTCTTTCAATATTGCTTCTAACAAGAATCTTCCATGGTTGATCTCAAACTAGAGCATGAAATATCCATTTGGCAGCAAAGGAAATTCCTTGAATTTTGAGATCCTTCAGCCCCAAACCCCCAAGGAGTTTTTCAGTGTGACACCATCCCCAGTTAATAGCATGCAGTTTCTTATTACCTTTACCATCATACCATAGGAAGTTTTTGACGCAGGATAGGCAAGGAGGATCCAATTAAGGACAGTCCCCACAAGCAGCTAAACACCACAATGCAGAATACACAACAAGACTTGCTTCAAACTCAAATTTTCATTAACATGCCCGACTGTAAGGCCTTCCAAGTTAGGGCCAAGTACAATCAGAAATAATTCTGCAAGATCAACAAAGATCCAATCCAACTCTAGCTAGTCCAGTTCTGAAACAAATCAGTAACTGATGGAAACCCTAAGGAAAATTTGAACTTGATCTCGCAAGCCACCAAGAAATATCCTTGTCTCCAAGCATGCAAACCACTAGCCTTACTATTACAAACTATCAAAAATCAATCTGATCTTCAAGATCTCACAGGATCCAAGTCTAATCCCTGACTTCCACTGACTCCTCTCATCCTAAACAACTACCCCAAACACTCCTTAAATACTAATCTTCAGCCACAAGTTGGCTACATGACATAATTAAATCCTAAGCCAAGTCGGCTCTTACTACAAACAAATATTAAATGCAACAACAATCGGCTCTCAAAATAGCCTTACAAAAATTTAATTCTACATGTTGGCCTCTAGATCTACATAGGAGAATACAACAAAAGATACCAACAATAAATGCACCAAGTTGACCAACCAAATCTCTAAAAAATCCAGTCGGTAAACCAAAACTACTGAGTGCCAGAGAAACAACTGAGCATCAGTGAAACAACCGACCAATCCAAGCAACACCGAGCAACAAGCATCACCGAGCGCAAGTTCCACCGAGCATAAGAAGCTTCATCGTGTTCCTTCAGTCGACTGAGCTTCCTTCAATAACTGAGACCATCGGTTAAAGCTACAATCGAGTACCACAGAACCAAAACAACACACCTCCATGAAGATTCACCAAGTACCCTATAATTCCCCTGCATCAGACACCCCATGTTCAAAAATATGTTCCCATATGCTGGAAGAACATCTTCCGAGATTTAGCACATAAACCTTAAACTGGTTCTTGACATATAAGCCCTCCAACATTTCACCTTGCATACTCTTCCACTTTAGTTTCCTCTATCTCTTCAAGTCTTTCCTTGATAACACACAGGATTTTTCTCCATACTGATCTTCCATACCTTTGGGATCCACCAACTCAACTTGGCTACCAATACTCAGGCTTCTCCTACTGAGTGTTGTATCCAGAAATGGCATCAAGGAAAACTTCTTGTCATCCTTCTCAATAGAAAACACATTCTTCACACAATCATACATAGCTCTGCAATCATACTGCCAAGGTCTACCAAGTAGTATATCAAAACTATTCATCTCCACAATATCACATAACACAAGATCCTTATAATGGCCAATTAAAAATCAACAAAGCATCATTCTCTTACTTCCAGAGCATGATCATTTTGTAACCAGCCAATCCTATAAGGATAAGGATGCTTCATTCTTTTCAAACCAAGTTTATGAACCATGTCCTCAGCAACAAGGTTATCATTACTACCATTGTCAACAATTAAATCACAAAGTTTACCTCTAGACTTGCACCAAGTCCTGAACAAGTTACTCCTCTGACAAGGTTCCTCCTTTGTACCGAGCAATGTTCTTCAAACTAGTAAGTTCTCAAATTCAGGTTCATTCTGAATGTTCTCATTTACCACAACAGTTCATTGTTCACCAAGCTTCTTATGTGTACACTCAAAAGAAAGGTGTCCTTCTTCACCATAATTATAACAAGTACCCTTAAAGATAACTCTACCTATCTTCTTCAATTCTATAGGTTTTTGTTCATCTTCTGCAGTCAGTTTATCCTTCACCGAGTGATCAATCTTTTCCTTCCCTCGAGGATTACTAAGTTGTCTCCTTTTCAACTTATCTTTTTCCTTTAGAGCATACTGATAAGCATCTTCAATAGAATCAATCTTCAGCATACCAAGCTCATCCTAAATATTAAATTTAAAACCATTCACATACTGAGCTACCTTTTCCTTACCAAGCTCTCTGTGTCCAGACCGAATAGTAAGTTTGTAGAACTCCTTGGTATAATCTTCAACAGTCAAATCTTTCTGCTTCAGATTCTACAACTTCTTAAACAAGTCAAGCTCATAGTCAATGGGTATGAACTTAGCTTTCAATTTAGTCACCATCAATCTCCACTAATTGATCTTCATTTCACCTTCATCTTCTCTATCTCTTTGTAATTCCTTCCACCAAAGAGTAGCATGTCCTTTCAACTTAATATGTGCCAATCTTACTCAAAGAGGATCTTCAATTTCTTCAAGCTCAAAGAAATCTTCTAATTCACTAATCCAGTCAATCAAATTCTCAGGTTTCAAAGTACCAGATAAAGTAGAAACTTCCATTCAGTAACTATTACTTAACTAAGCTCTAGATCTATGTAACCAACCAGTTCTATCTTCACCAGATTTGTCTCTCCAGCCATCACCACTAGATCCAGTAGCTTCAAAGTCTTCAGCAACTTCCTCATAACCATCCTCAGTACCAACATTCTAAGGTACACCAATCATAGCCCTCATGATCTTAGTGATCATGTCATTCTTCATCAATTCCATCTTAGATCTAAAATCATATTTCACCTTCTCTGTAATCTTCGATTCCACAGCATCACAAAGATCGACAATTTCTCCAGGGCCCAATCTTCTCAGAGGCATCCTTCAAGATTTTCAAAAAACCCAAAGCAATAAGTCACCAACAAGGTCCTGGTGCAAAACAGCCTCAACAGGTTTACACACTCAAGATATTCAAGCTTTGATACCACCTGACGTAGGACAGGCAAGCAGGATCCAATTAAGGACAGTCCCCACAAGCAGCCAAACACCACAATGTGGAATACACAAGACTTGCTTCAAACTCAATTTTTCATTAACATGCCCAATTGTAAGGCCTTCTGGTTAGGGGCAAGTACAATCAGAAATAGTTCTGCAAGATCAACAAAGATCCAATCCAACTCTAGCTAGTCTAGTTCTTAAAAAAATTAGCAACTAATGGAAACCCTAAGGCAAATCTGAGCTTGAGCTCGCAAGCCACCAAGAAATCTCCTTGTCTCCAAGCATGCAAACCACTAGCTCTGCTATTACAAACTATCAGAAATCAATCTGATCTTCAAGATCTCATAGGATCCAAGTCTAATCCCTGACTTCCACTAACTCCTCTCATCTAAACAACTACCCCAAACACTCATTAAATACTAATCTTCAGCCACAAGTTGGTTGGATGACATAATTAACTCCTAAGCCAAGTCGACTCCTACTAAAAACAAATATTAAATGCAACAATAGTCGGCTCTCAAGATAGCCTTACAAACATTTAATTCTCCATGTCAGCCTCTAGATCTACATAGGAGAATAAAACAAAAGATACCAACAATAAATGCACCAAATCAGCCAACCAAATCTCCAAAAACTCCAGTCGGTAAACTAGAACTACTAAGTGCTAGAGAAAGAACCGAGCATCAGTGAAACAACTGACCAAGCCAAGCAACACTGAGCAATAGGCATCACCAAGCACAAGAAGCTTCACTGAGTTCCTTCAATTGACCGAGCTTCCTTCAATAACTGAGACCATCGGTTAAATTTGCAACCGAGTACCACAGAACCAAAACAACACACCTCCATGCAGATTCACCGAGTACCCTAGAATGCCCTTGCATCAATTTCTAATGGTCTTCTAGATCTCCAAAATCTTATAGTTATTAAACATCCAAGCAAAAGAGTAATATATATTATAGGAAGAAATAATTTTTTGACACATTTGAACTCTGTCGTCCAGAGAAAGGGATCTGTTATGCCATTTACCAAGCTTTTTGGTGATCTTATCTTTCACCCAAAACCACATGTCCTTAAGAGAAGGCTCAATAGAGAAAGGGATGCCAAGATATCTAACAATTTTTTAAGGACCACCCCACTGAAAGTCATACTTCTTAAACCAGTCAGGAGGTTGCTCATCCCAACCAAGACAAATAGATTTAGTCTGAGATAAGCGAGCACCAGATGGTGCAGAAGAAGTCAAGTTTATTATGAAGAGCATAAAAATTATCTTCGATAATCTCAAAAAAGAGAGTAGTGTCATCAACAAACTGACAATTAATTAACTCAGAATCATCAGGCAGGGAAATACCTTTGGCAACAAAGGAAAGAGAGTTGTCTCTAAGGATGTAAGATAGGGCATCTGAAGCAATGACAAATAAGGCAGGGGCCATAGGGCAGCCTTGCCTTATGGATCTACCAAGGGGGAAGTGGTCAAAGAGAGAGCCATTAACATCAACTTGGGCATATGCCTCTTTAATGAACTTACAGAACTTCGCAGTAAATCCGAAGGCCTCAAGCATCATGGAAATGAAACTCCATTCAACTTTTTCATAAGCCTTTTCAAAATCCAGCAGAAGCATAGTGAAGTTTTGCAAAGAGTGTTTGGACTAGCTCATAGCTTCCCAGCTAGTGATCAAATTTTCAAGAATATATCTACCTTTAATGAAGCCAGTCTGGGTAGAACAAATGAACTTGGGCATAATATTTTTAAGTCTAAGAGCAAGAATCTTGGCCAAAATTTTATAAGAGACATTAAGAAGTGTTATGGGCCTCTGGTTCTTAATAAGAACTTTGTCTCCCTCTTTAGGGATTAATTTGATGATACCTCTATTTATAAAACTTCCCAAGGTACCTTTCTCTAAAGCTTCAGAATAAATTTCATGAAGGTCATTGTTGATCCAGTTGATGTTGGCCTTATAAAATTCAATAGGAAGACCATCGAGACCAAGGGATTTGTCATCTTTAAGAGTGCTAATAGCTTTTTCAATTTCCTCAATAGAAATATCCTTAGCTAAGATGGTGGCATCCTGCGTGGTTATTCTCTTAGGAATAAGAGATATCCATGAATTTCTAAGGGATTTGGCCTCCACAGTGTCCTCAGAGATGAAAAGATTCTAATAAAAGGAAAAAAAAAGGCCTCTTTATTATTATTAAGACCAACAATTTCATTGTTATCCACAACAATTCTTTCAATGGACTCCTTAGTGTGTTTTTTTCTAAGGAGGTTAAAGAAAAATTTGTAGCCTCTATCACCATGTCAAAGCCAATGAGAACGAGCCCTGATCTTGGCTCCACGGAGTTTAATTTGATGGTGCTATCTAAGGGCTTCCCTAGCGTTAGCAGTAGCAAAGACAAGATTACAATCTGAGGGGTTGGATTGAACATTCATCTCAGCAACCTAGAGATTGGAGGAGAGCTTTTTTTCAATAAATCTAAAGTCTTTGGCCTATTTTTGGCCAGTGGTTTGCAAGAGATTTTTCCAAGAAAGAATGTTATGTCTCCATATCTCAGTTTTCGACAAGGAAGCATGGTTATTTTTATTAATAAGACTAATAAGGTCGATGGCTAAAAGAGTATCTTCATCCTTAAGCAAATTAGTGTTGAGAATGAATTTTTGATTAGTAGTTTTTCTATAAACATGGGAGAAGTTAAATCTAATACTAACATATATAGGATGGTGATCAGACATGGAAGTGGGAGACACCACAATAGGATTCCCCAGTTTGTCAGGTATAATAGAGAAATAATTCTTGTTAGCATAGTATCGATCAAGTCTAGAATAAATTCTATAGGGTCCTTGTTGGAAGTTATGCCAAGTAAACCAAAGACTAGGGCACGTACTTTTATTACCAGCCATAGGATCAAATAACTATTTAAAGTGCTTTTGTCTATTCCACTACACCTTCTCTAAGTCCTTCCAAGACAAAGGGAGGCCACCATGCTTATCATCCTGGGATTCAATCATGTTGAAATCCCCCCCAATATGCCAGGGAATATTGGGAAGGGAGGCCATCCAGGCCCATAATTCTGATCTTTCATTTGAATCATTAGAAGCATACATAGAGCAGATGCCAAAAGCAGATCCATTAATATTGAAAGTGACCCATAAGGCTATGTTACAGGGGGAACACCCATTTCTAGTTATGCAATGAGCCCACCTAGGATGAATTAGGAGACCAACCCCACTCCTGCCTCTAGGATGATTAGAATAAAATTTGATAGCATCATTTTAGATAAAGTTTAAGCAAGTTTCAAGAAAAAATCTAGTAGCTTTCAACTCTTGCAACATGAGAATATCAATGAATTTTTTGTCTGGAGATTCCAGACCCCTAATATTCCAAGAAGTAAGGTTCATGGTGAAACATTTGAGGGAGGGGAGCAAGTATGGTTCATGGCCCCAATATCAGGGGTCAGAGATACGTATGTGAAATCCCCAATTTTTTTACCAGAGGATTTTTTATTTTTTGAGCCCTGAGGCCGTCCTCTTCTTTTAGCTTTGGGAAGGTCATTCTTATAATCAAGTTCATCATCATCAGAGGGGGATGGGTTCATAAGCTCAATGCCCATGACAGAGTTAGTATATTCACATGAGTCATCACAAACAAGAAAATGGCTCACAACAAGATTAGGTATCTTAGGATTAGGATCAGCTAGGATGACTTCAAGTATATATTCATCTTCTAATTCCTTAAATATTTTTTGAGGTAAGCTATAGGATTGAGTATTTGTATTATTGTCACTAGAGATAGTTTCAATCTTCGAAGTTTGGTTTGAGGTACTTTTAGGGTTAACCTAAGAAGAGTTAACAATAAGGTTTTCCTCTAGGGAGGAAGGAGGTGGAATCATAGGAGATGAGATAGAAGAAAAAGTGGTATGTTTATTGGATCTTTGTCTTCTCTTATTTGACTTTTTAATCACGGTTTGGAAATTGTCATTCAAAGTCCTATCTAGAACCACCAAAGATGTATCAATACTAGAAGGATTCGGAGTGCTAGAGCTAGTGGCATGAGCAGAGCTAGTTTGTTCACTTGGAGGCATAGTCTTGTTCATATCTGAATTGAGTGTTGATGGAGCAGCAGTGTGAGATGTCAATTTTTCAGTTGTTTTTTTTTGCTTAACAATGGGGCAGTCTTTTCTCATATGCCCTTCCTTTCTACAAAGAAAACAGGCATTGAGCCCACCTAGAATTTCTAGAGGGCAAGAGTATTTCTCATCAGTGATGTTGATTTCTAGGGTGTCTGGGATATCTCTCCCAGGAATCAGTGAAATTAGGGTCTAAGCATCCATGTGGGGCACTAATCTGCAAGTATCATCTAACTTAATGATCTTACCCAAAGGTTCAAGTAGTCGGGGAAGAAATTTCCATAAGAATGGAGGTATTTGTTTCAGCAGGGTCCAACACGGGGCTAAAAGAGCTAATATTTCCTCATGAATGGCTTCCGGAGTCCAAGCGAGGGCACGAAAAGAAGCATTCCCTACATACCAATATTGCCTCTTAAGAACAACGACTTGAGATTCAGGGTTGGCAAAGAAAATCATAAATAAACCTCTTTGAATTTGTCTATAGAAGGAAATATGTAACCCTAACTTTAAATTCCAATAATTGTGAAACTAATCATCTCAAAATTTCCTAGGCAGACATTTATCGATTTCAATAGCAACAAAGAAGATAGCAGAGTTTCTTAACCTATCTTTCTCTCTAACAATTTCATCAAGCATATCTGAATTAGGAGAGATGGAGAGGGATGTCGAAGCATTCCCAGAGCCCTTACCAATTTTTGTGACTCCATTATCACCCACAGACTCAAACTTCGCACTACTCTTAATGGCGAACGCATATCTAGCTACAGCCTCAGAGAAAGATTTAGTCATTACTGGAGAAGATGGAGGCATTTCTTGCAACTTTAATTTTCCAAGAGGGTTTGGCTCCAAAGGAGGAGCCATAAATGCATGTGGGTATGGCCTTTGTCGAAGGCCAGGAAGGGGGGAGGTGAGAAATTAATAACAAAACACAACACATAACATGGAGGATAACCCCTGTCGCACGCGAAAAATTGCCAAGTAGTCATAGTGGGATGCCAGATGGACGCTAAGAAAACGTAGATCCTTATTCATATTATATAAATTTAGATTTAATATAATAATATAATAATATTGATATTATTATTTCAATTATGTACTCTTTATGAAAAATATCTCATACATAAAAATAGTTATTTGGCTTGCATAATTAACATTAAAATTAATTATAAATAAAACTATTGTACAATTTAAATTAATTACAATTTAGATTTTATAATTATTTATAAAATTATTATTACAATGATAATTATAATAATGTTATTATTATCTATAATTAAAAAATCACTTCGCATATAGATTAAAATTAAAATTAATTATAAAAATAAAGGTAAGTACTCGCTACTATGTGGCACTTGTTTAATATTGTCCCCTTCAAAAAAATTGTTAATTATTTTAAGAGATTATTTTTGGTATGTATAGATGAATTTTTTTATTTTCTCTTTAAAAATTAGGTTAAAAATTTTATGTAAGAATAAATTGATTGAAGAAAAATTTGATAACATTTTTCGATGTATTAAAGATATACAAATACCTACTTGAACTATAATATGTTCAAATTTGAGTCATAAAAAAATTAAATAGAAGAGTTTTTTTAAATAAAATAATTTATATTAAATATTATCATTTTGATATTGATAAAGAAAAATGACTTACAATCAATATAAAATATATTATTAAAAAATATATTTAATATTTACCTTATATAAAATATAATAAAAAAATTTAAAATACTAAAATCAATAAAAAATATATTTAATATTTACCTTATATAAAATATAATAAAAAAATTAAAATACTAAAATAAATTTTAATATATAATATAAAATTTGTATAAACTAAAAACATAATCAAATAACAAATATTTATAAAAGTTAATAAAAATATATAAAACAAAATACATTCCATGACTAATATAAACTCTCTTTTTTACCTTTCATTCCTCTACTACATTTAGTTGTTCTTGATAACTAGAAGATAATGTGTTTGACTCAAAATCTACACAGTTGAATGAAAATCTATACAATTGAATCAACTCATGAGTCAATGAGTTTGACTCAAAATCTACGTAGTTGAATCCTAATAGCAATATGACAACTTGAATTGTTGTAGAAATTATCTCCTGCTTATCAATTAATGAGCTTAAGGGGTTTTCTAATGAATGGCTCAGAAGGCACAAAACTTACTAAAGGTTTTGCAAATGGGGTTGCAATTAAAGTGGGCTTAATCATGGAGGAAACTTCATAGTTAAGCATGCTTGAGCTAGAGTAGTATTAGGATGGGTGATCTCTAGGGAAGTGTCAGTGCTTCACCTCTATGAGCATCACCTAGATGCAATGATTGCTAAGTTCTCCACTCATTCTCATTGAAGATGGGTTCTTTTTTTATAGAATTAAAAGAAAGTAATAAAGAATATATATATGGACAAAAAGATATTAAATCATGAATAGAAAACCAATGGAAAAATAAATATATATGTATTTGGACTTTTTTTGCATTAACTATAGATATATCAAAAAAAACATCGATATACAGATTGAGAGGCAAGGCCTCACCAAGTATCAGATCAAGATCAATAACAAAACATCACAAGGAAAAACAACTAATGCAAAATATCTTCAAAAGTGTTAGCCCAAGTGGTCCAACCTAATGGGCCTTCCATCCAAACAATACTTTTCTTTTCTTGTATATGTGCTAGCATATGTATCTAATCATCGGTCAGATTCTTTGACTTCTTGACTTCAAGGTTCAGTTTCTTCAGAGTTTCCTCAAAAATAGCCAGATTGTCCATGTTCTTTCTCCATTCATATCCATCTTTCATTTCAAAGGAAAACATCATGGTGTGCTCCACTTTGAGGAATCTGATTAGCTTCTCATGCTCTATCCTCATGTTTATAAGCACTTGCGATGAGATTTTAAAATATGTGAGTTTTTGAAAAGACTCAGTAAGGGTCCTGGGAGTGTTCTGATACCTTTCTTCATTTCTGATTTTCCAAATCTGCCAAAGTATATTAGAAGAGAGAATTCTCCAGAACAAGTTAGTGTCCTTTAAACCATGAATATCACCAGTAATTATTTCATATATGTTAATATTCTTAGGATAAAAAATGCCAAACATAAGCCAAACTTCCTTAGCAAAAGTACAATCAAACAAAATATGTCTGCAAGAATCTGGAAGCCTACATAAGCCACACATTTTAGTATAAGAAAAATCCTTTCTCAAAGGAAGTCTGTCCAACAACATCAGCCTTTTAAAACATTTAATCTTGGGATCAATAACACTCTTCCAAAGTTTATCAAAATATTTTTGCCAAGAGTAATTATCAGATCAGAGTACCACACCTTATTCACATGTTTAATAATGGAGTCATTATGAACAATAACCTTATAGATATTCTTAGATTTGAGTTTATTCACAACAGTACCATCCAGCAACTTGAGATCAAGAAATCTGTGGGAGTCCACATGACAGTTATTAGGAAGATCACAACAAGCATTGGCAATCATGTTATAAGTTTTCTTTTGGGAAATAGGGGTGTTGAATTTGGAACTAAGGTCCTCCCAACTGATAAGATTATCATGCTAAAAAGGACACATGAGTTGAGAGATGCCCAAACCAATCCATGATCTAGTTGAGCATCCCTGAGACAGGGTAAGGGGTTTACCCAAGTGGCATAGGTTCCACCAAATCGATCTTTCACCATGCAGTTGATTGTCACCATGGAAAGCCTTGTTAGGAATAAATTTTCTAACATGTTCCCAAGCCTTCCAAATGGTCTTAAAAACAACAGAGCCTTGAACAAGCACAAGGAAGTTTCCTTCAATAAGATCACACAAGGGAGGATTTTTCCAAGTTTTAGCATTCTTATGGAAACCTCTTTCAATATTGTTCCTAACAAGGACTTTCTAGGGTTCAAAGCCATCAAAAGAGTGAAAGATCCATTTGGCAGCAAGGGAAATCCTTGAGTTCTAAGGTCCTTTAATCTCAGGCCCCCCAGGAGCTTATTAGTATGGCACCATTCCCATTTAATGACATGAATTTTCTTATTTCCCTTACCATCAAACCACAAAAAATTCCTAATGGCCTTCTAAATTTCCAAGATCTGATAGTTATTGAACATCCAAGCTGAAGAATAGTATATGTTATAAGAGGAAAGAATTTTTTGGCAAACCTGAACTCTACCAGCCGGGGAGAGAAACCTATTATGCCACTTACAGAGCTTTTTGGTGATTATATCTTTCACCCTTAACCACACATCTTTGAGAGATGGTTCAATAGAGAAGGGGATGCCAGGATAGCGCACAATTTTTTGAGGACCACCCCATTGAAACCCATATTTACAAATCTAATCAAGTGGTTGTTCTTGCCGTCCAGGGAGAATAGATTTAGTTTGAGACAATCGGGCTCCAGAAATAGAGCAAAAGAGGCTTAGTTTATTGTGTAAAGCTTCAAAATTTAATTCAGTAACTTCAAAGAAGAGGGCAGTATCATCCGCAAATTGACAATTAACCAACTCGGAACTATGAGGTAGGGTAATACCTTTGACACAAGGGGATATGGAGCTATCTCTAAGAATATAAGAGAGAGCATCAGAAGCAATCACAAAGAGGGTAGGGGCAAGGGGGTATCCTTGCGTGATAGATCTTTCAAGAGAAAAGGGGGTCGAGAGAGACCCATTGACATCAACCTAAGCAGAAGCATCTTTAAGCAACATTCTAATTTATTTATTAATTTTCAGATTAAAAAAAATAAATTATTATTATTATTTATTAATTTTTGGATTTAAATTATTTTTTTTAAAATTATTGTTGAATAATTTGAGATCAGAAGATAAGATATAAATTGAATAATGCAGTAGATTTCAATTGCCTTGATGATTGATTGAATCTACATATTTAAACATCTATATATAGTGAACTAGTGGAAGTGACATGACTGTTCATATTTACAATGACATGATGGTTCATAATGAACAGACGTGACAGTCCATAACAATTATCTGTTTGGACTAATGCTTTAGTTATTATAACATATAAGTCACATATCATGACTGTTATGTATTAACAGTCACGATAGTATCGTGATTGTTAATACATAATAGTCACAATACATCGACGATAATCTGGACAGAAGAATCGCCGAGACATCCGATAATATGGTGTGTGTTCACCCAATAATAATTGGTGTAACATATTAATATATCAAAGGCAATCGTGAGTTAAGTATGAAACCCGATAGGTATGCAATCCGATCACTATCGGATATTGTATACTTATCCTTTTAATATTTCAGATAATTAATAATGATAATATATTTTAATATATAATAATATTATTATTATTATTATTATTTACATAATATTATTATGTATATATCATAATAATTCTATTATTTGATCGAATCTATATTTATTAACACTCCCTCTTAGCTAGGGAAGATAAAAATCAACAATATGCTTCTATCAAATATCAACTAAATAATAACTGTGATCTATTTCAACATCACATGATGTATATCACTTTCAATAATTGTGATCTGTTTCAGCATCACATGACGACTATCACAATATAAGCACCGGTGATTTGTTTCAGCATCACATGACGACTATCACCTTCAATATTTGTGATATGTTTCAATGTCACATGATGACTATCACCTTTAGTACTGCGATCTATTTCAGCATCACATGATGACTATCACAGTACGAGATCATGGTCATTTTAAGGAACTCAATCCACCATGTAATAATTCATTTATCATGATCTATTTCAACCATCACATGAGGTCTATCATGATAAAAGATAGTTAATGTAAGATCGTCACCTTTCAATAACATCAAAGAATACAAGTGATGATCATTGGAAGTCGTCACCTCCATATGATTTACATAGGTTCATAAAATAACATTTATCATTAATAATCAAAATTTACAAATGTATCAAGTTTATCTTAGAAGAGTTCTTTCATCACAGAACTCCCTCTTAATCATAAGATATCTTGAGATTGCTTTTAGAATAGATCTAACTTCCAGTTTGGATCTCTAACTTCGGCAAGTGAAGCTTGCATTTTAAGTCTATTGAGGCAATTTGTTGCCGTGTGTCCATAATTGTTGCATCCATAACATTGTACCTTTTTTGAGTTTGTCAAGACATTTCACTGTGGTGTGCCCATAGTTATCACATCTATAACATTGTAGGTTAGATGTATCCTTTTTCTTGAAAAATTGCTTATCGTTAGAGAACCTGCTCTTCTTCCTTTTCAATTTTGAGACTAGAGCTTGTGTATCTTCATTTACAGATTTCATGATTCCTCTAGATATAAGATTGTACTCTTCTCGAATGCAGTCGGCTTTTAGACGATCAAATTTAGGAGGTTTGGATCGAGCACTGACTCCTTGTCTAAAATTTTCCCAAGAGATGGGGAGCCCATTTAGAGTTATCATAGTTAACTCCTTATTGTCATAAGTGTGACCAATTGAAGATAGTTGATTCCTTAGTTCTGTTATCCTCATAAAATATGCAGTGATGGTCTCTCCTTTATTCATTTTAATATTAGAGAGTTGATTTTTAAGAGTGAGGATTCTGCTTGTGTTGTTAATTTCAAACAGGTCCTTCAGGGCTTTAAACATGTCATATGCAGAGTCTAACTTTGTAATTATAGGTAGTAGATGATTCTTCACTCCGTCTACTAATAAGTCCATTGCTTTAATATTATCCTTCTCCCACTGGCTCTGATCATTACTTCCTTCAAGTTTAGTGGGATATTCTATTACAGTTTTCAATTCATTCTTCCTTAGCACTAACATCATTCGAAGTTTCCACGAGTCATAGTCAGAAGCACCTTCAAGTCTGTCTTCGGGTCTGATTCCATTCGTCATTTTAAAATTACAAGATTTAAGAGAATATAATTCTGATCTAATCAGATCTTCCTTCAGGTTGTTTAGGCTTTGTAGAAGTAACCTAGCTCTGATACCATGTTGAATAATTTGAGATCAGAAGATAAGATATAAACTGAATAATGCAGTAGATTTCAATTGCCTTGATGATTGATTTAATCTACATATTTAAACATCTACATATAGTGAACTAGCGGAAGTGACATGACTGTTCATATTTACAATGACGCGATGGTTCATAATGAACAGATGTGACAATCCATAACAATTATCTGTTTGGACTAATGCTTTAGTTATTATAACATATAAGTCACATATCATGACTATTATGTATTAACAGTCACGATAGTATCGTGATTGTTAATACATAACAGTCACAATACATCGACGATAATCTAGACAATACGAATCGCCGAGACATCTGATAATACGGTGTGTGTTCACCCAATAATAATCGGTGTAACATATTAATATATCAAAGGCAATCGTAAGTTAAGTATGAAACCCGATAGGTATGCAATCCGATCACTATCGGATATTGTATACTTATCCTTTTAATATTTCAGATAATTAATAATGATAATATATTTTAATATATAATAATAATAATATTATTATTATTATTATTATTATTATTATTATTATTATTATTATTATCTACATAATATTATTATATATATCATAATAATTCTATTATCTGATCGAAGCTATACTTATTAACAATTATTATAATTATTATAAATATTTATTTCAAAAAAATTAATTAATAAATAAATATTAATTGATTTTTTTTACATGTAGGTTTTAATATTAATAATTTAATTTATATTTATATTTAAAAATTTAGATTTAAATTTTTTTAAAAAAATTATTATTATTATTTATTAATTTTTGGATTTAAATTTTTTTTTTTTAAATTATTATAATTATTATAAATATTTATTTCAAAAAAATTAATTAATAAATAAATATTAATTGATTTTTTTTACATGTAGGTTTTAATATTAATAATTTAATTTATATTTACATTTAAAAAATTAATAATATTATTTTATTATTAAATACATGGTGTTTTGATATGCAAAGATATTTTAGTTAAATGCTTATTTTAAAAGTATATATGCATGAGAGTTTATATGGATGTTTTCTTAATAAGTCAAACTAGACTTTAATAAACAAAATTGATTGTTCTTAAACAACTGAGACTTTTGTTATAGTTTGACTACTTGGTTTATTCTATTGCCATGTTTGATGTTATTTATTTGGGGAAATGGTGTTGTCTTTAGGAGTGGTATATAGAGGCTTGGGGGGTTTGTCTTCTATGTGACATGTGCATTTTCAGTATTTTTGTAATGTTGACTTGGTCACGCTTATTTTTACCCAACTTGATTTCTTAAGCTCATTATTTTGTGAACTCTTTGAAAGGGTGTATTATATCATGTTATGATTTGAGGACCAACTTGAAATTGTGAGTTATGGTTTGAGAACCAGTGTGAGTTTCAGTTATCTTTTATGGAACTGAAATTGATTATCATGCTTTATATGATTTATGAGATATTTTTATGACTTATGAGCTTAGGGTAGGTTATCTAGGTGTATAAATCGGAATGACTTTCAATAAGCAACAAGACCCACAACTGGTTTCCAAGATCACTTATTGTAAGTAACTTAATAAAGTGATAACATGTTACATTAAATGGGGGGTTTTAAAATGAATTAATAAGATATGTTCCTTGCCCATACCTGAGTACTTGATTGAGGTCTTGACTAGGATGGGAGTGGGAGAAGATGCTTGATTGAAGTCATGCATGATTAGTATTCTTGTCTGTACGAGAGGTTTACTGATGCTGCATATAGTCACTTGAGTGTTAGGGTCTAGAGAGACTGTCAAGAGAAAACTCAAGGGTTAGACATATGTGATGACACTTCCCAATATACAACTTAGGTTTCCTACATGTGTTGGTTGCCTCTGGATTGGTTTGTACACCTTTGCAGTTGAGTTGTACCCTTATAGATAGAGAGCCTTCAGGGTCCCTTGCTAGGTTCTACCTTATGATTGTTTGTGGTATTTTTATCCAAGTGGGGTCTATTGTTATCTCCTCAACACAGTGGGAATGGATCTTTGGATCCACGTGGTCGAGTGGTAGTGATTCTTTTACCATTGAGATTCTAACATTCCTGAATCGGTGTTGGAAGATTCTTGTTGTTGTTACCTTCTTCCTTGTTCATCATTATTGGAGACTTGCTCTTATCTTTCAGGATATTGTACATGTACCTTGTATATGATTGGTTATTGCAAACCCTGTGACTTGTGCAGTGGATGATGGTTTGTTGTGTATACCTTATGGTATCAATTGTATCTATGTTTTCATTTATATGATGTTGTACTTGTTATTCATTTACATTAGGTGGAGATTGTATATTGTTATTGTACTTAGTAGATTAATTAACTTATGAGTAATTATATGTTAAGGAACCCTTGAAAATTTTAATCTATGTGTTGAGTTACTTTCATGAGTATGTTTTGTATTACATTGTTTTGCTTTTGCATTAATGTACTTGTTGATTGTAAACTCTTAAGAAAAAAATTATTTTGTAAACTTAATAGCATGTGTAGCTTAATTTCTCTGGGGTTCCTTGGCGAGGCATTACAAATCCACATGGGAATGTTTATGCGGGCATCAAAGGGGTGCCTGATATGGCAGTTTTTTTACATTTAATAATAAAAATAAAAATATAGTTTTATTCTTATTTTTAATTTAATTATTAAATATAATAAATTATGTAGACAAATATGTGAAGTGAATAAAAGGTATAGTGAGGACAAAAAGGAGGTATCCAATTTCCAATTCATTTGGGAATGTACAATTGCCAATCCAATTTGAAAGCTTTGAATCATAGTATTGGACATAAGTTATATTTAAAAGCATTCATTAGATATCACAGAAGCTATGAAAACATAATTATTCAACATAAGAAATAATCACCATCCATAAACCATAACAAAAATGGCCTTGCAAAGCCAATAGTCATGTCATTTGCAACCATACAAAGAAAGCATTTAAACACATAAAATAAAAATAATTAATTCATTTGGAAATTACAATTGCCAATCAAATTTGAATGCTTTGAATCACAGTATTGTGCATAAGTTATATTCAAAAGTATTCAATAAATATCACAAGAGCAATGAAAAAATGACTTAAAGATAAGACACAACACCATCCATAAACCATGACAAAATTGAATGACTACATAATTTCATAAAGTTGTCTTTGATTAATACCCATCAAGATTCAAAAAAGCATCAAAAAGATCTCTTCGCTAACATCTATCAATATCATATATATCTAGTATTAGAGTAACTATTCAAGAAAATAATGATCGTTTGGAATTAAAAAAAGTCAAAAGTCATTTTTTAAATAACATAAACGGCCCTCCAAAGCCAATAGTTATGTAGTTTGCAACCATAAAAGGAAAGAATTTAAACAAAAAATAAAACTAATTAATGATAATAGCAGCTCCAACGCCATCTTCTTCTTGTCCACGACGTGCCTCACATGCTACATCATTCCCGGGGATTTCCTCTTGAGGTTGTGCTCACAATTTTGCTTTGTAAGCTTTGTACTTTGAGATAATGGGTGACAATGATTTGGCATTTGGGCTAATAGTGATATTGAACCTCATCTTGCATTTACCAATATCCCGATCTCTCTCCACTAACCTCTTGTGTATACCATCAAGATCAGATTTGAAAGACTTAAGGTAGAATATCATGTTGGTAGATGTTTCAAATGCTACATTACTTAGAGTTTCTCTAGAAAAGAATTCATCAAAAAAATTTATTTGGAAATTTCATTTAATCTCAGTACTATTGAGCATATTTTCTCCATCTCTTTTAAAGACATCCACCTCTACAAGATTAAAGTTGCCTTTCAAAGTATCCACATCTAAATGGAAATGTCGAACTACCTTTATCTCAATTTGCAATTCAGTAAGTGTCAAAACTTCCCATTCCAACATGTTGGCCTATAATATAGATTCATTCTTGCTAGGATCGTTGATGATTCCTTCTTTAACCATGACCGTTGAATGTATTTTGAACAATTCTCAAAATTCCGCAAAAAAATGCTTTCAAACTATTTCTATCCCTTCTAATATTTTGTGTATCAGTAGTTAGAGTCTTCACCTTTTCATAGTTAGGTGTATATCCTCAAACTCTTCAATGTAAACTAATGCATCAATAGTTAGTTTTTCCACCCATTCATCAACTATTTTCATAATTTCTTGACACCTTTTAATCTATTTTAATTTATCAAGATCTAACCCTTTTATGGCAATAGTCATATTTTAAGCATCTAACTGGTCATCTACTAGAACATATTAAACAAAGGAAACCAAAGCATTTGTTTGGCTCTGAAGATTTAAGATTTAGTGTTCCTCGACTTTTACCCTTTTCGATAACATGCTCACAAAAAGCTTCACATGATAGATATCTCCTTCTAAACTTGCAGGACCCATGTCTATTCTACTCACATTGAAGTCATGCTCGATAATTTCATGCTCATTTTTGTTCCCTAGGAGATCTACTATTTCAAGGAATCTATGGTCTGAAGTTGGATCAACAATCATCCTAGATATATTTGTGGCTAAATTTGATATTGCTGAAGATAGAAATTGTATTCTTTGTGATCATTTCTTTAGCTGGGATGGTCGCTTTATGTTGATGGTTAAGCCTTGGCATGAGGACTTCAATCCCTCTTCTGATTCTTTTCACAAGATGCCTCTCTAGGTTAGGCTTCCTAACCTTCCCCTTCATCTTTGGGTGGATTCTCTTCTTGAGGAAGTGGGTGAGGTCTTGGGGGATTTCTTGATGGTGGATGTTGAATCTTCTAACATTCTTCATTCCACCTATGCCCACATTTTGGTGGATATAGATGCCTCTAAAGGCCTACCTGTGGAGATCAAGTTGGTCTCTCCTAAGGGTAGCTAGATTCAGCCTCTTGACTATGAAGGTATTCCTTTCAGGTGCAGAAGGTGCTTTAATACTGGTCATGTTGCAGCTAAATGTGCTCTAGGTAAAACCAAACGTTATGTGTCTTGGTGGAAAGGAGCTTCTTCCCAACACTACATGGTTGTCAAGAGTTCTTCCCCGTGGAGTTTTTCCCAGATTGTGGCTCCCCTACTCCTTCTGCTCTTGTCTCTTCAACTATTGAACCTCCAGTGGTGGTGACGGTTTTTTCTAATAAGGAGGCTTTTGGCCATGTTGTGTTGGCTCCTTCCATTGGTTCTGGTGTGCCTATCTCTGAAAGCTCTTTGTTGGAGGACTCTTGTCTCCCTGTTGATTTGTCTACTGTTGTTGTTCCTCATGGTCCTTTTGTGTCCCCTTCTTTGGTGGGTGCTATCTCTGGGAGTGATATGGTTGCTGGTCTGGCTGTGCCTGGGCAGTGTGATGGTACCTTAATGGTTGCTGGGAATTCAATGTTGGATTCCTTATGCTGGTAGGCTGAGGCCTCTAAAGTGGAGGTAGGTTGGATTACGGTTAAAGGTAAATCTTTCAAAAGATCCTCGACTTCCTTTGATATGACTCTTTGGTCCCATAAGAAAGGGACCAAGGGATAATCATGTTGTTGGGTTTTTTTGGATTGCTGCTCTCCAATGTTTATTATATGGCAATGATCTTTGTGCTTCTCTTGGGGGTCAGACTTTTCTGGCCTTTGTCCCTTTTCAGCGGTCCCTTTTTGTTGTCCTTCTCTATTGTTAGTCCTCTAGCTATCCTTTTTGTGTTCTAGCTGGTTGCTGGTTTTGATGCTTAATGCTTATTCTTTCGAGTTTCTCCTCTTCACTCAAAAAGGTCATGGAAAAGAAGATGAGATATGCCCCCATGTCTGATATTGAGATAGACATAGTGGTCAAGTTGTTAGAAGATGCTCCTAGGCCTAGGAACATTAGCAATAGTAGTATTTAGTTGAACATTAATAGAATCATTAGTTGTTGCATCACCAAGAAAAGAGAGATTAGAACTATCAAAGAAAGTATTTGAAATATTATCTCCATCAATGTGATTAAAGATAAGTTCCATCAAGAATTGACAATTTTTTACCAAGTTGAAAACCAAGAGCACTAATTCTTTGATTACCATCTCTTTTTATGGTGTCTTTATATCTTCTTCACAAATAGCCTTCAACTTTCCAAGCTCCTCAAGTTGATCTTCATCTTTCCTTGACTGAGAAATGATCTTGCAAGTAGAAGATCCTGAAATGATTGGGGCTTTAAAGATGTTGATGCCCTGAGAGATCTCTTGTTTATCACTTGAAGCACCTTGTGATGGAGCATAGCCAACATGCTCTTTTGTTTTCTTTTCCACCCATCTCTTTGTTCTTTCTATCACATGGAAGGTCCTATTTTTTATATCTATATTCCCAGCACTAGAAAATTGCAATTGTGGGGGACCTAGGATAACTTTTCCACATGATTCATCAAAAAATTTGAGCCATCATCAACCATCTTCAGGGATAGACAAAGATAAATTGAATACTTAGTATTTCGGGATGAAACACCAAATCTCCAACTCTCTCTTGAATAAGGATGCTCATATGTTAAACAATGCATTTGGATTGTGTGATCAAATGAGACAACCTCAGGGTTCCTTATTGTGGACTTGCACTTAGTTTTATGATGTGATATGTTAATCATAAGAAAGGGACTTATGTTGTTCATTCAATAGATACCAACTACTTCAACAACTTCAATCACTTCCAACCAAACAATTGCAAAGGAAAGGGTTTAAAAAACCTAATATAACTCTAAGAATGTAAGACAATGTTGATGATGGGGTGAGCCTCTAACGAGTCCTTTCTTTGCCATGTTAACTAGACATAGGAGGTTGTTATCTTTGAAGGATGTGAGAATGGTTTTCACATTGTCAAAGGTGCAATCTAAATGAACATTTCCAATAGAAGTAAAATACTTGTGATTTAGGCCCAAACCAACCTTGCTTTGTTACTTACATACAGAAAGTATCAAAAGATATGGACACTAGCTCCACCATTAATCAGCATTCAACAATATCTTTCAATCATCTACTTCTACTTAACATGAAATGAAATCTCAAATGAGGGAATTTAGAAACCATGCAATACTCCAATACAACACAAGTGATCCACCATGAAGACCAACAATGAATCAACAATTACTTTGATAGCATTATAGCAATAATTTCAAGAAGTCTCCTCTCCTACTCTACTCTAATACTAATCTTCTCTCTAATGAGTTACAAATGAGAAAGGCCTTAGCCTTTTATAGTTGTTCAATTACAATCAAGGGCCAAGATCGATTCAAGATCAAGGGCCAACATTTTGCCAACACTACCCTAATCTACCTAACTACTACAAGAATTAAATGCGCATCCAACTACATGAAGGCACCACCCTGTGGGCCAATAAGAAAATTACAATGCACACTAGATGCCTTCCATAGTACACTTGGCATAATATAATTGAATGTGCTTGAACACATGTAACTGGAGACTTTTGATTGGTTAAAGACAAGTGGGCACCACCTCACCTTCTTTATCTTGTAGATTTAATCAATTCCATGGTGATGAGAAAATATCTCTTGATACTCAACATTATCAAGCTTTCAATTATGATGACATATTCCCAAATTGCTTCATCTTCTCAATTTTTCTCCATCAGCTTTATTCTTGGAAATTTTCTCATTGCCACAATTTTGAACTTGCTTGTACTTGCAAACTTGATGTCTCCTTCCATGCTTTGACCTTGATCTCCTTGAAGTGATGAAGTCCTTCATATAGTTGGATCTTTCTAAGTGAACTAAGATTTTCGAAGGAAATTCAAGTTGGTGATGATTTCTTTCACTTATAAACTTTGTCTTTTCTTGTGCCAAGTTTGTTCTTTGGATCACTTTGATAATATGACCTTGAACCACCTTCTCATTTGAAGTTTTGAGCCCTGATGATTGAGGATTTGCATACCATCCATGTTTCAAACTTCTAAATTGCTCCAATGAGTGAATCTTGATTCAACCATATCTCCTTCATGGTTACCTTGCAAAACCAAAAGAGAAAGTTTATCAAGCTAACAAAATGATAAACATAAATGATATGAAGGAAATTTGAAAAGCTTACAAGATAAGAAATTGCCTCTAGAGTCTTAAAACAACTTTTTCCTCTACTAAAATAATTTGATCAAGAATTTTGATTTTCCTAAGGTATGGTTTTCCTAATATTTCAACCCATATTTCTTGTTTTGCAAATTATAATTATGATTTTCCTTGTTTGTTAAGCCCAAATTGCTTTTTCTTTGCAAGCTTTAAATTCTGATTTTGTGAAAAAATTGAGATTTTATCCTCCAAAATCTTCTCAAAATCACTCTCAATCACTAAAATCGTATCATTATTGTGACATTGTTGCCCCTTTAAGATGAGTTTGCTGCCTTCTTATTAGTAGTTTGATTTTCTCTCAAATGAAATGAATTTCTTCCTCTTCATATAGGTGTTTTGGGCTAAAAAGAGGTGACTCTTGGTCTAGGCGGCTTGTCTTATTATTTGGCCAATCAAATCAACTTTATTCAAACATTTGAATTCCTTTGATGAGGTCAACCTATTCATTTGGTTTGAAATTGTCAATTTAGCTATCGGAATTACTCATATCATTCTTACATTTTTTTAGAATGAAATTGATTTTCACTTCATTGTTTTTTATTTTCACCTTGAGCACTCATCATGTTTGGGCAAAGGTTTTAAGAAGTTGGATTTGGAAATCCCATGTTTGAGAAAATTCCACCCATGGACCCTCATGGTGAAGATTTTGGAAAGTTGGGATTGGAAATCCCATGTTTTGGAGAATTCTTCCCTAGGATTGGAGTTCATGCATCGCTTTCCCTTTTACAATTTCGATCAACTTGCTATTCAATCTTTCATTTTGAGCCTATATAGAGGAATCCAACTCTTGTTTCCACCTTGTAACTCATTCTATCACCATGGGAGACATGGCAGAAATCCTAAGATCTTGGGATTTCTGACCTCATTTTTAATCTGATTTCACTTCATTTTTGCTAAAAAAATTTGACCTTTTCATTCAAATATCTTCAAACTTGCCCCTCAAACTTCATTTTTCATCATCTTGATCCACTTGAGTTGATAGCTTTCATCAAAATCTCCATTAGAGCTAAGCAGAAATTTTAGATTCTTGGGATTTTGCAAGGGCGGAAATCCTAGGATCTTGAGATTTCCAACCTCCTACTTTGCATGTTCATTTTGTCAATCCAAGTTTTCGATAGGTCCCCACTTTTTCATCCACAATTTCAACATTCTTAATAACTTGGAATCAAGATCTCACCTTGGGTGGCCTTTATGCTTGGGCATAGATTTTGAAAAGTTAGGATTTTGTAAGGGCAAAAATCCTATGATCTTGAGATTTTCAACCTTGTTTTGAATGTTGAAATTCTCAACTTGTTTACTTCATTTTCTTCAGCTTGGAGGGCAAAATGGTTTATATAAAATATAACATTTAAGTATAAGTTATATTCCCTTATTATACTTTAAGGTATATTTTATATAAATATTGTCAGGATGTTTGAGAGTGGTTCCAGGTTCATAAGAGTTATAACAAAGATTTTAGATTTTGCGAGTTTTTTAAAAAATTCCAAACTTAGCCAAATTTTAGGAATCAACACGCCTCCATCAATATTATCTCTCACAACCTTTCCTGACTTTCTAAGATGAAATTGAAATTGGAACAAGGATTTTCAAAAGATTCTACCTCATTTCATCACAAATCCCTTGATTTCAACTTCATATCGTTTACTAGCTTATCCCATATCTCGCTCATATCCGTGACTGACTTGACTACCCAACAAACCAAAGTTGCTCAAACTTATCTCTTAGACTTGAAGACTTGAAAATTGCTACCAACTAAGACCGCCTAAGACCACTACTATTGCTAAGAGAAAAGATGGGGTCCCCATTTGCAATGGGGCAATGGTGCGAAAACCTCACAATATGAACTACGACTAGAAGTGAAACTTTGTCAAGATCTTTTCAACGGTTGTAACATCATTACTCTTGCATGAAAATTCTACAAGAGAAATAGAAAAGGAGTATCTCTTCTTCTTCATCTCAATATACTTGTCATTAACTCTTTCCATCTGACGACAAATCTCTAGGACACAAAATAATTGGAGGCATATATGGATAATTTCAATGGGGCATGTAAATAACCCCCAATTCTCAGATAAGAGAAGCTATCAAATCGAATAAAATAGCTACCATACCCTGTTATTATGGTTGCGGCTTTTGGAGAAATCCTCCATTCAAGACAACCCACTATCTTCTTTACCATAATCCTAAAGAAAGCATCATTAACATAGTGGTGATTTTCCATTCCATTTTTTTCCTGCAATTGAGGGAAGTACTCATCTACAGGGGAATCTTCAAGGGTTGAATCGAGGCTTTGTAAACCAGGCCATGTAGTCTCTATAGTAGCAAAAATGTAAATATGTAAAGAGCACATTTGAAAGGAACCATTTTGCTTGTAAGCATCCAATTGCTCATGTAAATGTTCACTTATAAGTTATGTCCAATCAATGTAATGATTTTCATTGCAAATAATTAAGATAAATTGACACATCCAGAAATGAAATTATTTCCAATCTTTACTGCCAAAAACCCAATGAATCAAGGTAATAGCATCTACAATTTCTTATTTGAAATGTTTTCTTTTGAGGGTTGAAGGAAGTTGAGATTTACTTTTCTTTTGTGTTTTTAACCATCCCTTTACAATATAGTTTGAACATCAATCCTTCCCATCATTACAATGCAATATTTATTGTAAATGGACTGATATAATGTTGGTTTGAGCTATCAATAATTTACATGCAAAGTTAGATTGTTTTGTGAAGCTTAAAGACAAGAATCTCAATCAGATTTTTGACTGATCCTAGGCAGATTTTAGTGTGCAATCAGAAATTTCTTTTTAAGTTTTAATAATGAATTAGACTCCCCCACTATTGTGGTTAATGTGACTTGTGGTGAGAGTCTAAAACGTGTATTTTATGTATTCATACGAGTTTGTATGCAGGGATGGATGGGAGATTGAAGAGAGGATCAGACAATGTTGAAGAAAGTTGAAGATGATTGTTCCAGAAAAATACAGTCCAGTGCGGGGGAAATATCTTTCCAACCAACAGTTGGATCTTGCTAAGATTCGAGTATGTTGGTGAGAAACTAATTACTCCCATCCTCACCGGAGTGATCAAGAAGTTTATATCTTCTTCAAAAGTTATACCTCTATGTGTGCGGGTCTATCCAGAGACAACAAGGAGGCATATTTTTGGTGATTGGGTTAGTGAACACTTAGTAAAAGATAGGTTCTTGGTTGAAGATACTGATGTATTTGAGGGACATTGGTGATGTTTAATAATATGTAGAGCCTATGGTGGCACAAAGCATTGTGTGCAATCTGAAAGGTTATGAAGTTAGCTTGGATCAAGGAGAATGATCTTCATGAAGATGCTTGATTGGTGTTGTAGAAACACTTGTGAAGTCCCTCATAAAAATGAATGATTGCAAGTCCACCTAGGGCCTCTACATCACTAAGTAGTTGGGAAATAGTTCCAGGATCAATCTTTGCAATGATGGAGCCATTTAAGGCTCACATTTCATGAGATTTGGAGTCATAATGGTTCGCACAAGTCAAAAGCAGGTTAGGACAAGGAACAATAGGTGAGAAACCTCTAGCATTAACGAGCCCACTTTCAACAATCTTCTTCCTTATGCATGAATTGAACTCCTCTTGCATCCTTGTAATAATCTCACTGAGACTAAAATCACCAAGCTCAACATATTGTATGCCCTCAAGACCATCTTGTATAGTACGAGACCTTTACAAGATTCGAGAATGAGGTTCTACGTTCACCAAGTAATGAACAAGGGTTTCAATGATTCTAGTGGACAGCAAGTAGCTATGCTAGAATTGCAGAAAATAATAATTGCAAACTCATGGAGGAGACGCTTTGGAGGTTTGCACTAACTAGCCTTCAAATTCACTTCTTAATAAACATAGAACAAGAAAATGAGATAAACTTGAGTCTAAATTTCTTCTGCAAACATCTCTACAACTCCTCTTTCACTTCCCAAAGCTCCAAGTGTGCTTTGACAATTCTTTACAATGAAAATGATTTTAAAAAGGAATAGGACCCTTTGAAGAATCTCACATTAATTTCATTTTAACTTGGAGACGGGAGTTCCATCATTTTATTTAGGAAACTGTGAAAATATTGTCATGCCTTCAACCACTTAATGAAGCAATAATGGATGTACTTACAACTTCCTCGAAGATCGAGGCCTTTTGAAAACTATTTTTTAATAGAGATAGGGAATTGATGACTCTTGTAAACTTCAAACCATAAGAAAAGTAAAAACAAGGGCTCTCACATTCCTCGATTACCTAACGACACGTAGTCTAACTCAATGCATCCAATCACACAATGCATGTACTTTGTGCAACAATCAACAAATCATTGAATTGGAAAAATTAGCAAAGAACACAAAGCACTAAGAACAATTGTTCCTATATGTCTCAATTGTCTAGTCCAAATAATAAAGTATTAAAAAAAGGAATGAATAAACAACACATATAGAAGAGTCAGGCAAATAGCATTTTTACGAACTCATGCACTACAAACCCTATGTTCAAATCTCGAATGTTTCTCAACTATGTACAAAACCTGGGCAATAGGATATGAAGTAGTACTTAAAAAGTAGAAGTAATGAATTGCAAAAGTTGAAGGCATGATTTATGAGTAGTTTTGCAAGGTCGTGTCATCAACTCTGTTGAACTCTTGTATCAAAGCAAGCGAAGGATACAAAGATTGCAAATATCATCCAACTAATCAGCTGCAATGACTTAAATACCACATGCAATTCATAACAAAAGCACACACTATACAAATAGTCATCCAATCGAGGATTTCTTTAACATTATAAATGGTCAATCTTAAAGTTTCAAGTTAGTAAACACTTTATGTAACTAATCATTATAAGCTTTCCTCTCAGCATGGTCAATCATCCAATACAGATAATCACTTGACTGAGGATTTCTCTAACATTATAAATGGTCAATCTTAAAGTTTCAAGTTAGCAAACACCTTATGTAACTAAATAAGCTTTCTTATCACGTGGTCAGACATCCATTGAACTCTTGAATCATCCCAAGGGAGGGGTGCGGAGATTCCATTATCCCTCAACCAAACAACTACAAGGACTTAAATACTACACAAGAGCCATAACAAAAGCAAACACTGATCAAATACTCGCATGATCAAGGATTTCTCCAACATTATAAAGGGTCAATCTCAAAGTTCCAGATTACCAAACACCAAATATAATTAAGCAATTGTAAGCTTTCTTCATTGTGTTAATCAACCTCATTGCACACTAAATATTGTGGTAGTACATCAACATGTTTTCCATTAACTAAGTTGTACCTTCCAATTGGTGGAGAAGATTGCCTCAAACAATGGGAAACTCCCTAAGGTCATGAGGTCAACAATTTGTTTAACTCCTATAACATGAGAAGTGAAGCGTACAAGAATTGCAATATCCTTTGATTTACTGATTGCAAGGAATTGAATTCTACACACGAGCCACAACAAAAGCACACAATGTACAGATAGTCGCATGATCGCAAATTTCTCCAACATTATAAAGGGTCAATCTCAAAGATTTAGATTAACAAACACCAAATCTAACTAATCATTGCAAGCTTCCTTCATTTTGTTAATCAACATAGGGGTTGGAATGTTGAAGAGTAAGGACACTTAATGTTACAACATTTTCAAAAGTTAAAGAATTGTTTGAATTTACCCTTAAATCATGCCAAGTGAAGGGTATAGAAATTGCAATAACCTCTTGTTTACCGTCTACAAGGACATAAATACTACATGCTAGTCATAACAAAAGCACACACTATACAAATAATCTCAAAAATTAAAAAACAATAGACTATGAAACTAAGCCTCATTCGAGCTATCAATATCCAAAGACTCAAAACCATCTGAGTCACTATCACCCTCTAGCAGAAGTGGATCATCCAATGGTAGCTACTATGATCAGTGCCAAATGGTAAACATTTTCAAAGCAAATAGAGGACAATTACACAAAGAAATAAAGTAGTGCCTTCTAAATATCAAAACTCAAGAATGAAACTTTTTGAGCATAGTATTGAGACTCAAACTTGGCATGCCTGAGAAAATTAATCAACTATAACTTTTAGTGTACATTTCATTGAACATATTTTGATTCTCATACATTTGAAATTAGACAGCTATTTTGATTCTCATACATTTGAAATATGAATATATCGTTTTCATTCTTGTATAGAGGTCTAGAAGCAAACAAATTTAAAAGAGAAAAACTTTCTTTTTTTTTCTCTTTTAATACTTGGGTTCCCAATTGCAACGGAAGGCTAGCCATCCCCAAATGGTAGGGGATGTTCCCTGTCGTTTTGAGCACCTCTGCAAGAATTGAGGACTGGAGGGGGGCATCCCCTCAGCATCTTGCAATCCCTGAAATGCTAGGGGACAGGGATGGGGGGTTTGAGGGCAAGGGACACGTCCCCGTATTTCACTAATTATAAGTTAAACTTAGGAATAACATATAACCAATGAAGCACACAAAGATGCATAGTTTTAAACTGTTCAAATTTCTTTGAAGCATCCTTACTATTTTTGTACAATGGTTGTTGTTGAGACACAAAAAGCAGTAACCCTCTTGAAAGGAGAACCTTGAACAATGATAAAACCTTACAATCAACAAGGGAAAAGGTAGTTACCCTTCCCATGTAACCATTTAACTACCTCAATTTAGACTTTATAAAAAAAATTATTATGATAATATTACCAAGCCCTCCAATGAGCATGCATTCCTTTAACTCATCCAAATTAATGAATTTCAAACAGTTATAGAACAAGATTGCACGGAGACAAGGGTACTTGGGTACTTTGGAGACAGGTATGGGTACGGGTACGAGTACGGTTGTTTTTTCTAGATAGGAGATGGGGGTACGTCATATCTTTTTTATATATAATTTAATATTTTACAGAAAATTTGAAAATATAATGACATTGAATTTCAAAACAAGAACAGCGAAAAAGTTTACTGTCAAACATTAACTTTGAAGATTAAGTACACAAATTGAAATATCATACAATCATTGTATCAAAGTTTCAAACTTATTAGTGATTACATATTGAAATAAGCTTGATAAACAGCAAGCTGATATGCAAACAAAAAACTGATAAATATCAGAAATCTTAATCAAGGTCCTTAGGTATGATGCTCTCCACTGAGTACCCAGTATGCGTACCAGGGGTATGGTTACGAGTACCAATGTAACATAGTTATAAAACTAACTTTATAATACATGTTGACTTCTCATTGAAACTTGCCAAAAATATGATTATCAAGGTATTGTGTCAAACAGTTTGCATGAGTAGACTGTAGGTGTTCATTTCTGGAGCATTTTGTCAAATATTTTACTAGAAAGGCCTGCCTGCATGTCTTGTTTATGTCTACGAAGGCATTTGCAACCCAGCATAAGTTGTGTATGGCACAAAGCTAAATTAAGAAGAACCTCTGCCATTTAAACAAAATCACAGATTTATTTCAGATGAATTTTCAATCCTATCACTCAAACCACATGTTTCCTACTGGTATTTGGATTTTGTAAGGCTTGCCTAATCTTCTAGTTTCTCAACAATTTCTTCAAGTGATTTGCCTGCAACATAATGCCTCTCTAAGGAAGAAGATGTCAACGAAGTATCAAGTGTATCCACCAAACTTGAAGTGGCATCTTTAAATCCTTTGGCAGCATACAGTTTAATTCTCATCATGTCTCTTCACAGACGCAACTTCTTTGAGCTATTTGACAAATAATCCATATTCCAGGATTATTTGTAAATCCAATGCCATTTGATCAAATCCCTTGTATAATATTTACATATAATGTAGGAATTGTTGGGTCATGAGATTGATAAAACATAATGTTTGTTTATTAAATCTTCTTCTTTGTTAAGGTAAATATTTGAAGCTTCACATAACAAATTAAGATATCATTGTAGGGTTCAATCCCATAGAAGACTTTATGATGCAAATTTCACATCTCTAATATTTGACACCAAGAAGAATATCTTTGGCCAATACACACACCAAGAGAAACTCCAATTTGGTAAAAGAATTGGCCTTATAATCCTCAAGGATCTCATAGGCAAGCTGTTAATAGCTTGTCCTTAAGACTGGCAAGGTATGATTCAGAAGACAGCATTTTGTTATGGAAACCTATTATTGAGCATCCTACAAAATGCTCACCATCATTCTTGAGTCTTCTTCCTTGGCAAAGGATTATAGAGACCTATGGTTTTGAGGAGATACGCGATCATCTACAAAAACTGGTTTCTTCTTCTAGTTCTTCTATTTCATAGATTGTGCATAGAAGTGAAGTGAAGAATATTTATAATCTAATCAATTATTTATTATGTCTCCTAGCATATGCATATGAACTTTGTCATTCACTTTGAATACTGCCTTAACCTATGAAGGATGCCATGACATATCTTGTAATAACCATCCTGAAAAGATTTGAAATTTTTAAAACTAAAATGCACTGCATTGCAATGTCCTTGTCACATTTCAATCACCTGATTCTCGAGATGGGCAAAGTGAGAACATACAGTGTATAGAATCTCACCAACTATCTACATTGCAGCAGCTAAGTAATGATAATCTAATCAACGAGGCACACAAGCTAACATAGCCAGCCAAACTTCGCTTCTTCAATGGAGGGCTATGCAATAACTGAAAGGAAAACACTTCAATGCTTATTCAACGAAATGTATAGGTACAATGAGCACAGGAGTTTCATGTTTATTGAGCAGAGTGCAATTACAAAGGATGGAAACTTCGCACTTATTCAGCAAATTGAAATTACAAAGCACAAGCACTTCATGCTTGTTCAACAGAGTGTAATCACAAAACACAGTCACTTCCACTTGTCCATTGGTGAATGCAATTACAACAGTACGCAAAAATGAGATCACCAGCAGTACTACCATACAGGGTATTACATGATTGTATCAATTGCATTACAAACATCCTATAAAAGATAAACTGCTGATATGCCGGCATAAAGTGCTGATCATAAATAAGTTTGCTGCAACAATCCCAAAGCGAACCAAATAATAAGAATAAATCAGTTTAACTATGAAACAACAGCAGAATACCCTGTATGAATACTATAAAATGTGGCTGCAGATCTGATAGCACTTGGTTCTGTTGATAAATTGAAAAATCAAAACTGAACACGGATTGAGAACACATTGAAAACTGTTGATTGCTAAAGTTTGACTAAGGCTGAAAAATTATAAGATCCTCCACGAACTAGAAGTTGCATTGTAACTCCAAAAGATTCAAAGCCCATCTCAAACATCCTGAAACTATATAAATGAAATATAAATTTTAAGTGTAACAATATGTTATACTTAAATGTTTATTTCATGCCTCGGAAGACTGATAAACTATATGTAGGTCTGACAGACTTTAAGGAACAGCAGGTATGACACCTTTTTGAGCTCATTAACGAACAAGACTGCTTGTCCCCTTCATAAAACCAAAAAACTCAACCTCAAATATGATATGTTAAAAAATTTCAAAAGGCTGGGAACCACAAAAGAACCCAAAATAATAAAGAAAATGGTAGCACTTCACTTCAACTTCTTCATACACCCCTTCCAAGCAAGTACAACCAGTATTGATGAGGTACGACCATCAATGATCTCTCTGAATATCTATATGAACAGAATGCAATAGCATAAAAGGGTAATAAACTGTAGATTCTACTGTATCAAATCCACACCAAACAAGAACTTCAAGTAGTATGGCCTATAAAAGAGGTACAGCCAGCAAGCTCACATAATACAGCCCCCTCACAGCTCCAAACACTTCCCAAAGGCTGGATAACTCACACAATCAACATGAGTAATACTTTGCAAACCAAACCTATCAAAAACATCAAATACCTCCATATTAAACAACTGGTAATTAAACTTCATTCAAAGGTGTTGTTGTGACCTCTGTATGAAGCCACCAAAACCAGCTAGGGGTGTTTTGGTCCCTGTCATGACATCATGTCACTTAGGACTTACAATGATGAACCGGGGCAATTCGCCAACTGTCTTAAAACAGCATGCTTCTCCAAAAGTTTGGAGAACTCCCAAAAAACCAAAATTGCATTTGGAAAGCTCCATGAGGCTCAACAAGATCATTTGAACTCATTGTAATGGCAACATGGCTGCTTGAATAATCTTGTGCTCTCCAAGAACTTTGGAGTTCTCCCTTGCTCACCAATAGCCTATGGGAAAATTAAAAAAATAGACTAATTGTTCACAAATCAAATATGCTTGAAAAGGGGACATTGCATATCTCTAAATTCATGTAATAAGCCAAATATGACTACCATATTTTCTCATTCTAGGTCATCTTTCTCAAAATTTATAAAGGACCTCTTGAACAATGGTTGATGGTCTATAGTTTGAAAGGGCAGCAAGATATTTTGAAGAACAGATTATGTGCATTGTTTATCCCTCTCACAATCCCTTTCCTTGTACCAGTCACTATCTTCTCTTACTCTACTGCCTTCGCTATCCCATCATTGTATTCATTTTTTTTTGGTTTCCTTGTTCCTAAGAATTAAACCTGTTTTAGTTGTTTTCTTATCTTCTCTTCTATTGTTTACTAATCACTCTAATTTTTCTATTGAGAATGGCATAAAAGATAAAAAATTTACTTCTTGCATCAAACGCTCACGATCATGCCATACTTTACAGTCTAAATCTTGAACCACCTTCCCATAAAACTGTGCAAGTTTTGCTTCAAATCTAGGAACACGTACATAATGCCTTGAAGACTTCCAAAATTCTCCTTTGTTAGGAATGAATGCTATATATATCCTATGGGAGTATTGGCAGCCATTCTGTAGCAGTTGTTGTTGCATTCATGACTATGATTGTCATTGATGTCAACACAGTGATCTACTGGAGATTAGCAGAGGAGCAGACAGTGTTTTGATTAGCGCACGTGAGATATTGCAGATCAAGCTATGCGATGTTGAGGATTGTTGATGTCAGTTTTGTACCACTACATAACATATAGCAATTGAATACTTGATACAGCGTACCAAACACTCAACCCTCTCTTGAAAAGTATATACTCATGAAGAATATGAGAATACTCCAAGGTTCCTTACACCTGTGGATACTAACTCAGTTATATAAATGTGATTTGCTGGTAATCACTTCGGCGGGCTTACGTTGTTCACTTGAGAGATGTCAAATTCTTGCTATGATGAGATTTAGCTTTACAACGTATACTCAATGTCTTTCTTCTTTTATGTCACTTCGAACTTTGCTCTTCAAAACTCTCACTACTAAACTATTGACTACTTTACTACTACTCCTATAGAATGGAAAGATTGGCAAATGGACGGGGATCAAACCAAATGAAAGCTTGCCAGCGGCGCTACCTCCATAGATGCAATGATTCAAAGGGAAACAAGACTAGATTACCACACAAGGCTTCTCAACAAGCCGCTAAGGTGTTAGTGGCCTAGTATATAGATCCCTATCAAACATTTACCAATATCACCATACAACTAGCCATCTACTTCTATTCTAACAACATGAAATGAAATTCTACTTTAATTTGAGAGATGAGAAGAAACATGCAATACACCAAAATGATCATGTATATCCACCATGCAAGTCACAACAATGAATAGAGAACAATTTTGATAGTATTTTGGCAACAATTCTTCAACATAACTCCCTTTTACAAATGAGAACAAATGGCCTTATATAGAGGCTCAAAATTACGAGTGGCCAAGATTAAGAGGCAAAATCAAGGGCCAAAATTAAACCTTACAAACCCTAATTAGGGTTACCATCTTTCAACCAATTACATGAGGGCACCAACTTTGTGGGCCAATGAGAAAATTACAATAATCTGTCAACCAATGAGAACATAGGACATTTGGCATGATTTGATTGCATGCACATGAAATTGCCACCTTATCAACCTTGTCTTATAAAGTTCATTAATCCTTGAGATGAGATGAAGCCTTGGATGCTTGAGCTTGTCCTTAGAAATTTTCTCATCACCACTTGAACTTGCTTGTACTTGGTGTCCTGACCTCGAAAGGGTGAGGTCTCCATGCACTTGGGGTAATCCTGTCTTGACCTTGGTGGCTTGCCTGGATGTGAACCTTCTTGCAATTCGAGAGCCTTACTCTTGGCCATCGCCTTGAAATCAAACTTGACCCTCTCAACCTTTCAATCACTTTCCTCTTTACTTCAATACTTTGCCATTTTTTAACCTTCCTATTTGGATTTGATTTGCATGCATGCATCTTTGTTAAAATAACCTTGGGTTTTGGGGCACCTGCCCTGACCATATCTCCATGATTGTTCCACAATCCACCCATCACTGAGTTCATCAACTGCTTTCATCAATGCTTTCCTCCTTGGTTAACCCTTGACTGCCTTCAACTGTTCGAACTGCCACAACCTTGCCCTTTTGGCATAAGTACTTGCCTCAACCATAGTGGTGCAGTGCATCTCCCCAAAATCGGATTTGGTTCGACTGGCAAAGCATCACTAGTAGTCTTGCACCCGAATTGAAGAAGTAGGACCCCATGTAGATTTGCCCCCGATTTTGTACTCTTTAAGTTGCAACTCTAAATTCATGCTAGTGATCCTAATCCAATCAATTTTCCTTAACCATTCTCAATCTCTTCAATAAAATAAAACATCCAAGGATCACACTGTGTACCTTTAGCATAGCTTGGGATCCAGTTGAGAAGAACAATGAAGTTGCTGCACTCTGATTTGCTGATCTGTCCTGGTGAGCCTCGATGCTTTGGTGTAACCGTTGTATCATGTCTGCTACTGGGGTAGACTGAACCTTTCCTTGCACAAATCCATACTATTTGATCCTCTTTGCCACAGGGGACTAGCTGTCTCTCAACCTCTTTCTTAATTGAATCATATCAAAGGTACCAATGTTGGTGTCTCCAACGTATTTCAATTTTGAACGGAAGTTGAAATTGGGTATCATGACTTCCTTGTCTCCTATTTCAGCATTAATTCCTTTGGGTCGCTTGCTTGCATTAACATCAGCCATCCCAAACACTTATCACTCCCCGCCTTTTCTACAATGCTGGTGAAACTACACTTATCACTCCAATCTTCGCCTAGGGGTGGAATACTACACTTATCACTCCCCGCCGATACCTTAAGATGGACTACACTTATCACTCCAATTCTCCTTAAAATGAAATGCAATAATGCAATCTACACTTATCACTCCCCGTCTTTGCCTTAAGATGGACTACACTTATCACTCCAATCTTCGCCTAGAGGTGGAATACTACACTTATCACTCCCCGCCGTTACCTTAAGATGGACTACACTTATCACTCCAATTCTCCTTCCTACAATGATGAAATGCAATGATGAAATGCAAGCAAAAACTTGGGCAAAAAAAATCAATCAAGACAATCGAGTAATCAACTTAATATCCAAACTTCTAGCTCTACTTTTGAAATTAGTTTTCAACACCTAGCACTAGCACCAATGAAATGAAAGCAATTAAAGAGAGAGGAAAAGATAGGCCACTCACCCAAGTACAACAAAGCTAGGAGTCCTTTGTCAATGCAATTAGCTGAGCTTAGCCCCCCAAAATCTTCTAAGTCCACAAGAGAATCTCCTCCTTCTTCAACTCACTTTCAAAATCTTGCTATGAAACTCTACCAATTTACTTCCTCTTATACAAATCTGATAACCTCCTCTTATAATTTTCGGATCTGAGGAAAATGATATAGAAAAGACCTTAATCTTCTTGAAAATGGGTGCTAAAATTAGTGAAAATGATGCTTCCAACGATACCCAATCAAATACTACTTCGTTCTTCTTCACAATATGCCTCAAGAAGCCTCCAAAATGCCTTGAAAATGGATGAAATACATGCCCAGGTCTGGTATAGATCAAATCAGACCTAAAAAGGGCCTTTCTTAACCCTTGAAATGTTCTTCAATCTTGCAAAAATTCATAACCAGGTCTGGTGTAGTTCGCATCAGGTCTGAACATGCATCACAAACTCTCAAAATGGTCTTCAAACTCGTGGAAGTTCATGCCCAGGTCTGACTTTTTCACCAAGGTCTTAAACTATCCTTCAAATTCGCCTCAACTGACTCAAAACAGTGCCTCCAAAGCTGGCCGCCAATCACCAAATGAATTGTCTTCAAAATGCTTCAAAATGCTAATGAGAAACTCGCTGTCGCTGCCTTGAAAATTCGCTATTTGCAGCACAGAGAAAGTTGTGTTTGAATTGTGGAAATGAAATGGCGTGATCCTCCTTTTATAAGCAATCCAATCCCTTCCTACAAGGCCGACCCTACACCCAAAATAAAAAGAAATATTAAATGCAAGTGCAAATATGGGGGACGACTTGCATTAATACTTATTAGATTTCGATTTTGGCAATGCAAAAAAAAAAATTTAATACCCAATGCAGACTTGAGGGACGACTTGGCAGGGGCTAAACAAATTCTTGAAATTTTGAAATACAAACATTCAATTAATGATTTCAAAAAAATGCCTAATGAAGACCGATCCAACCATTTTAATGCAATTTTTTATTTTTGCAAAATGAAATCATTTAATGTCAATCCAAAACAATAAGGGCAGGGCCGAAAATAGATCCAAGACATTTAGAATTTTGATTTTTCCAGATACAACATTCAATGTACAATAAGATTTTGAATTGAAAAGATCAAATATCTCACCAATGGCAATTTTCGAAAATAGCAAGGAAGTCCATAAATATGAAAATTAAGGATTTAGTCCAGATTTCATAAGATTTCGAAAATAGGATTGATTATCAAATAAAATTTTGAAATTGGCCACCAATAATCAATCAATTTGAATTGCCATTCAGATTCTAGAAATTTTAAACATCATTTGCCCAAATAAGAATTTCGAACTTAGCATTAAATCCATCACTAATAAAAATCATCACCATGGCAATTCAAAAAATAAATTGGCCAATCAAAATTTGCAATCCAAAAAAAAATCAAAATTCTAATGAAAATTTGAAACATACAAGCCCAAAGATTATTTCGAAAAATATAAGAATTTGGCAATTCAACAAATCTCCTCACCTAAAAAAAAAATTTGAAATCCAACCATTACAATTGCCAAAACGCCAAGAATTTGAAAGCGCCACGAGTCATTTTCAAATAACCAAGCAAATTTCAAGTTCATCCCTCATTTCGAACCAACATCAAAATCTTCCATTCAAAGTCATCATATCGCTAAGATCCCCAATTCAAACCCACATCACAATTTTCAATTCAATTCAAATGCACTTTCAAACACATTGAATTGCACCCACTGGATCAAACAGGCCATCAAAATTTGAAGACTGGGCAAGGCCAAACTGACTAAGTTTGAAGGGTCGAAATTTAGGGGGTCCCCATGGATGGGGCGATGTTGTAAAAACCTCACAACAAGGATTTACTCTTTGATATGTTATATGTTCATGGTTAAGAGCGCAGACAGTAATTCATTTATTCATGAAAGTTATGAGCATTTTGGGGGAAGCAGTATTCAGGCAGTGTTCCTGAGTAGCGGTTTGTGGAAATCAGATGATATCTCCTAATCGGGATGGAATCTGGTTTTGCGCTGTTAAAGAGCAATTGAAGACATGTTGATAGTGACGTGGATGACAGTGCAAACTTCGAGGTCGCACGAGTGAAGAAATATTCTAATTGGAAGCCGACAGTTTTGTGTAATTTTTAATGTAACGTGTGGAAACTTTTATTTTGTAATTGGATGCCGATTCATTTGTAATTACTTGAGTGCGGTATAAAGGAAAGAATGTTTTCCTTGTTGTAATGTAAGAAATGTAAGAATGAATGATTGTGAAAGCGAATTTATGAAGAAAGACATGCGAGGTACAGAGATCTGAAATTGAGATCTAGTGTAGCAGTGAGTGCGGTTTGGCATAGTCAGAGAAGAGGTAACATATTGTTGAGATCAGTAATGATTTGATATTATTTTGTTGAATAATCTAGAGATCAATTGGACAGTATGTTCAGTGATCTTGCCCTTGAAGCTGTTTGGGCAGTGGGTCCTTCTGTCTTCCATAACTCCTAACAAAGTTAGAATCTTTTAGCAGGGATTCAAAATCTCCTAACAGGGATTCATATGTACTGAATGTATTTCATAAGACTCCTAACAGAGTCCATCCTTTCACAAGGAATATTCATATTAGTGCATCTTTTGTGGGCATCATTCCCACCGAGGTTTACTCTTTGATCAAGAGGTTCCCTAGTCAACATATCTTGTGTCATTGTGTTATTGTGTATGAATATATTTCTATGGTTGGTAATTATATTGCTTACATGGTTAAAATCTATTGAAGTTGTTAAAAGTTATAATTATCAGATAACTGATTCACCCCCCCCCCCCCCCGCTCTCAGTTATCTTGGTGGACTTTACTTTCTAACATCCTTCACTTTAATCATGAATTCTAGGGCAAGGGGCCAAGGTCACTCTATGTGTTCACAATAAATCATGTGGGCAAAACCAAACCATATAAAAGAAACAAACCTCCCTATCATCCCAGTGGATGGATTTCTCTGTAGATCTTCTCCTCGTCAATGAGAGTGATTTCAAACTGCACCCATGCACTCATTAACCAAGCCCTCAAAGAAACCACCATTTTGAGAGTGCAAGGCAGCAAAGTTCAGCCTAATTGTAAGTCTTGTCATGCAGGTTGTTTCTGCACTCTTGCACTCCCTAGAATTATCTTTTTGATCATTCGATAAATCTTTCCTGGGATATTCTCACAAATTTGAAACAATCCTCACAGGTCTTTATAAATCCTTGTACTTTTTTCTAAATCATCACAAAAAACATGAAACTTTTGCACTCTACACAAGATTCAATGCCCAAAACCTACAAATGGAGGACAATACCATTGAGCCCGCATTTGCATTATTTGATTGTGGCAGGTTTTTTTTTACTCGACATTTTTCATTTGGAGCTTTAACAAGAGGAGAGGAAGATCCAAAAGCAACCTAAATGTCCTTATGACTGTTGTACCGAGCTTTTATCTCTGAAAAGTATATTTTACAGCATGGTTGCGCTATGATTGTTCTTGTTGACTTCAAACTTGAAATTTTATCTAGTTCCTCTACCATATGGTTTCTTGTAGAATGGCTTTCAGGATCCCTACAGGTGCATAGCCACTTTGCTGAGGGTTTCAAGAGTATCTTCATCCTCAATACAGTCTGGCCAAGGAAGGGTAAATATATCATTCCTGTTTAAACATGACAGCTTCTTAGACCCCACACGACAAATCATCCATATATTGCTGCAAAGTGACTGCAAAATGAGATTGGTTATTTGGACAGGGTATTTGTGATTACTGCTCCTTGTCATAAATTGTTGAGAGTAGCCTGAAATCATGAAGGATAAATGGATGGTTCTAGGATCACAGACATTGCAGTGATCCTTGGTCAAAACCCACAGATCTCATAGTAGAAATTGATCTCGAGACTTATATCCGTTGCCACAGAACTATCATACTTTCTACTTGTAACACGGGCTGAGGTTCTCCAAATGCCCTTCATGCAGAGAATAGCCTATAATCATCAACCTTCAAATTAGCACTTCAAAATTCACGGGCTGAGGTTCTCCAAATGCCCTTCATGCAGAGAATAGCCTATAATCATCAACCTTCAAATTAGCACTTCAAAATTCTTTCTTCTATGCAAGCTTAAACTGGCTACAAATCTTAACCAAATAGTAAAGGCATATCCATTAAAAGTTCCATCTTTTCAAATTGAACAGCATCTATTCAAGATTGATTTTGTTTCCTACAAGACTGAAAGCATCTTGTGCTACAACACTGGATGCAAGATTTCCATTTGCATTCCTTGTATTTACAAGAAATTTGTAATATAAAGATAACAAAACTAAAGGTCTGAGATTAGGAACCATATGTTACAATATTGATCGGAGGGAAAATAGTAACACACAAATTCCTGTCATGATTTGATATAAACAATGATGCAATGTCATTGATAATGCTACTTACAAAATGTAGTAGATGAACTGCAGCCTGATGCTTGCTTGTGGGTCAGCATGAATTTTGAGCTTTTGCACATTTTTCAACGACTGTGCCAACCACTGGTGTGATCAGAAGTTTCATACGTTCTGATATAAGTTGAACACATAGTTATTGACTTCCACTAGACAAATCCTGGTCCAGTGCATTCTGAAAGGATTTTGGGAGTAAATTGTAAACCATGGGTCTCCATGGAACCTAAGACGCAATTTGTATGTCGGTGTCCATGCTAGGAAAAGCCTCTCCCAGTATTTCCAACAAGCCATTCACAAGTGCTTTGTTCTGTAGTACCGACCTCCAAGAAGACAGATGAACCACCCAAGGTATTTATAGCTGGAACCTTAAAACTTTGAACCAGTGTCATTCTTTGGATACTTGGAAGCAATTTGTTTTGCACAATTTCTGCGACAACCCTAAAATGGAGTACTTGTCAAACTGCACCGAAAACTCATTTTCCAACAATCATGCCAACAAGATTTTATGCTTCCAATGTCAACATTTGTGACCATGACCACAAATGGATAAGTTTGAGTTGACAAGCAATCTCGATCCTGCAAAGTGAATTAGGACATTTATGACAAAGGAACTTCACATGCGACTGAAAACCCAACATGGTTTTCACAGAATGATTCAACGGCACATCCATTTAATGTAACGTTAAAAAGATTAAATTTTCGAGGTCAAAGATTAGAAAAACAGGAAGCCAATTTAAAATCCATCTAACAAACTAGGAACTAATGTTATTAACTACAAATTCTATTTTTTACAACATTTTCCCCGGAAATTTCAAAAATTCACGGTGAGCCCTAAAGAAGTCCCTGATCACATCAATCAAAGTTGAAGATTGGACTCTTTTTTGAACACTTTTCTCAAAAAATCCAAAGATTGAAAGAGGAACCCTAAAAAATTTCTAACTTCATCAATCAAGAGTCCATAGAGTTGAAGATTGTGCATCTTGAGCTCCTTTTCCTAATAACTCCCTCAGAAAAATCAGATTTTGAAGGTGAAACCCTAACTTCATCAATCGAGAGTTCATAAAACTAAAGATTACGCAGTTTGGGCTATTCTTCCTATCAGTCGCCTCCAAAATCCAAAGGTTGAAGAAAAAACCCTAACTTCTTAACTTCATCAATCAAGCGACCATAGAATTGAAAATTGAGAGTCCATTGAGTTGAAAATTGTGCAGCTTAGTCTCCAATGTTTCTGTGCTGGACAGAATCACTACTACCAAAACAAAAAAAATTAATCTTCTCCTAGTTGTGAATAAAATAAAGTTGATCAATTGACAAAGAAGAGAGTACGAGTAACCTGCCGGCGTCATTTACATCCAGTTGAGCTCATTTCCACCAATACCTCATCCTTCGTATTTACAAATCTCAAGTGTGGGCTGCCATTTCACAACTCTTTCAATTTTGCGTTGTTTGAAGCCATAGTTCCTGAATATGCCAGGGAACAATTCCACCTTTGCGAGCGCTTCTAACTTCTGCAACGAAGAGGAACGTGTGAACAATCATTAAGGGTCCGCCCATTAGATTTTAAATAAAGAAAGAAAGAAATTTATTTTAATGGCCGAGCTAAACATAGTCTCTGGATAGACCACTTAACAAATTGATTTTTAATTCCACTCGTTTTTTTTTTTCCCTTGAGCAATTTGATAAATAAATAATTTTTTTTACGCGGTCAAGGATAGTCTATGGGGCAGCCCGTCTCACACACTGATCTTTGCATTTGGCTCTTTTCTTGTGCAACTTGATGATAAGTGCTCGCAGTTGCTCAACAATCCCCTTGTTGAATAAATCGACCCAAGAGTTAGTTGTCAAGATAGTAGCATAACTATCCCTTCTGCCCTTGAAGGCATTACACTCTAAAATGAAATGTTTTTCTATTACCACTTTTCTGGAAGTGCAGAAAATACATTCTTTCATCCCAAGCTTCTTTTGGTCTTTTCTAATGCTCGGTTTCACAATGAAGTTAATGAGAGTTGGTTCTTAATTGAGCAATAAGAATTTTGGCTCTCTAAGAGATATCGATGTCTATGAACGCTTTTTGATGATGATTATGAGTGGGATTAAACTATGTAATATAATTCTCTTTCTTTTTTGTTAAACCTTCATCCCAAGAATGCTTGTGGAATTTATTCATAACAAAGATCTTTATCTCTTTACTATTTGTGGGGCATGAATCCAAGTAAATATCTCATTTATTAAACAATTTGTTGTTTTGTTGCATCCAAGTCTTCTTTCTTTTGCACAATATGTCACTGAAGATAATCTTGGGAACATTTTCCCTCGTCCATTTTCTCAATTCTTTTTAAATATCTTATGACTCCCACCATAGCAATTGCTTCAATAGTAGAAACCCCCACCTCACTCAACATGGTATCATAGGGGACTGAACTTTTAATTTTGAACTTGTTTGTAATCAAACATTTTTAAATTTTCTCAATTTCCTTCCATTGTAAATTAGAAGTGTTGTTGGCCCATAGTTCACAGCCATAGAGAACAACTTGAACCACTAAAAGCCCAAAGAGAGCTTGGGTAATTTTCCAATCTCGTAGCTTTGTCTCTCTACATATATTTTGGAAAGTATAAAATGCTTTCCAACCTCTCAAAATTCACCTTTTTCTACACCCTTCCTAACTTAGTTTTCTATTGAAGTCAATTCCAAGATATTTGTAATTTGACACTTCTTCAAGAGTACTACCTTCAAAGTAAAACTTATGGTGGTTATGTTTTCTTTTATTAGAGAAACCATCACTTTTGTCTTGCTAATATTGACTTGCATCCCCATGTTGGATTATAGGGGGGGTGAATCAGTAATCCTTGATTCCAAATACCTTAATAACTTTTCTCTAATTAACTCGGTAGCAGCTCGATAGAAACACAGTTCACTATTTACCGATAACAGTAAATAAACTATAACAATCAGTAAATCATTCACAACATGTAACACCAATATTTAATGTGGAAACTCATATTTGGGAAAAACCACTATGGGAATTGTCACCCATTAAGAAAATACTCTTCTGAAGTACACCTAGTTAAGAGTCAATCTGATTAAATATTACAATACACACTGTTAGGTGTGACCTGGTCAAGGGATTTAGTTCAGATCTGTTAGGATCTTCACCCTGTTAAGAGTGGTCTTGTTAGAGGGTTTTAAACACTCTTTAAAATGTCATCTTTTTCAAGGATTTTACAATAAGACTGTTAGGTCTACTATGTTAAGAGATTTCTCTATTACAAATTCTAATAAGAAACAGTAATAAAATTGACCTGTAGATTTGCAACTATCTTTTCTCAATTAGATCTTTTTTTTTTATCTTTTGTCTTCACTTCAATTCTTCATTATCTACAAGCATCAACACTTCATCAAATCCTTCTCTTCTACTTAGAATCTCTTTGTTCCTTCTTCTCTGTAATAGTCGGTAACCCTTCAACTATTTAGATTTCCAGCCATTTGTCCATACAAGATCATCCTTTATATAGACAATTGTTGCCTCTTAATATCCTATATTACATTTTCCCTTAATCAATCTTAACCATTCAATTCATTATACCTTGAATTTGGATCTCAGTAACACATTTCATTTTCACCTAGGAACTTGAACTTTCTTAAAACTTGTTCCATCTCTTCTTGTCGCTTAGATCTTGTCATAAATATTCACCTTGAATTTTCCTATCCACAGATCTTGTGTAACTAACTCTCCTCATCATCATGATCATCCATCTCATCATAGCTAATCATTAAATGTTGATTCAATCCTTATTTAATATATTTTCATTGCACTGTATTCTTAATTTAGAATTTTGGTTGCGTTCTTCGGTGCCTAAACCTTTCCTTGATGATAGTAGAAAGTTTAGATCAAATGAGTGTGTAATGTATGGGGGAAATATTAGATCCATTCCTAAATCCAAATTTCCAAATGAGAGATCCAATTTGATCAACCAAAAGGTTAATGCACAATCAAATCAATCTATGGAGAATATGGAAGAGAGAGAAAAACCCTATATTTCCCTATGGTAGAATTGAAGTGTTTAGAATTTAAAATAATTGAAATGCAAGTACTAACCTCAAATTAGGGAAAATCTGAAAAATGCCAATTTTTTATGTCTATGTGTACTTTTGGGCAAATCTGCAACCTATTTCAGATTGGAAATGTCGAGACGAAGAAAATGTAGAAATCTTTTTCCAAGATGAGATCAGGTCGACTTTGACCCTCATAAAAGGTCAAAGGTTAGATTTTTTATTTGAAGGTCGATTTTGACTTTGTTCACAGATCTCGAAAGTTCGCCAAAAAAGGTATCAAAATTCTCTCTCAAATCCAAAATCCCACACCTGTACCTACAAGAAAATGGAGTTTTTTGTTGTTTGTTTGAGGGGTTTGCCTTGGTCAAACCTCAGTTTAGAATCAACCTTAATATTGAAATTGAAATAAGAATGTTAGCAAGTAGTAGAAATGGATCTAACAATGAAGCTATGCAATTCGATAGATATGTAATTGTATTTTGAATGTAAACAAGTATGTTGATATGAAAGCTTGAACATAACAATGGTAAAATCAAGCCTCCATGATTGTATGCTTGGAATCCACCTTGAGGGAATAATGAATGGATCTAGAAGATGAACAAAAGGATCTTAAAGGAAGATCACACCATCATGATGGCTAGATCTAGGGTTTGAATGATGAATCTTGAATACTTGAACCAAATCCCTTCAATGGCTTGAATCCTTGAATCCTTGATCTTCAATGGAGAACTTGGAAGGAGAAGAGGACTTGAATGCTTGAATGGATGCTTGCTTAATCACCTTGAGAGCTTGAGAGATGTTTCCACAAAACTTAATGGAAAAAATGAGAGAGGAAGGCCTCCTTTTATAGTGAACTAGGGCACAATCATCTAGAGGGACCACCTTAGAGAATTAAATCTCAATTAGGACCTAACCTTTAGAAAATATACCTAGATTAAATGCAATTTGAGGATTTACCATTTCGAAACCTGAAATAGCTAACCCGGAGGTGGGAAAATAAATATCCTCGAAACCTGACACCTAGAAATCAAGGAATTTTGAAATTTGAATAGGGGGGAAAAATCAAGCTTGTAACTGACCTAGTCAGGATCGAGCTCGATCTTGACCTAGTCAGGATCAACCTCAATTCTGACCCTGTGGGTCTAGATCCAGCCAGAATCAGGATAGGAGGTCCTGGGGACCTAGAAATGATACCAGAAAGGGACAAAATGCCAGGGATAGGCATAAAATCCTATGATGACTATGATGAAGGCTAGGAGGACCTGTTTCTAAGTCCTACCCTAGGAAATAGAGCTACAGAAGAGGAAAATTAAGAAGAATCCTCGGGATCCTAACCCTAATTTCACTTAGAATGAAGTAGAAAGGAAGTGGAAAGCAAGGAGAAAGTCAGATCAAAGCAAAGATCAATTCAAGGCATCTGATATGACCCAAAACCACTTACTCGAAGGGCTAAACGCTCTTAACATGGAAGTGCTTCCATTTTAAGATGATACATGGTAACACCCCACCATTCTAAAAAAATGTTCAAGGGAAAGTGAGTATTTTTGTAAGCCAAGAGAAGAATTATATGTAAGAATTTGCTAGGTGAACTTTCCTCAAAGTGAGCATTCCTCTCGATGAATTTCTCATGAGTCCCAGGATCCATAAGTTTATATGCATTAACACTTTCTTCATATCCAATGACTGTATAAGACCTAGTTTGAGGTGCCTTGCATTTCTATGAAGATATGTGTGCCCATGCTAGAAAACCAAACACTCTAAAGTGTTTCACAACCGATTTTCTTCCACACCATGCCTCAAAAGGAGTCATTCCATCCAAGGCATTATAAGGATATCTATTAAGGATGTGATTAGCACAACTTATAGCTTCTACCACAAGTGATGGATCAAGAGACTTGGTTTCAATCATTCATGAGCCTGGATTAAAGGTATGTTTGGCTACTTACTTAAATGATTATGATGCAAATATGGATTACTTGCTTAGGGATAAAGATCCTAGAACTATCAAGGAAGCATTTAAGCTAGCTATACATATTGAAAGTAATAGAAGAGTGCCTGGATAATTGGAGATATTAGATGACCCTAAATGTTCTAGATATAACAAAAAAGATAATGATAAATCCCCTAGTGCAAAGCCTAAGGAGGATGATCAAATGGATAAGATTCTAAATATATTAAAGGACTTGAGGTTTGGTGGAAATAAGAATGATAGGGCTGCTAGTGGTGACAAACCTTCTTATAATAATTTTAATAGGCAACCGAGATTGTAGAATTATCCTTACAATACTCAGAGGAAGGATGGGAAACCTATGCAACTAGAATAAAAAGGAAAATCAAATTTAGTAACCCGTGATACTTTACAAAAAATTACCATAAATGTGAATGAAGATTCTCCCTGGTGTATGGCATGCCAATCACCTCATAGTCTTGAATATTGTGTTGTTGCACAATGCATGTCTACAAGTTGGGAGTAGGAAGAGGAAGTTAGTGAAACTTATGATGAGGTGGATTGTCCCATGACATTAACACATTTATGGGATGAACTTGAATCTGGTGATGAAGTTGAAAATCAAGATGTCATGGAATCAAGGAGAGGATAAAAGCACAATAAGTTGTCACACTTTTATAAAGGAAAAGGCTAACAACACCAAAACTATCCAACTTCAAAGGCATAAAAGTGATATTTCTATTGAAAATTTGAAGATGATGTAAATCGATGAAATATGTAAAACTCGATGAAGTTTATGCCTATAATTTTTTTAAAAATATTTAATCAATAATTAATATTTTTTTTAATTTTTAAAGTCTATTTTTATTTCCTAAAAAATACTGCAAATCAAAGGGTCCACTTCCCATCAAAGAACTATAAGTAAAAAAATATTTTTTTTCCACTGATTTCAGAATATGTTTTAGATGACATGTATAGCTAGTGAAATAAAAAACTATTTTTGATCTATATTTTGTCTGTTATAGTTAATCAAAGTCAAACTTACCCAAAATTGACAGTTTTCATCTCCCACCTTCTTTTCCCTATCAAAACTATGCCAAACAAAAAAATGATTATATTCTTGAAGAGGACTCTCTCCTCTAGTGTTGTATATAATTTTAAAAAAAATTTGATTTGATTTACTAATTTTTTGAATTTTTTAAATCAACATCTTCTCGATGTTGGCATAATGGTCAATGCTCCCCTCGGGATTCGTGACATGGCTTAACTACCTCCTAGGTCTTCTATAAGTCTAGTAGTTGTATCAGACATTAACAAGTTGATCTTTTGGTGCAATGACAACTACTACTTGTAACAAGTGGTATTACAGCTTGGTCATAGGTTCAAATCCCCTCAAGTAACGCTGAGGGGGAGATTGTTGGCATAATGGTCAGCGCTCCCCTTGAGATTCTCGACATGGCTTAACCGCCTCATTTGTCTTCTATAAGTGTAGTGGTTGGATCAGACATTAACAGGTCGATCTTTTGGTGCAACAACAACTACTACTTGTAACACTCAAAACTTAATATATCCACTTGCAGTATTTAATAAATTTGATCAAATTTTTAAAAGATCAAAATACTATAAAAATCATATATCCCAAATTTTGATTTTGAAATCTACAAAAGGGTATTTTTACTTTTTTGAAATTGTATATTTTTCATAGTGAAAGAAGTTGCAGAAGTTGAAACTTCTACAAATTTGGAGATTACTTGGGGTTTGGCTGCCGCATGGAATGCCACATCACATAGTTTGATCAAGTAGGACTCAACCGAGTCGGATTCATCTGAATCCCACTCAGCCAAACTCCCTTAGGAGTTGGTACCCACGCGAGTGGTCATATGAGTGACCCACACCTTTGACCACATATATAATAAAGGCAGTTTTTAAGAATTTTAGAATTTGAAAATCACTTTTATTTTAATAAGTGAAGTGTTTTGAGTTCAAAAGAAATGTTTTTGAAAAGAAATATGAAGGCATTTTTTTCTAAAGGAGTGTGAATGGGATCTTTTTATTAAAGAATAGTAAAGAGAAATTTTCTTGCTATAATTTGTGCAATAGGAAATAAAAGAAATAGATCAAGGAACTATGATTGCAAAAGGGATGACAAAATGAAAGGTCATACGAAATGTAATGAAGAGAAATCGATCGATGTTGAAGAAGAACCTATTGATGTTGAAGAAGATGCAACTCAAGTAGGGGAGGAAATTAGTAGTAGTCGAGGTACAAATATTGTTGCAATGCAAAATTTGATGGAGATGAATGAGGATTTACTTTTCAATCAAATTACATCTGAACACATGGTACCTTAAATAACTATTAAATTGCATCTCAAAAAAATGTGGAAGGAATATTTTGAGGATAAATATGTGGAGGGAAGAGCACAATTATTTGCCAAGTTATTCAGGAAAAGAGAAATGACTCCAATTTTGGAGTTGTTGGGTGTTGATAATAAGAAAAGCGTAGGAGGTCAAGTAAAAGAAATATTAATTGAAAATTTACAAGATGCATTGAATCTTGTTAATAAAACATATCAAGGATCTAATTCAATTGCTACTCATAGAGCGTTGATGACTATGATTTTTAGTAAGAAGTTGACACATAGAAGACAAGTTAAAGAAATTTCTAAATTACTAAATTTATCTAGAAGAACTCTTCAAAGATACATTAGGAGGATAAATATGTTAGACTTGAACATTGAAAATAATTGGGTATATGTTTGTAGACTTCCTCAAAAAGAAAAAATTCATGAAGATGTAAGAACACATGTCATTGAATATTGGATTAGGAACTCTCATGTTACTTCCCATAGAAGGGACACTCTAAAGATGAAAGATGAAAAAACTGGTATGAAATTTGAACATCCAAAACATTTTATAGATGGAACACAAGTGAACTATTTGAAGCATTCAAGAAAGAATTTCAAGATGTGAAAATAGGTCAGAGAATGTTTGAGATGTTGCACCCTTGCTTTTTACTCAAAAATAAGGTTTGTGAAACTTTTTGTTGTTTAAATCATATTGAGTTTCATCTATACTTACAATCATATAAAAAAGTTATGGCAATACTTAATCAAGATACAATCGTTGCTGGAAGTATGACACAATTTGTGAAGTCCATTCTATGTGATATACTAGATGATTTAGATGATTTCAATGTCTCGTGTATAAAAAGTGAATGAATTTATTGTGGACATTTGTATAAATTTCCATTATAAATTGAGAATATTGATGTTTCAATGCCATTTTCATGGAAGATAATTGAATATGAGACGTACTAAACTAAAATAGGAGAGGAATACAAAAATATTGCATTGAATGAGAGTGAATTTCCCTACCTTGAGTTTATGAATAAATTTTGAACTATGATTTATCCACATATCCAATATTATCATGGTGCACAATGGCAAGCTAAACAATTTCATGATTCCAAAAATTGTTTTCCACCTAGTTGTATTCTTTCAATTGTAGATTTATCTGATAACTATACGGTTTCCCTTCAATCAAAGCTCCAAGCTCAATATTATCAATCTGAACAAGTTGCAATATTTGTGCAAGTGACCTATAGACATGCAAAAATTTATTTGGATGAGGTAGAAATTATTGATCAAAATGAATGCATTATCGTCAAGGAGGTTCATTTCTATATCAATGATGATAGGGTACACGATAGGAGCTATGTGACTCATTGTTTTAGAATGTTTTTTGAAGATCTTTCAAATCATGGGATAAATGCTTCACAACAATGGATTTGGTTTGATTGTTGTGCAGGTAAGTACATTATCTTATTCAATTCTGGTATATGCATAATTTAAATCTATAAATTTATTTAAAAATAATTATTTATAAATGTGTGTCTACAACTTTATCATGCAAGACATTTTAAGTCTGCAAAAGCTTTTAATTGGTTAGTCATGCAACATGCAAGATGCACTTTTAAGTTTCTTTGGAACTTCTTTGAAAGTGGACATGAAATGATGGATCAAGAGCATGTGTGAAGCATGCACTCTGACAACATGAACTTGAAGGTACAAATGGTGTTTAATGTTTGATGTGTAAGTACATTCTTTAATTTTCATTTTCTTTAAACTAATAAGTTTCTTCTATGTAGGTAACATGATAGAGAATTTAAAGAAAATAGTTAAATGGTTTCAAACTCATTTTGCTAGTCGGGACTTAAAATATAACAAATGTTATTTTTGAGAAGTGAGAGGTAAAAAAAATTGAACTTAAATTCTTTTTTAAATATCATGAAGTACATTTCACCTTTATCACAATTATTTATCTAATAATTTCATATTTGTAACAGTTATTGATCAATCTAATCCTTACAATTTTCAATCATTTGTTGGTAGTAGATGTTTACATCAAGTGATGAATTCAAAACACCACAAGAAACCATTGATTCAAGTAAGAGATAAATCATTCTTTTTTGATGACTGTGTTGAGAACAATGCAATGAGTCAATGTGAGAATATTGCAAATGGATATGTTTCACAATGGGATATGAAAGAGTTAATCAAAATGCCTCCTTATGAAGACGATGACAATGACATAGACATTCATGATCCTATATATTCAGTTGATTATGAATGTGTTTTTTATTTAGTTGTTATAGGTGCATGCACATACATGTTCCTTTATTTAAATTTAATTTATATCACTTGGTTGATTTTCAAATTTTAGAGATCTTACTTAAATATTTAATTTATGCATGATTCACTTGTATAGTTGATATGTTTGTTGTAGTTGCGGATCTTGAATGTTGTTTTTCCAATTGTCTACAGGTTGTATGTATATGAGATTATTAGCGAGGAAGATTTATTCCTGCTTTAAACTCATTAGTGGCATCCCTTCACCAAGAGTCACTACTCTTCCCTTAACATGATAATATTATATAATATAATAATTATTATATTATAAATATTATCCATATAATAATTATATTATCAATATATTATAATAGTATATAATATAATTATTATCAATATAATAATTATATTATCAATACAATATAATTATATATAATATAATTATTATCAATATAATAATTATATTATCAATACAATATAATTATATATAAGATAATTATTATCAATATAATAATTATATTATCAATACAATATAATTATATATAATATAAATATTATCAATATAATTATATTATCACAACCTTTGTGTTATCTATGTCAGCCTGAAGGAATCCGTTCATAGCTACAATAACATTAACACTCCCTCTTAGCTAGGGAGGAATCCTTCTTGATAATTGGTTCTCATAGATAATCGATCATGCCAACTAGATAATTAATCATAGTCTCAAGTGATGCAATACATCACTTGAGACAATTAGATGTCTTAGATTTGTCCTCCTAACACTATCTTCAACACTCCCTCCTAGCTAGGGAGGATCTACTCAGATATCTTAGCTATAGAGTAATGTCCACCATGGCTACTCCTAGAGGGTGGCTCCACCATGGCTCCTCCAATGAATGTAAATGTAAACAAACACAAGTGTTCACCACAAAATAACTCATGTAATTTTGTCATCTCATGATGACAAACACCATAGCTACTCCTAGAGGCTGACTCAACACAAGTGTTTAGTCATGGAGTCACTCACATATCCTCCACCATGGATACTCCCATGGATGGAAATATAAATGAGCACAAGTGCCCATCATAGAATCACTCAATGTGATGTCATCATCTCATCATGAAATTCACCTACTCCCAGAGGGTGAATAAACACAAGTTCTATGTCATGGATTATCTCACATGACATCCACCATGGCTACTCCCAGAGGGTGGATCCATCATAACTACTCCCAAAGTGTGGAACAAGGGCTTTCACCTCAAAATTCTCCCTCACAAAGAATAATGTGTTATAAGGGCTGACTCCTCAAATTTATCTATCTTAGTGAAAAATAATACAAGGACTAATACCTCAAATTTCTCCATCTCATAGAAAAATGCATACACATATTGCACCTCAAAATTCTCCCTCACAAAGAAGAATTCATTAACAATGGATTTCACCTCAAAATTTTCTCTCACAAAGAAGAATGCATTAAGCAGGCTCTCTTTAAAATAGATATCAACCTTCTAACCTCCTTATCTAGGGTTGCTTCTGATGAAATGTCAGATTCCCTCTGAATCTGATATCAACTTTTTGACCTCCTTGTCCAAGGTTACCTCTAATGGATTGTCAAAGTCCCCTTGAATGTTAATTATTCCTCTAGCATGATCAGCTCTTTAATCCTCCTCAATATTCTTCTATATTTGGAGGAGAGATGAAGCTCTAGTAATAGGCCTTTCAATTCTACCCTCTAACCTAGAAGCTAAAGACTCCCTCAGGAATGATGAATCTAACATTGATACAGAATGTAAGCCTGCAAGATCTAGTAATTTTGATTCTCGATTTCATCTTGCAACAATGAGACTCTATCTCCAATAATAATAATTTCACAAAAGACTATGTCTATGCCATGATCCAGTAAAATACCCTTGCCAATATGAGAAGCTAAACAAAAAACAAGTGATACTTCTTCTAAGCTATATGATTTTGCATGCATCAAAACCTCCTAGATGCATATCCACAACCAAGACTTCATTGATGTGACTTTTCAATGCCAAAGAAATTTCTTGATGACCTCAATTCCACAAAGCATGTGCAAGGTGATACAATTGTAAGCATGATAACCCTTTAGATACAACAGATCCCAAATGTATGAATAACTTGCACATCCAATCATATTATCTGATGAATATCAACATCATTTATGAATAGTTCACTACCTACTCAGCACAATCCTCCACTATCTATTGTAGTCCATCCAAGTCAGTGCCCATTCAAATATGGTCCACCTTCAAGTTCATCGAAAAGAGAAACATTATCGATGGACATCTAAAATATCAAATTGATAGCCCAAATCTCCCTAACGTCCTTTAAGAAACACAAAGACCACAAGAATCAGAAAGAGTCTCATTGTCAGCCTTATTGGCAAGAGAACAACCATCAAAAAAATTCTCATTGAAGTCACAAGTCACCTTGGTGACCAATAAGTCAATAATAGTCCATACAAACTCATCATCAAGTATATCCATTAACTGTATTTTCAAGTCATGTTCTATTAGAGAAACTTCAATGTCCTCAAGACTCATAATTTTAGCTAGATTCCTGATGTTGATGGTGTCATCACTCATGCTACTCTATTTCTCATACTCGTGTGAGGGATCATGGATTTCCAAGTGCTCCTCCACCTTATTATACAATACTTATGAGAAAGTATTCTTGTTATTTAATCTCATATAGTGGGACTCTAGGATCTTATTTTTCATACAACCATCTGTCCCCTTCTTGTACAATGATACTTGGATTTCTGATAACTAATATTCTTAGTGGTGATGTTGATACACCGAGTTTACATCAAATAGAGTTCTCCACTTATCTACACACTCCTATCATTGGTGCATGAGAACCTAAGGTACTAGTTAATTGCCTTAACTAATTTCAGCTTGTACTGACTCTAGCCAAGTCAGGTAGTTAGTAAAGGATTATAGAGAGTATTTGTGTTTCTTTTGGCTTGTTAGGATTAGTGGTGATTTAGTTTTGAAGGTTGATTCTTAGTTGGTCTTAGGGTGTACTTGGTTAGTTGAGGAACCTAGGTAAGTGAAACTAGGTCCAAGTTACTAAAAGATTCCAAATGTGTGGAGTAAGTAAATTTAATCCTAAATTGGCCTAAGACATCATTTTTCTCTATTTTAGATAAGTTGGAGCACCTTGGACAATAAGAAGTGCAAAAATTAAAAAGTTATCATGACAACTTTTGCAACTTTGCAAAGTTGCTCGACAACTCTTATCCTAGAAGGCTCAAAGAAGGAATTAGGTCATTTGAAGACATCAAACACCTTACACATGTGGAAAAGGATTATTTAACCCTCCTAAAGCTCAAATCCTAAGGTTGGATGCTTTGTGGAATATTTTTGGTATTGTAATCAATTGCATTTTCAGACATTTAAGTCACAGTCTTACTCTGTTGTTGCATTAGTCAAATCTAATGGATTAGCAACACATCATTGTTGTGAAATATTGTTGGAATAAGTGTTTCCTTTCATTTATTTATAGATTTGTGAGTTTTTAATTAATTTTTTTTGTTTTGTTTTATTTTCTTTGCTCTAGCCAGTTCACTGGCATGTACATAGGTAGTAGTCTTAAAATTAATCCCCCATAAAATCCCACCATGTGTCCATCATGAACTTTTGGAACATGGAAGTAGAGTCAATGTACAATGTACATATCCAAGGAGGAGGAAATAAGATGAGTTTTTTTCATTTTAAGAAGTTTCCCTAGGCAAGCCTTGTCAATGCCTGACTAAGAACAAGGAGTTGGATTTTGATTTTACTTGCAGGGGTGAATAGAAATTGTGATCCCAAGCATTTGGAGATGTGTATTGGGACTAGAAAGATTCCTATTGAAGTGATAAAGCCTTGGCCAATCCATTTGGAAACATTTTCCATTCTTTGAACATAGAACTCCAAGAATCCCTTAAAACCCTCATCAAACCCTCACTATTTCAACAAGGTCTTGTAGAGATGCATGGAGGTCAAAGAACCACAAAATCTCTTAGGGTTTCATAAATGATTGAAGAATCAAAGATTATATTGGAAGTTCCTTAAGAATATATTAGGAAAAAATCCTAAAATCTTGAAGTATGAGGCCTAATTAGGGCTCAAGGGCTACAAGGCCAAAATTGATAGTTTGGTGGAATCGATAAAGAAGTTGAAAGAAGTATAAACATGAGTCAATAAATTTGTAGGGAATTTTAATTGAGAAACTCCACACCCCTGTAAGATTTCAATACTTGCATAGGAGGTTGAGAACACTTGGTATGGTGACAAGAGCTTGAAAGGGAAAGGCATGTTTTGAACCTTGATAGGACACCTAGAGAGAAGAGAATTTTTACTTTGATTGAGGAATTTGGGAAAGGTCCTTAGGAAAGATGATAAATAAGTTGTAGATCTATTGGAAAAGAACACTAACCTAGAAGAAAACCTAAACAAATCCCAAAAGGAACTTGAGAGTCAAGCTATAAGGATGACTAAAATACTTGAAAGAATAAAGACTGTCGAGGAAGCCAAGGAAAGCCTTGAAGCCGATAAGAGAAAGCTAGAAAGAATGATCAAAGACAAAGATGACATCATTGAGAGATTAAAAAATGAGAATAATGCATTGGATGAACAAATGAATGACACAAATGAATAAAACAAATAGATACTTATTGAAAACAAAAATCTGAGAAAGGAAGATGAAACCTTAAAGACCAATCTAAAAGTTAAAAAAAAGGTTAATGACAAACTCACTAAGTTTGATCGAAGCATGCAAATAATTGATGGATAGCTGAAAAATCAAAGAATATCTAGAGACACAATTGACCTAAGATATATCGGTGATAAAAAATTTGAAATTGGCAAATCATCAAAAATAGTAGCAAAAAATCAATTACAAAAGTAAAGGGAGCCTATTGATGCACAAGGAAAGAAACCTACAAAACCTACTTATTACAATTATGGAAAGCTTGGTCACACATTAAATATCTGTAGAAGTAGATCAATCAACGTTCCAAGCAGAACACCCTTTAATTGACATTGTTACAATTACAATAAGTTTGGACATCAAGCAAGAGAATGCAGATCATGATCTAATAACATATCATCTAAATAAATTTTTATAGGTTACTGTTACACATGCAATTGGTATGGACATAAAGATGAACATTGTACATCAACAACTCTACTAACAAGAATACCAACCAAAATGATAAACACATTGAGAAGAGAAGGAAATGTTCAAGTTATGTGTAGCATTTGTGGACACTTTGGACATATGGTGATAAACTATAGATTGAGAAATCTGAGAGGAAATTCAGGACCATGGAGATCAATTGGTATGGTATGTTTTGTATCATTGGAAAATGGAAGCACTTCCATTTAGGACTGGTTTAGCCCTCCGAGTAAGTGGTTTGGGGTCATTTCACATTCCTTGAGTGGGTCTTTGATTAGATCTACCTTTCCCCCCCTGTTCTACTTCTCTCTCCACCTATTTCCAGCCTTTTTCTGGCACCTTATCCAAAGGATCTAAGATCTTTGACCTCAGGGTAAAGGATGACCTTATGAGTCAAGGTCAACTTGACTTTGACCTAGGTCTAGGATTACCTCGACCCTAACCTAGGTCAGATTTGACCTCGACCTTGACCCTAGGTCCAAAATTTAGATTTTGGAGGTTTCGAGATGTCGGGCTTTGGAAATTTTATTTCCCGCTTCTGGGTCAGCTGTTTCAGATTTCAGAACGGTAAAATCTGAAATTGTATTTAATCTAGGTCCATTTCTAGGGGTTAAGGCTTAATTGGAATTTAATTCTCCTATGTCGGCCTCTCTAAAAGTTTGTGCCCTAAACTAGTATAAAGGGAAGCCTTCCTCTTTCATCTACACATCCACTTTTCATGATCAAGCATCCATCCTCCATTGAATTCAAGCATAAGTTCAATCAAGTAATCAAGTAAGAAAGAAGGAGAAGGAAAGCATTCAAGCATTCATTCATCTTCAAGCATTCAAGCATCCATGATCTAATTCATCAAGGAGATCCATTGATATCCACTGAAGGATTCAATCTCTTTGGAGCCCTCTTGTTGAAGATTTCTCCATCCATTTCCATTCAAGCTTCTTCCTATTCCAAGACCCATTCAAGATTGGTGTTGAAGATCTAATGCAATTGATTTGAGACATTCTACATATAATTCTACATTCATTTGGAGCATCCATACTTGTGTATTCAAGGATTCAAATCCTCCATAAGGATTTCAACATAAGCAAGGTGAATAGTTCCATATACTTTGTTCATATATTGCAATTTCAATTACATTTCAAGGTTGATTCCAAATTGGGGTTTGACCAAGGCAAACCCCTCATCCAAACAAAATAAACCCTTTTTCTTGTAGGTACAGGTGTGGGACAATGAATTACAGTTCAGATATGAGTACCCTTTTCGGCAAACTTCCGGGATCCACGAACAAAATTTTCGTCAGAACAATGCAGGTCAAGGATAACTTTTTGGGGTAATATCTTACCCTTGTTTTAGGTCAAGGAAGACCTTGCTCTAAAAAGAAAAAGGTTTTTGGGTTTTCTCTATTTTTGCATTTCCAGGCCAGATCTGGTTACAGAGTTCCCTGAAACTAATCACAGACACCATAAAACAACATTTTCTAGATTTGTCATACTTGAGGTTAGTATTTGTCTTCAATTCAATCAAGATTCCAATACATACTTTCTATAATAGAATATAAGGTTTTTTCCTTCATTCATATTCTTCATAGATTGATTCTTTTATGCATTAATCACCTCTTTGTGGTTAATCAATTTGGATCTTTCCTTTGGGAATTTGGATTAAGAAGTATATCTTACATTCCACCACACATCTCTACACATATTCCACATATCACTTCCAACATTCACATCATTATTTTATCTCACATTTTTACATCTTACATTTTGGTGAACACTCTTTGTTCATCTTACATGTTTTATATGTCACAAGTATGGACATATTGCACAAAATTGTAGATACCGACAATCCAACAATACAGATAACAAAGGAAAAGAGATGATTAATCTAGAGAAAGCTAAAAGTATTATGAAGAAAAAGTGGATCAAGAAGGAAAGAGTCAAAAATCAAGAAGGAAGCCCTCTAACCTCTAAGAAGGAGGACTCATCATCAAACTAAGCAAGTGAGTTTTTCCTTAGGGACCGATAAGAAATTATCAAATTTAATTGTCCCTTTATAAGTAAAGATAGAATGGATCACATGTTAGCATATTATAGATATAGTGGAACTCATATTGGATACATCTAATGGAAATCAATTAGTATTAGATATCATTGCTTTATCATTTCAGAGATAGATAGTTATCAAAGAATAAGTGAAAGGAAAGTAATCAATGGAAAAGTTATCATTGTCGAACATAAAAGATGACTATCAACAGAAAATTTATTGTTGGAGACATTAATTGCCTAAATAGCCATTTGTACACTTTTAGAAAATAAATACACATTGACACTATTCATTTGTTACCTTATTTTCTGAAGTAATTGATTGAGTAGCATCTAAGAGAAAAAGATCAATCCATTTAGAAATATTATTAGCAAGATATTATCGCAGAAGTGATTGAGATTATTTTCATGCCCTAGCTTAGAAAAGTCAATTGAAGTTATAGAAGAAAGTAGCGGAGAACTTGCATTTGAAGAATCATTTGAGAAAAATGGTAGCAACTATTCAAAACCCTATAGTGGTAAGCATTAATGATGAACCAACACCGGAATTCAAATTGTACCCATTGAAGGCAACTGAGAAAGATAATGTTGGAGCCCTATCATCACTACCTCAGAGAGTAATGCTTATAGAGGATATCATAAATTTTATTCACAACAAATTTGTAGAACTTGGAGAAGAAGAAATCAATAAAATATACTACATAGAGTTGAGCGTTGAAGGAAAACTGAAGGATTAGCATAAGCATCTAGAGACAAAAGGATTGACACATATGGTATTTCTACCTAAATTCAATGAAGAATGGATGAAATATGTATTGATTCATGCACATGAGGAGTTTATGTGGTTAGATGAGGAAAGACCAATCAAAATCATAAAATACCTAATTCATATGGTTACTAGTCCACCGATAGAAGAAAAGGATTGCACCCTACGTGCGAGAAATATGGATGAGATGAGGAAAATCACTAAAACATCTAAGGATGAGAGATATATGAGATTTGAAAATGTCAAGGACCTACAGATGGGATTTGCAATGATGATCATTGGTTACAAAGTTTATCAATCCAGTTAACCAAATAGTGTACCTAGTAGTGTTGTGTATGCAACTTATGAGATAGAAAAGCTGGGAAAAGCCTATGATTTGGAAGACATGTTTCGAGCACAACTATTTGTGAATATAAATTGACTGTAGAGGGATTGGAAAAAAGAATTTAAGTATGGATTGTTTATTATTTGTTTATACTTTTATGTGAAGATTTTCTTTCCACGCATAGGTCAAGTAAATTGGAAAATAGATAGACCAATAATTTATGAGATGAATGAGTATATTTCACAATTAGGAGAGGATTACAATAAAATTATGTGGGGATATTTTAAGGAATTCCAAATTAATATGAAAACACACTATTAGATACCTCCATTGGTAGTTGAGAAATATAGAGATTCAATATGTTTTCTTGTAGACACTGATACATGCAAGATCCAACCTGTACAACCAAGAACATCCTGGGTACTGACATTTGGATATGAAGTCACTGAGGATGCCATAGTGAAATGTACAGATCATATCTTAAGTTTATCTATTGACAAAGAAAGATAAAATCTTTGGAACATATGAATACTCATATAACAAAATCACATTGGAAATCAAGAAGCCTAGGATTATGAAGAAGAAAGAGAAAATGCTAAAGAAGTTGACAACTAAATATGGAGAAAGTGAACAAGAAAGTAGTACTTATTTGGAAGTGGTAGAATATCAAGAAGTGAGATCACTACAACTCCCTTCCACACTAGTTAAGAGGAAGATATCAAGACATGATGAATTAGTCATAGAGAAACCAACCCTACCTACTATTCAAGAAATTGAAGAGAATTATGAAGAGGAAACACAATTGAAAACACCAAGTACTATTGGTATAAAAGGTAAATAAGTTACTAAGAAAGAAGAACCTTTAAAAAGGAGAATCATCAGAAGGAATAAATCACATCCTTTGGAGCTAGAATGAAGAACAACAAGGAGTCAAGTGAAAACTCCACTTACAAAGAAGGTACATATTGAAGTAGAAGAGGAAGATATTGAATCAAAAAAAGAAATATTATCATGGGGAAACCGGCCAGGAAGGAAAAAATTCAAGATACCAACAGATCCTATAGAGATGGCACAATATATATATATATATATATATATATAAATAGGACTAGTTGGGAGAATCAACCCTACAACATTTGAGAAAATTTTGGAAGCAGATAAACAATTAATTGAAGATACAATTATGAAGAACTTTTATGTATACAACAAGTACCCTAGAGATATCATGGATAATGTACTAAAGGAACTGTATGAAATGTTAATTGTAAGATGGAATTAAACATATCATAGAGTTGAGAAAATAAGGACAAAGGTATTGAAGTAACTCATTCCACATTTATTAGATAATGACATAGAAATTTACATAAAAAATCATAAAAGAGAACTTAGAATGAAGACACTAACAACTGTGGTGTTAGTCAATGAAGAACCAAATTTGGAACATGATATTACACAGTTATGGAAGGAGATATTGAACAAATAGAAAAATGAAGCCTATTCAGAGGTAGGACTATCACAAATTGATGACTCATTCACTGTCAATGGGTTAATCGATAATGCACCTAGTGTAACCGATATGAAAACCAATAAAGAGGATGTAATTATTGAAGACAATACTAATGACATGGAGAAAGAAGAGACACTAGTTCAGATGCCAAAATAAAAGGAGACTGAAAAGGTTGACACATGTGTCAACTCATCTACTAATCAAATATCACTGGCAACCAATGAAGATAGGTAAAATTGACAAGATACTATATGATCGGTAGCACAACAAGTAGAGTTACCTAAGCATACACTACAAAGTAATGAAGAGATATTGTAGGAGATGAATAAGAAAGAAGAAGTATTAAGAATCACTAAGAAGAACCCCATATCAGCTGAACAGTAGCACCTACCAAATAAACAATCAATTGACAAAGATCCATCATCCAAGAAGAAACACGAGACTAAAGATACCAGAAGTAAAGACAAAGACAAAAATGATTCTAGTAAACATGAACAAAAATCCCAGGAACTAGAAAAGTTAGGTAAAGAAAAATCAAGAAAAATAAATGACATGGATGAGAAGAAAGAGAAAGAGAAGAAATATGAAGACAAGAATAATGATGATAACAAATATAAAGTTTTCGATAAGGAGAAAAAGGAATCCAAAGGAAAACAAAAGCGCGAGGATACCGAAGAGGATGAAGATGACAAAGAAGACATCGATGACCCCCAATTTGAGATATTGAAGCAAGATCCAAGGAGAATGAATAAGAATAAAGATAAATAAGAATATGCAAGAGTGTTACACTTAAAGGAAAAATTGGACAAGAAAAAGGCCAAGAAGCTAAGGTGAAGAGTTCTTAATAAAACACTTAATATATTTGAAGATGTAATGCCATATATAAATGTTGATGAAGAAGACGCACTAGAGTAGTAGTTAAAGGTATACATTGATTAGATCAGTGGATCAGGAGTTGATTTGGAGCAACATCTCACTTATGAAGCAACTAACAAATTAGAAAATCAACTTGTACAGAAGTTATTGACAAAGATAGTAGTTTTGAAAGTTGAATTGTCAAAAGCTATTGAAGTTTTGAAAGGAAAAATCAATGTATAGCAAGTTATGTAATTTTGCAGAATACACCAAGGATGCAGATTGTAATATTATCAGAGCTCATAATGAGCTAGTGCAGCATATCGACAACCTACAACCAACAACAACAAATTTTGTAGAGCATTTGACAAAGCTGAGAGAATTAATTTCAAAGGAAAAACTATTTATAATAGAGAAAGATAGGTTACATATGAGGATTTTGGAACTACAAGATATCATTACAACTCATATAGCTATAATTTAAGCCAATATAGAAGAAGCGGAGAATATGTATAGACACTGCAACTTAGTTCTATAGATAGCTTAGAAGAGCTAGTGTCTGATTTGAATGGACATATAATTGGTTTAACTACATTGAAATATTCATGGAACACTATTTTGTAGAATCCAAGAGATAGGTATATGTTCATCATAGACAAACTATAGAACCTATGTACCCTAACTAGCATATATATCATTTGACATTGATTGCCAAAAAATGGGGAGAAGTAAGGAGAAGCAAGAAGTAAGAAGAAGTAAAGTAAGGAGAAGTGAAAAAAATTATCATAGGGGTAGATACTGACAGAACAATTTTGAAGAGTTAGAGAAGAATCAAATTTTTTTCCATCAATGCCAAAGGGGGAGATTGTTGGAAATCTAACGAATTTTTTTTTCATTGATGTCAAGCTAAAGGAGTTATCAAAACACTAAAGGAGTTATTGGATATATAAGATAGATATCAAAGTTAGTTATTAGAAGTTGAAAGTTATTGGTGTTAGACTACAACTGATGAACTACTTGGATAACGAAATTAGAGAATGTGATGATGATCACTGATCTACTAAGGTATATGTGAGACATTAGATCAATTGTTATATTGTCATTGATGTCAACTAGTTTTGACTATACTTATCATGATAGTTGCAAACATTTGAAGAAGGTAATTGATAGGGAGATCTTCTTCCAACTAGCCTACTTCTTTTAGGACTTACCTAGGCCTTTCCTTGACCTATCTTAGGGTTCTTTAGACCCTTCACACTGAGGGATTCTTCCTAATCTCCTCTACTCTTCAAGATCTCACTACAGAAGATTTCAACTCATTCTTGTTCACAATACCCTCCATATGAATTCAACTAAGGAATTCATCCCTTCATCCAAATACCTGATTCCAAACATTGAGCATGAGAGAAGACTCAATTTTTCTTAGTTTAATTCATTTTGAGGTGTTCCACCATGTAGCTTCTTCCTTCTACAAGTCGATCTCCAAAACTTAGACCTAAAGGCTACTAGGTCTTTGTAGGTCTTCCAACACACTTATTAGGGCTTAAATTTTCAACTTTCCACACAAGTGGCCAAAGTGATTACATTTCCTGATACCCTTTTTTAAGTTACAAAGGATTTTTAACTCCTTAGGTCTCCAAGCCCTCCATACAACACTTTCCTATCTTTAAGCCTTATTTTTAGGCCTAATTAGGCCTCACTGGTTTTTAGTGAGGGTTTGATGGTTACACCCCTTTCCAATGTGGTCAAAGGCTCTCCTTCAATGGATTTCATCTTTGATCATTAAGGAACACTTTCCTAAAGCTTGATTGACATTATCAATCCATGAGCCCTCTCCCATTTGCTGGATCAACAACAAGCTACCTAACTGGGCTAGCTCTGGCTGGCCTAGGGATTTCTCTTAGAAATATTTCCCTTGCAAAATAAACCATAAAAATACATATTTACATAGCCTATATAATTCCCTAACATATTCCAAGAGGTTGTACAAAACCATCCATGGAAACCTATGTTAGAGCCATTTTTCTTACCTCTACTCTGAACAATCCAACAAGTTGGCCACAGAGGAGGATTTAAGTTACAAAGCTTAAAATAAAACAAAGCTCTAATATACTTATCAAAACATAGAGAATCAACTCATGCAAATATTTTTCTCAGGTCTAATCCATGATCAAGGATTACTGAGCTTTCTATTCAATCTAAAGCTAGTACAGTCACACCAGGTTATGAAAATCTGAAAGTACTCACACAAAAAAAATGTCCAACCTTATGTCTTGATAAAAATAAGCCATATATAGGCTTAGTTAACCGAGATTGGTTGGTTTCAACCCTATAACTACCTATGTCGAGCTCGGATAGGCCTTAGACAATTTTTTGTCATGACAACTTTTTACAATTTGCTTCACAACTTTTTACGATTTGTGCCATTAGGTCTAAAAAGACCCCCAAGACTCACCTAAGAATTCTAAGACTCTTTCTCAACTTTATTTCACTCATTTATCTCATTTTCATAGTCAAACCATGCCTTTGACTGATTGATAACATGCAATGGCATACAAGCCATATCCCTTGGGTCTATACTAGTCCAATGAGACCATTACTAAGACATAAAAAATCTTCTTAAGAATCTATTGGATCTCAAACACTTTTGGAAATATTCAGGAATTAACCAAGTTACTGAGAGGGGAGGGGTGAATCAGTAACTCCAAATTTTCTTTCAGATGTATTAACATATAGTTCACTTTATCCTTTTGCATATAGAAAGCATGAAACATAAAAGCATTCACAACAATGACACATAGATTTGGTTACCTAGAAACCTTCCAAAAGAAAGTAAAACTGGGGTGGGGATGAAACCCACAAAGCTTTAATACTGCAGTATAAAGTTGGCCAGTTAAGGCTTACATTGATCACTTCTGATGATCTGCCCTGCTAGGAGCAATAAGGACTGCTAGGTCCACCTTGTTAGAGGTTTTACAAACATACAATGAAGTATGCACTCGGTTAAGAGATTTTACAAAGACTGTTAAGTCTACCCGGTTAAAGGATTTCAAGCTGATTCACCTGTTAGGATGAAACAGTATATCTCTTACTTTGCAACTGGATTGCTGAATGAGATTCGCTGATGTACTGATCACCTTCTGTGATGAATTTGTCTTTGCTGCTCCTTATACTGCTGTAGCCCTTTGTAATTCGCTTATCTCTGCCTTTTTATCTCTTTTTCATATTCATACTCATACATCTTGGTATTTTTACAACATTGTTTATATACAAGTCTAAATAATTAATTACAATTACAAAGTTGGCTTGACAAATAAACATAAGTGCTACTAAGTTGGCCCAAGTATGGTTACATGGTTCCTGCAAACTAACTCGGTGACTTTTTGATTCTCGGCGTCCACTGCATTACTCGGCATCGTCATGCACTCGGTAGAAGTGAAGGCTCGGTTCATACTAACCACTCGGTAAGTTTTGAACTCGGTAAATACCTGTGACTTGGTAGACATAATGTTACTCGGTTTACACTATCCTACTCGGTTTGCACTGTCCTACTTGGTTTGCACTGTCCTGCTTGGTTTGCACTGTCCTGCTCGGTTTGCACTATTCTGCTCGGTTTGCATTGTTCTGCTCGGTTTGCACTCAGGATGCAAATAAGTGTTGTCACTAGTGGCAATCCTGCTTAATGCCAACAATCTCCCCCTTTGGCATTAGTGACAAAAACACTTATTGCCCAAAACTTATATACATGAACCATGCTGAGATTTATTTTGATTTTTCAAAATTTGTCTTTGTCATAGGGCTTTATAAGTTATCTCCCCGTTTCAATGTGCTAACTTTTTCTTCTATACATATCTCCCCCTTTTTGATGACAATGCCAAAGGTGTATATACAAGTGTTTTACAGAGAGAATCCAAAATTTGATAGAAAAATAGAATGTACCTTCATTATCAGTGCCAGGGTTCTGTCCCAATTTTCTTGCAGAATCTTGCATGTTTGGGTTGCAATTTGGACTTCTGCAGAGAGTTCAATCATGTGATCTACTATTGAGAACTGATTGTCATGAATTAATGTTTTGGAATGTTCAATGTGCTTATACATTGTATTCATGATGGGAAGGATCATGTTCTGAATGTCTAGCAGTGTGGACCGGATCCTTGTGTCTTCTTTTAGTAGTTCTGACTGCATATTTGATAGGAATGAGATTTTCATGTGATGAGCAGAGTTTGAACTTGGTTCAAGTTGTAGCTTCTATATGCTAATCTTCAAATCCTCATCAATTTTATTCATTTTATCCTTGACATCCTTGGTGAACTCGGCAACATTGCATAGTTTGGCCAAAAGAGAGGTAACATTCGAATAGGAAGATTCAATGTTTGTCAAAACTGAAGACAATTCTACTTGATTAATAGCTATGTGCTGAGCAATGTGCTCAAGCACTTTATTGTTGAATTTCTCCTCAGCTTTTTCAACTAACTTGTCTGTCCCAGATGAATCCTCATTGTACTTATTTACTGCTTCTACTAATTGTAACAAAACATGTTGAGAGGAGTCTACTTCAATACCTAATGCTTCTGACAAAATGTCCTTAGCATCCTTAATGATTTTATATTCCTTGTCTCTCTCTTCTTTAAGCTTCTTTTGCCTTGCTTTCCTTTGGAGGATTTCACCTATATTTTGCATTTGATCCGCTGATAGATTTGCAAAATCCAATGTTGGAATCTCTATTTCCTCATCTAGGTCTATATCCTCTACTATATTCTTGCCCAAAAATCTTATACTCGGTTGAGCCTTAGGCTTATCTATACTTAATTCCTTAGTAGTAGTGACAGTAGACATAGTAGGATTGGCTATAAAGAGTGGCATACTGTCTATTGGAGAACTTGAAGTATTTACACTTGTAGAATCAAAAACTGGAATACTTACTGCTGGAAAACTTGATGAAATAGGAGACTACAACTCGGTAGAAGAAATGGTAGTTGCTTCTGTTGTTGCTATAGGTGATTGGACAAATGTTGAAGTTGTCACAACCATGCTTGAAGATGTCTCCAGGCTAGATGTAGTAACTTTTTCTGGAGAGGTAGGAAGTGATGCAATGACTTCTGCCGCTATCCTCACGGTATCATCTACCTCAATGGCTTCTTCCTGTTCATCACTGTCATCCTCAATGTCTTTTATTATAACTATTTCAATACTTGGTTGGTGAAGATGGTATATGATCTTCCATGTGGCATTAGCACTTTTCACAACTGATTCAATATTGTTAATCAGAATTAAACAAGTATTGAACTTCAGTGTCATCTTATTTTCATTCTCCTTTAATGCCTTCTTTATTTCATCATTTTTCAAGCTGGGCATTAACTGTTTCAGAGTTTGATCAAATATGTCTTTTACAGTTTGCTTTGCATTGGCCCATCTCATTTTTATTGGATCTAATAAAGCTGCTAGAATCTGTGGGGCTATTTCATCAGGGGAGTATTTTCACTGTCCCATCTTTTCAATGACAGCATCTTCAATCTCCTTTTGTTCTGTTTCTGATCTTGTTTCATATTTTAAACATTTTATATTACTTACTCCAGATCCTGATCCTTCTCTCAAAAGTTTGATCTTCTCTTGAAGGGTTAGAGGAGGCTTTTTGAATATTATATCTTTGTCCTTTTTGTCTGCCTTACCCCTTGCACTTCTCCTTGTAAATACGGCAGTGGGAGGCTTAGGTGCCTTGGTGATGAATACCTTTCCTTTCTTCTTTGCAGGTTCTGGTTCCTCTGTTTTCTCATCCTTTTTCTCTTCTTCTTCAATGTCTTCTCCTCTGTCCTCGGTTAGCATTTGCATTTTGGCTATCCTCTTTTTTCCTTTATTTACTGCCTGTGGAAGCTTTATACTTAATTCAATTCTCACTTTTGCTTCTTCATATGTTCCAAAATATGGAGCTTTGGGATTAACAGGCTGATTAAGGAGGGCTTCAATGATATTCTTTGTTTCATCAATGTTTACCTCATAAGGAAGAGGTTTTACATGTACAATCCTCGGTTTAGCTGCTTGAATGTATACTTTGTCATAGTCCACCATGAAACAAATATCATCCTTATAATCTTCCACCAACTTCTGTGGAATCCAGAATCTGTCATTCATTTTCTCCTTGAAAGACTCAAAATAACTATCCATGATGCTCTCAAAATTTTCACCCATTTCTGAAATATATTCATTTATCTCATACAGAACTGGCACATCCTTTCTCCATACTACTTTTCCTTTGGAAGGGAAGAATTTCTGAACATAGAAAAATAAACAGACCAGTAGAGATCCAAACTTACATGGATTGTTTTTGGAAGTTTGAATGCTTTCCATGTTCTTGTTAAATTGTTTTAACAATAAATCTGCAAGGTCAAATGATAAATTATTCTTTACCACTTTGTATGCTAGGTCTATGGCTTCGCAAGAAACACTATTCTGTCAACTTGAACTATATATTTTATGGGCAATGATGTGTGTTCCAAACTTCAGTTCAACATTAGTAATGTTGCTTACTTTCATGCCTCTACCATCCCACTTGGCTAGGGTTTTCTTCTCCAGTTCCGGCCGACCTAGGGTTTTGGTAGTTTTAACTTTGTTTAACATGGGAAGACCGGTGATTTGGTGAATCATCTTCTTAGTGATCTCTATGGGTTGCTCAAGCCAAATCTTGCCTTCATGTACACGACTGAGAATGTATCTAACCCATTTCTCCCGAAAGTTTCAAGGTAAATGTGAAATGTGAACTAATCCCTTGTCTTCCAGATGTTTGTGCTCAGGTTTTAGAACACCATTCACACACAGTTCCTCATGAACAATATCTAGCTCTAGGTTTCCCATTTCTTGAATTGCACAATTGAAATGATTGTGAATATCGTTAACAAGTAGTACCTTAGGAGGAATCTGAGATTGAGCTCCATTCGGGTCTAGGGCTGCTGCAATTGCGGGCACAAGTTTGAAATCTGGTGCTTTCCATTCCCCTTGGATTATCATTTCTGATCCTTTCTTCACTGAAGCACTGGATGATGCCATGGTAGCTCACAAAGAATTCTTTTCGCAAAAGTGTTTGAATCGCTGGATTGCTCTGGAAATTTTCTACTCTCAAAATGTTAAAGTTCGCGGTGAAGAATGAGTTTGATTTCTTGCCTTTTGTTTACAACTCTGTCATTAATGCTCAGTACAAATTAGGGTATGAATTTTGACAGACTGTCACCCACTATGAATTAATTGCTTTGTAAAGACTTCACGACTCAGTGAACTTGAGAATTCATATTGCTCCGACCTCGCTTGGTAATCATATTAGACAGCTCCCGACCTCGCTCGGTGAAAACTGATACCGATCTTCCTGTGATCTTATTGCATCTTGTATGCCGATTTAGATCTTTCTTTTAATTCGGTTCTAGAACTGCTTGAAATTTGTCTATGAGAATACAGTTCCAGTGCTTTCTTGGGAATTTAGTTTGAGTTGGTAGAGCCACCCATTCCATTACTTGGACTGGTTTGCTCAGTAGATTTGGGAATCCACTATTGTCTCATCTGTTTCCTGACCTTAGTTGCTTCATTCTTCTTTCCATCTTCAACTTCACTAGCATTCATGCAATTTCTGGCTATATGACCGAGTTTAGTGCATTTGAAACATCTTATGGTAGTATCTCTTTTCCTTAGATGATGTTTTATGCAGTTCATGCCAATGTGTCCATATTCTCCACAGTAATGACATCTACACCAAGTGTTGTAATCCCATCCAAACATTGCTTTCATAATTTGTTCTGCTGGATTGAATGTTTTGGATCTGCACTCGGATGCCTTGTGACCTTGTTTGTTGCATTTGTGACAATTACCTTTGAATCTTGGTTTTTCCCTGCATTCATTTGCTTTGTGACCATGCTGATTGCAGTTGTAGCATTTTCTATTGAATTATGCTTTTTCATTGCTCCAACATTTATTTGAAGTATGTCCTATTTTGCCACAATGATTACAAGTAGGTTTCTGATTCCTTTGAGTACCTTGCTTAGAAGATTCACCTTCTCCTTTGTATCCAAGTCCTACTTTTCCTTTTTGCCTATGAAGATTTCGATCATACAACTGATTTAAGTCTTCTTGGCTCTTCAGCATTCTTTCATTGATTTGTTTTTCAATGTTTAGGTCATCCACCAATCTTAGATTGATTTGCTTTTCAGATCTTAGTTCTTCTCTTGTGCTTTCTATTTCTGATCTTAGAGTCAGAATTTCCTCATTTGTATGGGAGATCTGATCAATTAGGTTTTCTAGCTGAAGGGTTTTATTTTGGACTTCATTGTTCCTTCCATCCAATTCATCTTTCAACTTGTTTCTTTGTTCTAAGATCTCACAAAATCTTGTTGAGTGTAGTTCTTGTTCTCTTTTTAATTTTCTCACTTCTTCCTGCAGAGACCCATTCTTTTCTAGGAGTTCTTTGACAACATTGTTTGCTTCATCTGAGCTATCTGAGGGAAAAAGATCTTCAATATTTTCTTCAATGTAATTGTGATCATTCATCTGATTTGCAAGTTCCTTCCTTCTTCTTAGGATTGGGAAAGATGTTCTTTTGCTTCTTTAAGTTTAGCTATGGCCATTTCCAGATCTAGCTTTTCATTTTCAATCACCTTGTTCAGTTTGAATACCTCCATTGTCCTGGATCTTTGCTCAAGCTAGTTAAGCTTTATCTTGAGAACCAATACAACTCTGATACCAATTGTTGGAAATATTCAGGAATTAACCAAGTTATTGAGAGGGGAGGGGTGAATCAGTAACTCCAAATTTTCTTTCAGATGTATTAACATATAGTTCACTTTATCCTTTTGCATATAGAAAGCATGAAACATAAAAGCATTCACAACAATGACACATAGATTTGGTTACCCAGAAACCTTCCAAAAGAAAGTAAAACTGGGGTGGGGATGAAACCCACAAAGCTTTAATACTGTAGTATAAAGTTGGCCAGTTAAGGCTTACATTGATCACTTCTGATGATTTGCCCTGCTAGGAGCAATAAGGACTGCTAAGTCCACCTTGTTAGAGGTTTTACAAACATATAATGAAGTATGCACTCAGTTAAGAGATTTTACAAAGACTGTTAAGTCTACCCAGTTAAAGGATTTCAAGCTGATTCACCTGTTAGGATGAAACAGTATATCTCTTACTTTGCAACTGGATTGCTGAATGAGATTCGCTGATGTACTGATCACCTTCTGTGATGAATTTGTCTTTGTTGCTCCTTATACTACTGTAGCCCTTTGTAATTCACTTATCTCTGCCTTTTTATCTCTTTTTCATATTCATACTCATACATCTTGGTATTTTTACAACATTGTTTATATACAAGTCTAAACAATTAATTACAATTACAAAGTTGGCTTGACAAATAAACATAAGTGCTACTAAGTCAGCCAAGTATGGTTACATGGTTCTTGCAAACTAACTCGGTGACTTTCTGATACTTGGCGTCCACTGCATTACTCAGCATCGTCATGCACTCGGTAGAAGTGAAGGCTCGATTCATACTAACCACTCGGTAAGTTTTGAACTTGGTAAATACCTGTGACTTGGTAGACATAATGTTACTCGGTTTACACTGTCCTACTCGGTTTGCACTGTCCTACTCGGTTTGCACTGTCCTACTTGGTTTGCACTATTCTACTCGGTTTGCACTGTTCTACTCAGTTTGCACTGTTCTGCTCGGTTTGCACTCAGGATGAAAATAAGTGTTGTCACTAGTGGCAATCCTGCTTAATGCCAAAAAAACACACACTATGCTAAAAACACAAAACCAAAAGTCCTTAAAGGACAGTGACTTGGCCAAGGTCACTACAAGCCAAAACTAGGAGCTAGGAGCTAGGAGCTAGGTTGGCCAAGAACCCAGGTGCTCTTGCACTATACTCCCCTACAAAAAGAAACTAAGTCTCATTAGGAGACAAGAGTGTCACATCAATACCTAACTTTTTAAAGCTATTTTCTTCAATCCATTGAGCCTTTGATTCAAGAAGAGATTTTCACTTCACAAGATGTTCCATGTAGACTCCATGCCTAGTTTATTTCTTCACCCTTGAGTCTAGTATCTTCTTAGCTTGAGGATTCACTTGTACTGGTATTTTGAGGTCTTTAACATCAGGATGAACATCTAGACTATGTTATTCTTCTTTCACATCAGGCCCTTTGTATTTGACCAAGTCTTGAACATTGAAAACTGGAGAGATAGAGAGTTCACTAGGCAGGCCTATCTTATATGCATTTGAGCCATAATTGGCTAGAACCTTACAAGGTCCAACTCTCCTCATTTGAAGCTTTCTAGGTATGCCCTTCTGAAGCCTTGCTTTGTTGAGATGTGCCATCACCCAATCTCCCACTTCAAACTGTACATCCTTTCTCCTTTCATCAACTCTAGCTTTCACCTTTTGATTGGCTTCTACCAATGTCCTTCTAACCTGTTCATAGACCTCTTGCATGGATTGAGAAAAGTCATCAACATGTCCACTCACTCCCACTTGATTTCCAAGTTCTCTAAGCTCACACACACCTCTTGGGTGCATGCCATACACCACTTCAAATGGACTCTTGCCGGTAGATCTATTTATGCTATCATTATAAGAAAATTCAGCTTGCGGTAACACCTAGTCCCACACTTGTCCATACTCCTTGGTAAGACATCGTAAGAGGTTCCCCAACACTCTATTAATCACCTCTATTTGGCCATCCATTTGAGGATGATAGGATGACCCAAAAGCATGGTTGGTTCCTAATCTTTTCCACAAAGACTTCCAAAAATGCCCCATGAATTTAACATCCCTATCTGACACTATACTAATTGGTAGGCCATGAATCCTTACCACTTCCTTAAATAATAAATGTGCTATATAGTTGGCATCATGTGTTATCTTGCATGGTATGAAATGTCTCATTTTTCTAAATCTCTCTACCACCACATAGACACTATCAAAACCAGTAGTTGTCTTAGGAAAACCAACTATAAAGTCCATACTTAGACAATCCCATGGCCTCTTAGGGATTGGTAAAGGCTGATATAACCCTGTATTTGAAGATGTGCCTTTATCTTTTTGGAAAACAATACATTTTTCTACATACCTTATAACATCTCTCGACATCTTGGGCCAATAGTACAACCTTTGTAGTAGGTCCAATGTCTTATTCAAGTCAAAGTGTCCACTAAGGCTGCCATTGTGTTTTTCTTGTATAAGGTTCTCTCTCATTGAACCTTTAGGTACACATAGCTGGTTACCCTTGAATAGAAAACCATTATGTAATGTGTAGTCAGCAAACTCACTATGAAAGTGATTCTCAAATTCTTCACATACCTTATAGGCTTTGGAGAAGTCCTCATCCTCCTTGTAGAGTTCTTTGAATCCTTCCACACCAATACTTTGAAGCTAGATTTCTTGGATAGTCAGAAACCTTCTACTTAAGGCATCAACTACCTTGTTGTTAAGGCCCTTCTTATGCTTAATAGTAAAGGTATAGGCTTGGAGGAACTCCATCCACTTGATGTGCCTATGACTTAGCATATTTTGAGTGTTAATGTAGCTTAATGCTTGATTGTCTGTATAGACTACAAACTTCTTAGGCAATAGATAGTGCCTCCACTTTTTAAGTGCTTGAATCAATGCATATAGCTCCAAATCATATGAGGAATACCTTGACTTAGCCTCATTCAACCTTTCACTAAAAAATGCAACCGGTCTCCCTTCTTGATTCAAGACTGCTCCCACTATTATGTTGCTTGCATCACATTCAACAATGAACAACTTATCAAAGATTGGTAATACCAAAATAGGCTAAGTTTCCACTCTTTCCTTCAATTTCTCAAACCCTTCTTGAGCTGCCTTGGTCCACACAAATTTGGTTTTAGCTCCACCTTTGATGGTGTTGAGCATAGGTGCACATATCTCACTAAATCCTCTTATGAACTTCCTATAGAATTGAGCTAATCCATGGAAGCTCCTCACTTCTGTCCCTATTTTAGGAGTGGGCCAAATTAGTATGGCTTCCACTTTTCTTGGATCCATCTTAAGGTCACCTTGAGAAACCACAAAGCCTAGGTACACTAGCTCTTGTTGAAGGAATTCACTCTTCTCTAGGTCAATGACTAGTTTCTCCTCATGTAATATTTTTAGGACAACCTCTATGTGTTGCATGTGTTCCTCCTTGGTCTTGCTAAAGATGAGAATGTCATCTAGGTACACCACAAAAAACCTACCAATATAGTCTTTTAGGACTTCATTCATTAACCTCATGAATGTACTAGGTGCATTTGTAAGCCCAAAGGGCATGACTAACCATTCATAAAGACCCTCATTAGTTTTGAAGGATGACTTCCACTCATCCCCTTCTTTCATCCTAATTTGGTCATACCCACTTTTACGGTCAATTTTGGTAAAATATTGAGACCCCCCAAGACAATCCATAAGGTCTTCTATTCTACACATAGGAAACCTATATCTAATGGTAATCCTATTGATTTCCCTTGAATCAGTACATAACCTCCACTTACCTCCCTTATTTGGTGCCAAAACCACTGGGAAAGTACATGGACTAATACTTTTTCTTATCAGCCCTTGATCAAGAAGCTCTTGAGTCTGCCTTACAATATCTTTATTCTGGTTTGGGGTCACTTTGTATGCTACTTTGTTAGGCAAGAATGATCCAAGTACAAAGTCAATTTGATGACTGATTGCTCTTTTAGGAGGAAGAGTGGTTGGTGCCCCATCACTTATAATATCTTTAAATTGATTTAGTAGTTGTTGCACTTCCTTTGGCAATGTAGAGTGGAGATCCTTGGTCTCCTCCTTGGGTTTTAGGACTATGGATAGCCCTACTCCTTCCTCTTCCTTGAGTTCATGCAAGAAGTCCTTCCCACTCATCAAGAGTACATTAGGGTCAACTGAACTTGTAGCTCCTTCCTCCACAAGTGACTAAATTTTATAAGTCACTCCATCTTTCTTGAAGTTATACACATTCCTCTTTCCATGGTAGACTGCATCCTGATCATATTTCTATGGCCTTCCTAGTAGAAAATGGAAAGCATCCATAAGTAGGATTTCACATAGCATCTTGTCTTGATAGCCACCTATCACAAAGTCCACCCATGCTTGTTCATTCACTAGAACATTCTACCCCTTATTTGGCTAAGTCACCTTATAAGGATGAGTATGAGGTATCCTTTCAAGCTTGAGTTTTCGGACTTATTCCTCTAATATTATATTATTAGTTGAACCTAAATCAATGATAACTTTACAAACTTTTCCAAGAATCCTACATTTGATCCTAAAAAGAGCCCTCCTATGCTTAGGTTCTTCCTTGGTAGGTTCCTTGAGTAGAACTCTCCTAAACATGAGGTTTTCTCCATGTTCTAAATCCAAATTCACTTCTGGTGACTTCACACTACTTTCTTCCTCTTGGTCATATGCTATCTTCTTTTCTTCTTGAGAACTAGAAGCCTTGTTAGGACACCTATAGGCAGGATGGCCTAGCTGTCCATAATTATAACACTTCATGGTTGCAAAGTGTGACCCTTTGTTAAATCCACTTGATCTTCCTTTACCACTTTGTAATCCTCTACCTTTTCCCTAATTCCCTCTTGCACTTGGTTCAATAATCTGTTTAACCAACTTGGAGTCTCCTTGACTTCTAGGTTCATTGCTCCTACCACCATAGCCACCTCTATGCCCCCTAGAGTCTCTCCTTCTACCTATACCTTTTGGGTTAGAATATTACTTCTTCTTGTTCTTTTCTTCTACCTTTAGTGCCAATTGGAAGCACTTGTGGATAGTAGTAGGGGTCTAAAGACTAATCTCTTCTTGGATACTCCATCTTAATCCTCCTAAGTATCTAGCAACCCAAATACTCTCCTCTTATTGAACCTTAGACCTTAAATAGAGTTTTTGAAACTCCTCGGTGTAAGAATCCACTTCCATCTCTTTTTGTTAGAGATTTTTCCTTTTCTTATGCATTTGGATCTCATTATCCTTTGGCAGATAATTCTCCTTGATCTTTGTGACCATAGCTCTCCAATTTGCAATGGGTCTTTTCCCTTCTCTTTCCCTCTCTTCTTGAAGGAACTTCCACCATGTTAGAGCTCATCCCCTTAGCCTTGATTTAGCCACTTTCACTCTTTGTGCCTTTGAGACACCTTCACATTCAAAGTGATTCTCCATCCCTTCAATCCATTCCATCACTAGCTCTGAGTCCATCTTGCCGGTGAATAGGGGTATTCCCTCTAATGCTTTGCCTCCAAATGCCTTACTGGATTTTAGAAAAGGTTCTTCTTGGATAGGTGGATCTAGTTCAAGAACATAATATTCATTAGCTAATGCTTTACCTTTTTCATCTTCTATTGCCATCTTCTCTTGCATTCTACCAGCGGTCACTACCACTTCATCTAGCTTATCTTTCAAAGCTTCCACATTCTCCTCTAGGAGTCTATTTCTTTCTTTTTTTTCAACTACTTCTCTGGCCAATTCAACATTGGTTACCATTGTGTTATCTCCAATGGATTCAATTCTTTCTGACATACACCTTTCACTATCCAAGCCTTTCAATGGCTCTGATACCAATTTGATAGGGATATCTTCTTCTAGCTAGCCTAATTCCTTTAGGACTTACCTAGGCCTTTCCTTGACCTATCTTAGGGTTCTTTAGACCCTTCACACTAGGAATTCTTCCTAATATCCTCTACTCTTCAAGATCTCACTACCAAGGATTTCAACTCACTCTTGTTCACAATACCCTTCATATGAATTCAACTAAGGAATTCATCCCTTCATCCAAATACCTGATTCCAAACATTGAGCATGAGAGAAGACTCAATTTGTCTTAGTTTGATTCATTTTGAGGTGTTCCACCATGTAGCTTCTTCCTTCTACAAGTTGATCTCCAAAACTTAGACCTAAAGGCTACTAGGTCCTTGTAGGTCTTCCAACACACTTATTAGGGCTTAAATTTTTAACTTTCCACACAAGTGGCCAAAGTGATTACATTTCCTGATACCCTTTTCAAATTTACAAAGTATTTTTAACTCCTTAGGTCTCCAAGCCCTCCATACAACACTTTCCTATCTTTAAGCCTTATTTTTAGGCCTAATTAGGCCTCACTGGTTTTTAGTGAGGGTTTGATGGTTACACCCCTTGTTGATGTGGTCAAAGGATCTCCTTCACATGATTGAGTCTTTGATAATTAAGGACCACTTTCCTGAAGTTGGATTGACATTATCAATCCTTGAGCCCTCTCCCATTTTATGGATCAACAACAAGCTACCTAACCAGGCTAGCTCTGGCTCGCCTAGGGCTTGCTCTTAAAAATCTTTCCCCTACAAACTAAACCATAAAAATACATATTTACATATCCTAAAAAATGCCCTAACATATTCTAGGAGGCCGTACACAACCATCCATGGAAACCTATGTTAGAGCCATATTTCTTACCTCTACTCTAAACAATCCAGCAAGCTGGTCACAAAGGAGGATTTAAGTTACACAACTTAAAAGAAAACTATTAAACCAAAACAAAGCTCTAATCTACTTATCAAAACATAGAGAATCAACTCATGTAATTATTTTTCTTAGGTATAATCCATGATCTAAAGCTACTCACATAAAAACAACATCCAACCTTATGTCTTGATAGAAATAAGCCATATATAGGCTTAGTCAACCGAGCTTGGTCAGTTTCAACCCTATAACTACCTCTATCTCTCAGACAGGCCTTAGACAATTTGTTGTCATGACAACTTTTTACAATTTGCTTGACAACTTTTCTAAAGTTGTGCCATTAGGTCTAAAAAGACCCCCAAGACTCACCTAAGACTTCTAAGACCCTTTCTCAACTTTATTTCACTCATTTATCTCATTTTCTCAATCAAAGCATGCCTTTAACTGATTGATAACATCCAATGACATACAAGCCATATCCCTTGGGTCTATACTAGTCCAATGAGACTATACTAAGACATAAAACATCTTCCTAAGAATCTATTGGATCTCAAACACACACTACACTAAGAACACAAAACCAAAATTCTTTAAAGGATAGTGACTTGGCCAAGGTCACTACAAGCCAAAACTAGGAGCTAGGAGCTAGGTTGGCAAGGAACCTAGGTACTCCTACACCAGTAATGTTGGTAAAGGAAAGAGATATTAGCATAAAAATGAGATGTATGAGTGAGATATGATTAAGGTATTCATTGAGTAACTTATTGATGAGTTTATGAAAGTATGATAGTGATTTGATTGTATTACATGATTTTTTTAAGTGTTGAAGATCATAAATGTACAAGTTAATTTGGTTAGTACATGAAGAACATAGTATACACCAAGAAAATGCAGTGTACACTGAGTAGGTGTAGTGTATATTGTGTGTAGTATTAATTGAGTAGGAAGAAACTAATATATCACGGTATTGACCGAGATGGAGAAATAAGGAGGAACATGTAATTGCTGACATGAGATGATGAGATGGATGAATCTAGAAGATTCCAAGGATAAAGATAAAGTTTTTAATGAAGATCTATGGTTGACAAAATTCAAGGAAGATTAGATGATGAAGATTGAAAATGTTTCAAGGCACAAGTTCTGAGGAAGGTTAAAGATGCAAAATCAATGATGGAGATTAAGAGGCAAAACCTATGGCTGAAAATAAAATGGATTTTCATGTCTATATAAGGAGACAAGAGATTCAAAGATTGAATTGCGTGTGAAGAAAATATTGTATACATGTAAAGCTGGTCAGACAAGTTGAAGTAAGAACTGCGTGATTCTACAGACAACACCAAGTATCAGAAGGAGAACATCGAGTAAAATAGAGTTAGAGGAAGAAGGAAATTGAAGAGATTATGAAGACCAAAATATTGAGCTTAGCATAGATCTAAAAATGAGAAAAGGAAGTTTCATTTGAATCAAGTCATTCACTATTTCTTTCTAACCATTGCTACAAACAAAATATCTTAAGTGACTGAGACTTAATAGTCTTTTTATTTTGTAATGACATTCAATGAATGTTGCTTGTTTTCTTGTTGACCCAAGTGAATGTATGGTCATTGAGAACTATTAGTGATAAATCCTCTAAAAAGGTCACACTTTACAATGTGTATTGTAACCTTTAATAGGGTTGGCTCTTAATTGAGCTGACTTCAGAAAAGTGAAAATATCTCATGTACCGGTCCTAGGTGGTTTTTCCCTTAACAAGGTTTCCACATTAAAAATCAAGTGTTAAATATGTATGCATGTGATGTTTTTTTATTTTAATTTACACATTACAATAACTAATTTGATTGGTATATACTAGATAATTTATCTAACAGTCGGTTAATGAATCAGAAAGACATAGTCAAGTTTTTACCGAGTTGTTTAATTTATTTGTTGAAATTGGTTTTATACATCTGAGAGTGATGAGACTATAGGATAACTGGACATAACTGATTTACCCCCCTCTTAGTTATCTAACAATTGGTATAAGAGCCTAAGTACTTAAAGGAAGAAGTTTAAAGGACTTAAGTTAAAGATCTAAAGATGTATAAGAGAGAGGTACCGAAGTTGAACAAAGATAATTTCTCAACATGGAAAAGCAAGATGAAGTTGTATCTATCAGGTATTGGAGATTTTGCACTATACTATTTAGAAAATGATTTCATAACTCCTACTAGTCCTTTGACTACCAACCAGATGAAAGAGAGACAAGAGCATAATGTAATGATGATTGAGATTCCTTCTTCTTTATCGAATGCTGAATTTGAAGACATTAAGAACTGTACAACTTCAAAAGAAACGTGGGACAAAGTGACACTTTTTCATGGAGGAGATCTAAATGTTCTCAGGGAAAAAGAAGAAAAATTAAGAGAAAATTTTGATGATATGAAAATGAAACAAGGTGAAAATATTACTCAGTATTGTCACCGAGTCAAGGAATTGGAGAATGCTATCCGAGGAGTAGGTAGAATTATTGAAGAAGACATTGTGGTAAGTAAAATTCTAAGAACTCTGTTGCCTTCCTATGTTATTAGAGTCTCTACAATACATGAAATGAGAGCTGTTCCTGGTAATGATGTTTCTCTTGATAGTTTAATCGGTAGATTGATTGTATTTGAGCTTAACAACTATGATAACATTATTGTACCTAAGGTAGAATCTATATTTGTGTAATCTTTGAAAATTGGAAGATCAAGTAGTAGACATCAGATAAGAAATGAAAGTGATAGTGAAGCTGAATAAGACGAGCTTGATGAACTTGAAGCATTAATGGCTAGAAGGCTACCGAAAGGTAAAGAATCCTTAGTATGTTTTAAATGTAAAGAGACTAGTCATATTGCTGTAAGATGTCCTGACAAGAATGATAATGCAAAGACAAGTGAAAGATCAAATGATAGGAAGAATGAGAGAAGAAATTATTGAGATCATCGAGGTAACCAACATCATGGAATCTGAGACAATTGAGACTACATAGATAAAGGTAAAAAGGTATGCTACCTAGTTGTTGATGATGATGATATCGAGATTGAAACTAATGAAGATGTAGAAGTGGTGTTTGTAGCATTGAAGTAAGACTCTAAAGAAGAAGAAAGGTTTGTAGAAAAGGCACATATTTCTAAAGTAAGAAAAAATGATACTTGGATTATTGATAGTGGCTGCACACATCATATGATTGGCAATGAAGATAAGTTTGAATATCTTGAGAATTATAATGGTGTATCTATGAAAATGAGAAATGATACACCTTGTCAAGTGAAAGGTAAATGATCAATATTGTTGAATAACAAGATTAGATGTTAAAATGCTTATTAGGTGAAAGGACTTAACTATAATCTATTGAGTGTAGCACAACTGAATAATATAGGTCATTGAATTGCATTTAAGAATAGAAAAGTGAAGATCTCTAATGAGGCTAAATAACTAATCAGTATTGGTGAACAATCAAAGGTAATCTATTCAATTTGGATAATACTACAACTTCTTATTTATTTTCTACGAATGATGATGCTTGGTTTTGGCACAAGAGGTTATTTCATGTGAACTTTGACAACATGGTTAAGATCAGTAAGAAAATGAAAGTTAGAGGTTTACCAAGTATATTTAAGCTTGACCCTGTAATGTGAAAACAATGCCAAATGGGTAAAATGTCAAAGTCTAGTTTTAATATAAAACAATATTGACGCAAGGGCAAGGAAGGTGAAGGCAGAATCAGGGTTAATTGAGACTGCTTAAACCCACAAACATGCCCTATAAAGAGTTACACATGGAAGCTATATGAAAACCATATGAAATAAATGAAAATACAATGGATATTGGAAAAGTAACAGGTCACACTACACTGGTGCAATTATATTATTAAAACAACAACATGCCCGACTGTGAGGCCTTCCAGGTTTCGGCCTTATAAAATGAGAATTATGAATTTAGAGACTCAACTCTCATATTATCTTCTCTACTACTTCTACCACTATCCTTCTACCATCTAAAACTACCCTACTAAATAACTGAGCTCCAAATATATAGCTAGCAAAGCCACAAGTTGGCCAGTCAGGCATTTAATTATAATATAGGTCTACTCAGAAAGAGAAACCAAAACTAAAGAAAGAAATAACAAAAAATGATGTGAAGTTGCATTTAGGTCCACACATGATCCAAGAATAGATCCCCGACCACACAAGATCCAATTTCCCCACACAGAACTATGCAAGTTGGAATACCACATGTTTCATGAGCGAAACTGGCAAAAAATTGATGCTTGAGGAGAATTGCGATAACTTTTAGATCCAAATGAATTAGGACGTGCGATCTTAGGAGAGTGCTCCAAATTAGGTCCACATCACTGCATTAACTTCGCAAGGCAAGAAAGAAATAGCAGGAATGACTACAAAACAAACATTAGATAGGTACAAGAAACAAGAAATATTTTTGGTGATGCAAGATTGCTCAAGACCCAAGATGCTCCTGCATCAAATATTCATCTAATGCTATTCTGGATCTAGTTCATACTGACTTGTGTGGTCCAATGAGAACTTAAAGCTATTATGGAGATAGATATTTTATCTTATTTTTTGATTATTTCTCTATGATGATGTCTTTCATGTTCTTAAAAGAAAAATCATAAGCTTTTCAAATGTTTAAGTGGTACAAAGAAAAAGTAGAGAAAGCAAATGAGAAACAACTGAAATGCTTGAGGTCAGATAAAGGTGGTGAATTTATTTCTGATGAATTTACTAAATTTTTTAATGAGCATGGAATAAAGAGACATGTATTAGCACATGATGACACCTTTGCAGAATGAGATTTCTGAAAGAAGGAATAGATCAATTTTTGATTGTGCTAGAACATTGCTAATTGAAAAAGATGTTGCACAAATTTACTAGAGAGTTGTTAGTATTGTTGTTTATACATTGAACCAAGTAGAACTGAAGAAAGAATCAAACAAGACACCTTATGAGATTTGGTATGGTTACACACCTAACATGAGTTATTTAAAAATATTTGGAAGTATATGCTACATTCTGAAAGATGATAGAAATGGAAAATTTGATTTTAAATGTGATGAAGGCATATTTCTAGGCTACTCTACTAGAAGTAAGACATAAATATTTGAAAAAGACTACTAACAAGATGATTGAAAGTGAAAATGTGATATTTGATGAGTTTGCTGAGAAAAATGATGAAGAAAGCAAAAAGTAACCAAAAAACTATGGTAGATTTGTTTACATAGAAGATCATGATACTCTACCTGAGTAACAACCTAGTTTCACCAAATAATAGAATACTACTACTAAGCAACCATCCTTATAGACTGAGAAACAAAAAATAGTTACCGAGTAGAATGATGATCATGCACCGAGTAGAGAAAACATTGATGAACATAGATTTGAGTCTATACTAGAAAAATATGTGAGAAGGCACCAACCACATGATCATATAATTGGAGACAAAGGAGAAGGAATGATGACAAGAAGTAAGTTAATGAATAATACATGTTTGGTTTGTGAATTTGAACATAAAATTATTAAAGATGAATTGGTAAATGATGATTGGACTAAAGAAATGAATGAAGAGATTGAACAAATACAAAAAACAAAACATGAACATTGGTATTAAGGCCTAAAGACAAAAATGTGATTGGCACAAAATAGATTTTCAGAAACAAATTGAATGAGAATGGAGATGTTACATGGAATAAGGCAAGATTAGTCTGCAAAGGTTATGCACAAGAAGAAGGAATTGACTATGGAGAAAATTTTGCACCCATGATAGACTTGAAGGAGTTAGAATAATACTTGCATATTCTTCTTACAAAGGATTCAAGGTATATCAGATGGATGTGAAATCTACATTTTTGAATGGGATACTTCAAGAAGAGATGTACATTTAACTACTTGAAGGTTTTGTAGATTCTAATTAGAAGAACATGGTTTGTAAGCCGCACAAGGCACTTTATGGACTAAAGCAAGCACCGAGAGGATGCTGTTGGAGATTTGCCAACAGGCCAGTACTGACTGTATGTTTGTCATTGATGAAAACATATGGAAAGTAGCATGTGTGGAACTCTTATGAAGTAAGCTTTCAGTATATGTAGCATGGACATGATATTAACATGATATCATGGGTGCAATGGTTAACTATTACTACAAACATTTATATAGCAGCTTGTGTCAGTAGTGTTCCTGATAGAGTAACAGATAGTGTTTTGTGTATGGTTGTCCATATAGTTATCATGGAGCCTTGTGCACTTGAATATATGTTGAATACATGTTAGTGATGTTTTAGTTATGTATGCATAGTCTATTGATGAGTAGAAGTGAAGTTATGCAGTCGCTATTCGCCAGTAGCAGTTTCCTATGTTTATTCAGAAGAGTCGATAGATATTTTACTGGTTATGTAGTTGTGCCTATCCTATGGGTATGTGCCCTTGGATTTAAGCTTAGAGGAGAGTTATTGATGTTTTATTAAGAGCACATGAGTTAATTTAGCTTAAGGAGAAAGATCCAGTTGTTTTGGTAGAGCCGACAGTGTGTAGCATGCGTCTACAATTATCTTATTAGACAGGTCCCAGAATGTGTTGCGTGCATAGTAGGGCTAACAAAATTTTTGTTAAAGTTTGTTGTGGTTTCTCTAATATGATTTAAAGGTGGTTCTAATAGGTTGACTTGATTATATCATTTGGAGGAAAGATATTTATAGGTATTCATTTGTGATTGTTGAAGTGTGGTTCATGGTTGATTAAGCAGAGTAGAGCAGAGTGTGTGAAGTGTTGAGCCATCAGAAGAAGGTCTATGTGACCAAGTAAAGTACTTATGCTATTCATTAGAGCTGATCCAGATAGTAGGTCTAAGTGTAGTTCACCAAGATCTAAATATAGTGTGTATTTGTTATTCAGAAGGTTGTAGCCTTCACCCCTTTGAGCAGTGTGCTCTCAGACAGTGCATCCTCTCCCCTAACAAGGACAATTGTAAAAGACTCCTAACAGGGTTTGACCCTTGACCAAGTCTATTGTACTAAATATATTGTAAAGCAACTCCTAATAGGGTTAAGGATCTTCTTAAAGGATCATAATACTTTAGTGCAGAATATTAGTGGGTGTAAATTCCCATTGGGGTTTTTACCTATTTGGGTTTCCCCATAACCAAAATATTGGTATTGTGTTCATGTGTTCTTTCATTGTGTTTATACTTAATGTTTAAGTATACTTAATTGGATAAAGAATTGAATCTTGTAGATAACTGATTCACTCCCCCCCCCTCTTAGTTATCTTTTGGGACTATTCCTAACAATTGGTATCAGAGCCAAGTGCCTCGAAGAGAAATTTTAATAGCTTGAGGTTGATTAGATGGTGTACTTTAGGAAAGAAAGTCCTAAGTTTGATGGAGAGAATTATCTTGATTGGAAGAACTAGATGGTGACCCATTTGCAATGCATTTATTTTGAATTTTTTGATGTGACTATCAAAGCAGCTAAGATACTTACCTTAGAAGACCTTGCACAAGAGGATGCTACTGATAGACAAAATGAATTGTTTCATCATAATGCTATTGCTAAAGAAGCCCTTATCAGTGCCCTATCTGATGGTGAATTTTTAGAAATAAAAAAGGTAGATACAACCCACAAAATATGGAAGCACCTAGAAGACATATTTGAAGGAGACAAACAAGAAAAGGATGTGCATAGAAAGACATGGAAGAAAACATACAATGCATTAGAGATGCTACCTGAGGAAAACATTAGAGCTTATAATCAAAGGATAAATTAAGCAATTTCTAGAATCAGAAACAATGGTGGAGAGATTTCAGAGGACATTATGGACAAGTTAATGACTACTCTCACTCCTGAATATGCAAGAAAGATCAACATCCTTGATGAGACCATACAGCTTACATCAAATTTCAAGAGAGAGACCTTGATCAACAAACTCTCAGCTTTTGAGATTTCAAGATTGAAGACAGAACCAAAAAGTGAAATAACCTTCAAAGTGGCAGTTCATGGTAAGAAATCTGCAAACACTTTTGGTAATTTTGATGATGATGATGAAGAGAAAAATCTAGAAGATTTCATTGCTATGATTGCCAAAAGATAAAAGAAAGGAAAAGGAAAATATTAAGGTCAATTACCATTTAAGTGCTTTTCACGTAATAAGATCAGTCACTTTGCATCTAAGTGTCCTACTAGAGATAGAAAGTTCAAAAAGGATTACAAGCCTAAGTATACTAAGGAATGCTACTATGTTGGAGATTGAGTATCAGATGATGAATCTAGTGAAAGAAATAGGATTCATTGCTATTGTAGACAAAATGAATAATAAAATAAATCATAAAGAAGATAAGAAGGAACAAGAGCTTGCATTGATTTCACAAGTTGACATAAGGATAGACTGGATTATAGACAGTGGTTGTTCACATCACATGACATGTGATAAAGATAGGTTTGTTCATTTGGAAAAATAAAATGGTGGTATGGTCAAATTTGGAGACAACACTCCTAAATCAATATTTGGTAGAGGAGCCATCAATTTGGGTGGAAATAATAGTACTAATGATGTCCTTTATGTTGATGGTTTGAAACATAACCTTCTCAGTGTTGGACAGTTACTTGGAAAAGGCTATCAGTTGGAATTCAAAGATGACAAATGCATCATTAACAACAAAGATGGTGTTATGATTGCATCAGGATCAAAGACAAGAGGTAATGTTTTTCAATTCAATTCAGAAGCAAGTTGTTTTGTTGCTAAAGTTGATGACAGTTGGTTGTGGCATAAAATACTATGTCATATCAATTTTGATAACATAGTAAAGATAAGCATGTAAAGGCAGTAAGAGATCTACCTAGCATAGAAAAGCCAGTTGATACTATATGTAGGGAATGTGTGATGGGAAAGCATGTGCAAAATTCATTTAGGAGAAAGTAGAATTTAGCAAAGAACAAGTTGGATCTGATTCATATAGACCTATGTGGTCCAACTCAAACAAGATCATACTATGGTGAAAGGTATTTCAATTTGTTTGTTGATGATTATACTAGAATGACGTGGGTTGCATTCTTGAAAGATAAGTCAGAAGCATTTGAGAAGTTCAAAATATTCAAAGCTAAGGTTGAGAATGAATCTGGACTAAAGATAAAATGTTTGAGATCAGATAAAGGAGGAGAATTCACCTCTGACAGATTCTGAGTACTGTGAAGAACATGGCATAAAGAGATAGTTAAGTGCACCTAGAACCCCTCAATAGAATGGAATTGTAGAGAGAAGGAATAGGATCATCCTTGATACATCATGCACCATTATGATAGTGTTAGCACCTATAAAATTTTTTATGACTCTATAGATTTTCTCTGGTCTCTGCAAGTGTTTTCTAGGTCTCTGCCCTTAAACCCTAAGTTCAAATTTTCAAATTTCTAGCTATTGGTGAAAAGAAGCCCTAATTTGCCTAGACCAGATTCTATTTAAGTGTTACCTTTTTTGGTCACTAAAGTCCCAATTACCCATGTGCCAAATTTGTTGTGACCACTTTGCATGTTATGTTAGGTTTTATTGTCGGGGCCCCCTTTAATTTTTTCTAAGCCTAAGTTTTCCCGATAATTTTTCCTAAGTTTCACCCTTTTTAATTATGTGGCTGTCATTATTCCACAAGGTTTCCTATTGTTAGAGTTTCTGACATGCGGTATAGCGACAAGGTGCCATCTATCCTGATGGGCCCAGGTCTCTCTGTTTCCTTTTAATCCTATGGTGGGTGCATGATCTCATGGAATATTCTTCCCCTTTCAGATCATGCGCCAATCGTCCGATCTTCTAGCATGTTTAGATAGACCGATGGCAGGTCCACTGCCAGGTGTGCACAAATGGTGGTTTTTGATTGGTCGATGTGGATGATGCAGTGAATGTGTCAGTGGGCCTAATTTTTTAAAGAGGAATGATAGCATAGGTAGATCTATGGCTGGCGTATGATCTCATGGAATCTTCTAAGCCCATGAGATCATGCGCCCACCATCTGATTTGAAAGCTTCTAAGTTGTGGGGCCTTTTTCTAGTGGGCACTGAGGTGCTCATTTCTCATTGGCTGACCAGTTGGTGATGGGGATGTTGTTAGTGGGGCCAGTGTTTTGGACCTTTAGGCATGATTAATGCTTGGTTGGATCTTGTGGTTGTCATTACACCGTTGGGCAAAGATGCATGATGTTTAAAGGTTGTGGTATAGCGACAACCGTTGATTTGATCTTAGAGATGGGGACCACTTGGTGGGTCCTCTGTTGCTGATTCATTATGTAAATGGTGAATGTTCTAACGACATGTGGATCTAGGTGGGCCTAGGTTTTCTCTTAAGTTGCGTGGTCTCTGATTGTAACTGCGGTTAGAGATGAAGTCTAGCATTTTCGCGACAAAGGCAAAAAGTAAACCAGGGTTCCTTTGGGTTAAATCTGAAGTACTTAGAAAAGGTAAGATGATCCGATGGTGATGATATAAAGTTGATCTCAGTTTTAATTCTAATCACCGATGCACTGACTGCCGCCATAATCTAGCCGTTACTTCCAGATTCAAAATTTTAAAGGGTTTTTCAATGACAGAAGGACTAGAATTGAATGCTTGGGTGGCTGGATTTGGTAGGAATGATTTCACCAACTATTGCAAAGTGGCCCAGGGTGTCTGATGACTGATTGCAGGGGTTTTTTTAGTGTGAAGAAGTTGCTTGAGGCATGTTGTAGGTGGGTAATTAGGTGGGTGAATGTAGAAAATTCATGGTCTTTGGTACAAATTAGGATATTTATCATAAGTGAAGATCATCCTAGGATCTGATCAGGCTAGGTTGCTTGGTTTTCCTCCCTTGGAATAAATTGTGATTGAATTTTTGGTTGGTTTGGTGGGTAAAAGCCCTAACCCCTTGCCCTAGTCATTTGTAGCTTGTTGCATCCTATTTTTGGGATTCGAAGATGACTAGGAGGATGGTCAAATTTTTGATTTTGTAGGGGGTTGATGTATATTGAGAGTCAATGTAAAGGACTAAACAAGGAGAGCCTAGATTTTGTGTTTGTCTCCTAGCATTTTGTTGTTTTGGTAATGTATTGATTCTGCAAATTTTAATGAGAATACACTTGGATTCCAATCTCAGATTTATGTTTGTCTTCTTGTTTTAATCTTGGGCTCATATATGTTAATGTCACAAAGTGAGTTAGCATATGGTGGACAAAGAACATTGTGGGATTATCTTTGAGTTCCTAACAATGTTAGGATTAAAGTCTTTAAGGTGATTTTAGTGAGTTCATGGTTGGGTAGGAATTTGATGATCAGGTTTGGGAGTGATAGGGATAATAGGCAAAGCACTTATTCTGAGTTCACGAGTATTTGATTTAGGATTTTTAGTTGATATATGTTATTGGGTGACTCTATGCCCTAGGTTAAGGCATTGATCCATTCTATGGAAGTAGTCCATCATCATCCACCACACATATAAATGATAAAATCTTTAAACTAGTTTGTAAATGATATAATTCCTTAGTATTTAGTGACTCCTTTGAAGAAGTGAGTCAAAGGTACACCCACATGAGCATATAAGCTCAAAGTGTAGGAGGATCTCTTTGATTCTTGTGTTGGTTAGAAATCTCATCTTTTGTTTTTTGACCTAAATTTATGGATGATTTTGAAAAATTTGCAGTCTTTAGGGTTTGCTAGGTCTAATTGCCTTTGAAAAATCATAAAAACCCTAGTTTTGGTCGTCAGTGTTCTAATTCTTTGTTACTTTTTCAGATGACTTAAGTCTCTAATTTGCATGTGCACTTCTATTTTCCTCTTAGTCACTGAGTCTCCTTAAGGTTCAGGAATATTCCCTTTTGTTTGGCGATTGCCCGAAAGCCTTTGTCGCCCGATCTCGTGAGTCTCTTGGAATATTCCTTAGCATCTAATGACTTGGCATTTCCCCTTTAGTCTCCAAACCTCACAATGATAGTCTTGAGATCTAGCAACTGCTGTATTTGATTTGTCACTAAGGGACTATAGTCGTGTAATCTTTGAATTGGTTTTTCCTGTGGTCAGGAGATCTCTCAATGATTTATCTAAGTGGCCTTTTATTCAACAATCACGAGTTCTCTCTTTGGTCACTGAATCTCAAGATGGAACAAAGGTCTTCCTTGGTAGTTGTCTCCAGATCTTGTAATAATATGGCAGTTTGTCTTTTGTTTAGTGATTGTGAGTTTTGTTGGTCGCGTGATCTCCTGATGTTGGCAGCTATCTCTCTGGCGATTAGTTATTTTGTGACACAGTCATCGCTATATCTCTGAATGTTGCGGTTAGGTGACAAAGGATTGTCAAATTTATTGAGAGCCATCGATGATTTTTGATTGTGTGGATGGTGCTTGATCTCCAGTCTTAACCCAGAGTGGAGAAGTTTTCTTGTGATTTAGAGAATGCCTCAGTCGTGTGATCTTGGGATTAAACCCCAGTTAAGTAAAGATTATGAGATTTAGCGAGAAGTCTTTGTCACCAAGTCTCTAGATGTGCCCAAGGTCAAGTGAGGGTTAATGAAGTGGTTAGGACCTAGCGATTATGATTGTTTTCAGTGATTTAGTGACTGTGTGGTCATGTGATCTTAGGTTCCTGACAGTTAAGTGGTAAGCTTTCAGCTATTCAGCGACATAGTTTTCTTGGGGTCGTGGGATTAGGTGGTTAGTTATGAAATCTTCTTACGACTTAATTCAGACCACTGGATGAATTGAAGGGTGAGATCGATGGTGGTCACGTTATCTCAAGAAAGAAGTCAAATAGTTAAAACTTTATGAGATTATGAGACTTCAGGTTTGTCGCCAGATCTCCAGGTTGGGTGATCACTGGAAGTTTTGAAAGACAAATATATTGCCGCGACTATAGTTCTCTGACTATAGTCACTAGTTCTTAGAATAGAATAAATTAAATGTATCACTTCCTTTAGTCGCTAGATCTCCAAATGGCCAAGTCGCCCGATCTCAAAATGAATTTTGAAAAGTCAAAAGTATTTCGTGACTACGAGATTTCCTCTTAGTCGCCAGATCTCAGAATAGCTTTCTAAAGCACCAAATTTGTAAAATGATTGTTGTAGCCTTTTCTTTAGTCTCCAGATTGTGAAATGTTCAAATTTAAAATTTTCTCAGCTACGACTAGTATTTTGAAACCTTGTGCATGCCGAAGTAATGGTGAAAGTGACCTTTTGCTAGCTGGAGATGTCAGATGTGGTGGCGCATTCAATACTATAGGTTAAGACAACTAGAAGCGGCTCATTTGGGAGTTACGAAGCTTATTGAAGAAGTACAGAGCACTAGGTTTTCTAAGCTTTTTAGACTTGCAGTGTGATCAGCGAATTTGCAAAAGAATTTCTAGAGCTATAGTCAGCATGAGTCAGATGACAGCAAGCGGAGCCTCTACCAGCCGGGGGTCGAAAGAGAAAGTTAAGGAAAGTTTCTTAGATGAATTTCTCACTCTCTTGCCTGGTTCTTCTCAGAACAAGAAGGTCAGTGATGACATTTTTTTTGATGACTTAGGTTATTGTAGGGATGCTAAAACTCTAGAAATCATAGGCATGTGCCTGTTTACATATTTGTACAAGAACCGTGATAGCGTCATATCGATTTCAAACCCTTGGACTTCAGGGTTGGCCAAGTTAATTATTCTGGAAGTTTTTCTAGATGTGGACTTGCTCCTCATGCTATCCCAGATGTATGATCCTCTCTCAAAGACCATTAGAAAAGAGGATGGCTCCCCCCTAGTCACTTTGGATAGGAATTCTTTTATGAATGCCTTCGGGATTCAGTTTCCAATGGCCACAGAAATCAACTTATAGGCCTTGGCAAATAGATATGTTAGAGAGGCTTCTCTGGTCCCAAGGGAGATTAAGAATCACATGCCGAAAGAGAATAAGAATTATATTGCACCTATGGCCAGATTAATTTTGTATGCCTACAAAGACCCAAAGTTTTACATGAAGTACATTGCATATGGGATATGCTAGGTTTTGGGAATTGATGCAGGTCCTGAGAGGATTACATCTAATATTTTGATGCTGGTGATGGATTCACAGATCCATATGGTGAGAAAAGGGTATGACTTTATTGGTTATATCATAAACAAGATGCATGAGGGTTTTCTTTCCCTGAAGAATTTTACCTCTGGTTCTCAACCTAGGTTCATGCATTACTCTCTGCTAATGCATCTAATTGTGTATCACAATTATGGTCTGATTAATTTGGATGACCTCAAACCACAAATGATGTGGAATGGACGGCCTAACCTAGTTCAATTCTGGTTAGGAGTCTGGAGCCATTTGTGCCCTAGGAGAGACTTTAGTGCTTTTGAGAACTGGATTGTGTTCCCCATTCTCTGGAGTTTGGGTGTGAATTGCTCAAGATTACCCACCAAGGTCCTGCAGTTGGTGAGACCCCAACAATTTATGCATAATTGGACCAAGGGTCACAATTGTGGAGATATTTATTATGAGAAAAGCTATACAATGATTAGGGTTTATGGATGCCCTCAGCCTCCTCATTTACTCCCATTCTATGTACCACCAAGAATTGCATTTCTAGAGTTTGTCTGGCAACTCATGTTGATAGAAAGAGAACATTTAGCTTCCCATAGAAAGGGGACTCTCACTCCTTGGCACTTCAAGGTGCATTATATTACAATTGGGAAGGGAGAATTTAGTAAGGTTAATGATTGGTTAGAGAAGTATAGGATGTTTGTAGCACCACATAGGTATGTGGATACAGAAGGTTTCATGGCTGCTACAAGGAAGTACTACATGCCCACCATTCCTTTCAATAAGTTACATGAGGAGTATCCTGAAGAAGATGTGATTAGGAACATCATTGAGGATGATGAGGTGGATAAAAGAATTAAGCAATTGGATCGGCTACACAAAATTGAGAAGGATTTTAAAGGAAAATGATTAGTATTTGGGGGTTTCTTTCTCACTTTGCCTTACTTCCAAAGACTTGAGCAGATGATGGCTCAATTTGACACACTTGTTGAATCCATGAGGGGTCAAATTGATGATGCTAATCAGGGCAAAAAGGCCCATTCAAAGTTAAAATGTGATGAGGATAGTTATGGTGGCTACCCCATATATAGTTCACCCACTATGAAACAACCAATGGCTGAAGGGGCTGGGGAGGAGAAAGAGAACGTTGATCTTGCTGAATTGCCCAGTTCTGGGGATACTGCTGAGCCTCAAAAGAAAAAGAAAAAGTTATTAACTGGTGAGCCCTCAAAGAGGAGGAAGAAAGATAGAGTGAGTGCCCTCTACACAGGGACTAGCTTTCATCACCATGAGATTAGGAAAGCAATCAGAGAGGCTAAAAGGCAGCAGAAGTATGAAACAAAAGATGTAGAGTTGCCTCTGGCTTTAGGCTAGGATGAAAGATTAATTGAGCAAGATGCTTTCATGAAGGATGACAATTTTGTGAATTCTGAGGAATTAAAAAGTTTCTTGTTATGGCATAAGCAACAACAGGTGGCTGCAAGTGTACAAATAACTGAGGAAGGTCAAGTGTCGGATGAGGCATTACAACAATTGAAAGAATATGATCCTAAGGAGGAAAATCTTACTCCAGATGAGGCTAGGGAATTAGTGAGAAAAAGTAATATGTTGCTTGTGCTGGGGTGGAGTTTGTATACTGACTTCATAATAGATCAAATCAAGAGACAAGAAGATGTTACTTTGTCTTTTGAAACCCAAGTAGGGGATATAATAAGAGGATTTGGGTATAGCCCAAAAAGTCAGGCCTTGGCCATGTGGAGTCTGTATCCAAAGGACAAGAAACCACAAATTTTGAATGTAAAAGAACAAATGGAGGGAGATAAAATAGTGTGGTCAATCCACAATATAGGGGACCTAGAAATTTCTCAGGTTTTGACCCAATTTGCAAAATTAAATGAGGATAAAACTAAGCAGCTGTCAGAAAGATATGGCAACCTCTTGGAGGATTTTAGTGCGCTAGTGAAGGATAGGGACTTGCAGATAATAAAAGTTATAGCATTAGAGAAGCAAACAGAGGAACTACAATTGAAAATCATAAATACCCTTGTAGTAGCCCCTGTATCTCCTGAGTAGCCAGTGGCAATAGAGGCACAAGGAGTAACAGATGAGGAGGTAGCAGCAGAATTGAAAAAGATCAATGATGAAAAGAATGAGGCAGTATTGCAGGCCCTTCTGAGTGTTTTGTAGCATAAATTGAACATAATCAAGGATAAATTTGACCTGGTTTATAATGCTTATGGCAAATTGCCAGAATTGCAGAAGGAGGTCAACAGTTATGTGTAGATTTTTAGTGAGTTTCATATAGTATGGTCTGTCAAGGCACCACTTTTTGAGAGATTGATTTTTGCTCAATCTATGGGGAGTGATATACCAGAGACAATTGTAGGAGTTGGTGAGGAGATTGACAGAATTAAAGCCATTTTACCTCTTTTCAAGGGTAAGGAAAATTTGATTGAGGCTAAGATAGCCATGCTCAGCTCCTGTACCAACATGTTCATCCCCTCAATTTTGAGTACAGATGGAACAATAAAGAGCCTTGATAATTGGAGATCGGATGCTGATCTTCTACTGCCTAAGAAAGAGGCATTTTTAGGTGAGAGTAATAATATTGATTTAGAGAGCTTCAATAAGGCCTTGGATGAAGCCATCAAGGCAGAGGTTGACCTTGACAAGTTTGTGTCAGATGTCAAGGCAATTACAGATGCCAGATGGGAGAGACAAAAAGCCCAAAAAGGCTAGATCTATTGCAATTGATTTGGATATTTTGGATGAAGATTGAAAAGGACATCTGACACACTGGACACCTAATCCAAGGAATACAAGATTGATAAGCTATCATTCAAGAATGGTGTAGGTTAGCTTGAAATGGTGGTCACCATGTCTCATTGAAATCAAGGAGCTATCATAAATATTTGCAGTTGAGGGTGTCAGTTCTTGAGCAACCAAAGATGTACCATAATCTGAGAAAGTCTTGTCCTTTCACCACCTGCGGGTTGGTTGTACATTTTGTTGTATTTTTATATTTTAATAGGAGTTAGGTTTTCCAACCACCCGAAGCTTGTTGCATTCCCATTAATGAGGGAATTCCAAAGTGGTTGTGAAGAGGCTATATAGAGTTGAAATCTCATTTTGTAAAGGGTTGGTAGAAAAAGGGGAGAGATTGAAAGATATAAAATATAGAACCGGATTGCTTAGAAGTAGATCACCAAGCTTTGTGTCTGGTGTTCTGAGTAATAGGATTGTGAATGTAAGTGGCAAGTTGATTTTAATACAAATACACTGCAACTTCTACCATATATTGTTGTTGTCTCTTTGCTTATGTATTTTACTCTTGTATGTTTTTCATGTTAGGCATTTGAAATATACCAAGTTGTAAGGAAACTAGTTTGACTGTTTTATGAGCTTCTTTCAAGGAAAAAATTAAATGTGCTTATATTTCACCTTGAAGAGTAAATATATTTGTATGGATCTTTGATGATAACAATATTTGGTTAACATAATAGTTTGTAAGGAAACCTATTTGGAGTTGTGGTAGTGTGTAAGGCACATTGTAGTGTTTCTTTTAGGGTCTACTTGTTGACTTGCATTGTGACTCTGTTGCCCTTAGGATTAGGTACTGGTTTGGTATTTGTTTCTCACAAGTTGTATCTTTCATCGATCTCAAAGAAAAGTTGAAACATTCACATTATTCATCAATACCTTTCTATTTTTATGTTCATTGCACTTGATAGATTGGACTGTGCCCAGGGCATTTAGTTCATATTTCCTAATTCTGCAAAGAGAGAATCATATTAGGTTGTCCCTCCTACAAAGAAAGAAGGATGAGAATCCTTAAAGAACTGATTATTGCTTCACTAACGGTCACACTTTGTCTGGTTAAGGTTTGCATTAAAGTGATTATAGTCATATGTAAAGTGTTCTATAAGTCTATGCATTAAGAAGATTGGAAGCTGATCAGTGTCCACTCATAAAAATACTACAAAGACAGTCACCATTAAAAGGTAATACCTACTTGAGTCTATGGAGCTCAAAAATGAAGCAGGATCTTATCCAATCCTCAGCAATTAGGTCTTTCTCTTGTGGGAATCAGTCTCAAGAAAAACAAGTTCGAGCACCATTTTATGTCCTATAAGAAAAATCCCTAATGCCTTGTTAATTGGCCCTTTTCCTTGTAGACTTTGGAGTGGTGATAGAGTCAGTGACATTAATTTGTCAATCATAGTGTAAACTTGCAAGTAGAAAGAAAAGACAACCAATAGATAGAAGGAAAAGTTGCACACACCTATTGGAGAGATGTGGTCAATACAACAGTCTATACCATCAATAGAATTCAATTAAGGCCAGGTGCTGAAAAAACACCATATGAGCTATGGTTTGGTAATGTTCCCACAATAAAATACTTTAGAATCTTTGGAAGCAAGTGCTACATCAAGAGGGATGAAGCAGTAGGCAAGTTTGATGCAAGAAGTGATGAAGGTATTTTTCTTGGTTACTCTACTAAAAGTAAAGCTTATAGATGTTTCAATTTAAGATTGAAAAAGATCATAGAAAGTGCTCATGTTTAGATTGATGAAAAGTTTATGATTCAAGAAAGATATCATGATTACTCACCCATGATTGAAGAAGAACCTAGACCCTCCACTAGTGAGACAGTTATTGAAGAAATGTTTGACAGTATTGATGTATTATTCAATGACCCTGAGACAAGTGAAGAAGAAACTCCTAAGGCTGATAAGTCAACATCACCTAAAGTTCCAAAGTTTACATCAAGAAATAATTCCAAGACAAACATCATTGGAGATCAAAGCGGCAAAGTCTTAACAAGATCACAAGCAAATAACTCTTCTAGCAGTGAGGCGGTATGTCTACTATCTCAGATTGAACTTTTAAGAGTTGAAGATGCATGTAATGATTCAGATTGGCATGATTCTATGAAAGAAGAACTTGATCAGATTGTTAATAATGAAACTTGGGAACTGGTCCCAAGACCTAGTGATAAGAATGTGATTGGAACAAAGTGGATATTTATAAACAAGATGAATGAACATGGTACAATAGTAAGAAAAAGAGCAAGGTTAGTATGTAAAGGATATGCGCAAAGAGAAGGCATTGATTATTTAGACAAATTTTCACCTGTGAGTAGATTAGAAGCTATTAAGTTATTTATAGCTTATGCTACAGTAAAAAACTTCAAAGTTTATCAGATGGATGTCAAGTTAGCATTCCTAAATGGAGATTTGAAAGAAGAAGTATACATTGAGTAGCCGAAAGGATTCACCTTATCAGACAGACCTGATATGGTATGCAGATTGAAGAAGACCCTCTATGGACTTCAACAAGCCCCTAGAGCAAGATATGAGAGACTAGATGGATACTTAACAAAGATTGGATTCAAGAAAGGAGTAGCAGATTGTAATCTATTTATTAGAGAGACATCTGAAGGTTTACTACTTGAAGCTATATTTGTTGATGACATTATCTTTGGAGGTAATGACAAACTAAGTGCAGAATTTGCCAAAGAAATGCATAATGAATTTGAGATGAGTATGATTGGTCCTATAAAATACTTTTTGGGACTAAATGTGCAGTAGATAGAAAAAGTAATTTTTATTAATCAGTCAAAATATGTGAAAGAGATACGGAAGAAATTCAAGATGGATGATTACAAGCTAGTAGGAACCCCTATGATCACTGGATGTAAGCTTACAAAAGAAGATCACCAGTAGTAGATATAAAATTGTATAAGTCTATGATTGGTAAACTCATATATCTTACTCAGACTAGACCTGATATTTCAAATGCGTTGGCATAGTTGGAAGATTTGCAATAGAACCTAAACAAAGTCACCTCATGGTAGTAAAAAGAATATTCAGATACTTGTAGGGCACTATAGATTATGGTCTATGGTATCCTAATTTAGAAAATGTTGAGCTTCATGTGTACATTGATGTAGATTGGGTAGGATGTGTTGATGACAAAAAGAGTACCTTAGGTGGAGCAGTGTTTCTTGGTGATAGAATTGTCACTTGGACAAGAAAGAAACAAAATTGTATTTCTCAGTCAACAACAAAAATGGAGTATATTACAACAGCCTTGAATTGTTCTACAATTTTTTGGATCAAGCAGATGATAAGGTATTTAGGAATTTAGATTGATTATCCTATTGTTATTCATTATAATAACACTAGCACTATCAATATGTCAAAGAACCCTATGATGCATGCAAAGACAAAGCACATTGAGATCAAGTATCACTTCCTAAGAGAGAAAGTGGTAGAGAAAGAATTCAAGTTGGACTATGTGAGTACTAAAGATCTGTTGGTAGAAATATTCACAAAGCCCTTGCCTAAGGATACTTTTGAGTATCTCAGGGAGAAGTTGGGAGTCATTCCCTTCCCTGATTCTACTTAGAAGAAAGAAGGAAAGGCATAAGTCCTCAAAGTCTGATGGAAGGTTGACTACTCTACCTCAGGAGTAGTACCGGTGCTTAAAATGAGTGGCATTCTTTGCCATTGATGTCAAAGGGGGAGTAATATACAGAGTCATGAAAAATAGAAATAAAAGGAGGAGTAATATACTAAGGGGGAGCAACATTCAGATATGACAACAGTTTTATTGAGGAAATGAAGAATATTGGATAATATTGTAGCAAATGGAGGATTCATCTTTGGGGGAGTTTTGAAGAGGAAATGGAGAATGTTATAAAAGAAATGTTCATTTGGGTTGGTGGTTGTTTTTCATTCCACATGTTGCCATCAATGCCAAAGGGGGAGATTGTTGGAGATTTGCCAGCAAGCCAGTACTGACTGTATGTTTGTCATTGATGAAAACATATGGAAAGTAGCATGCATGGAAGTCTTATGAAGTAATATTTTAGTATATATAGCATGGACATGATATCAACATGATATCATGGGCACAAAGGTTAAATGTTAGTACAGACAGTTATATAGCAGCTTGTGTCAGCAATGTTCCTGACAGAGTAATAGGCAGTGTTCTGTGTATGGTTGTCCATATAGTTATCATGGAGCCTTGCACACTTGGATATATGTTGAAGACATGTTAGTGATGTTTTAGTTATGGATGCATAGTTTTTTGATAAGTAGAAGTGAAGTTATGCAGTTGCTATTCGCCAGTAGCAATTTCCTGTGTTTATTCAGAAGAGCCGAAAGAGATTTTATTGGTTATGTAGTTGCACCTATCCTATGGGTATGGGCCCTTGGATTTAAGCTTAGAGGAGAGTTATTGATGTTTGGTTAAGAGCACATGAGTTAATTCAGCTTAAGGAGAAAGATCCAGTTGTTTTGGTAGAGCCGACAGTGTGTAGCATGCATCTACAATTATCTTATTGGATAGGTCCCTGAATGTGTTGCATGCATAGTAGGGGCGACATAATGTTTGTTAAAGTTTTTTGTGGTTTCTCTAATATGATTTCAAGGTGGTTCTAATAGGATGACTAGATTATATCATTTGGAGGAAAGATATTTATAGGTATTCATTTGTGATTGTTGAAGTGTGGTTCATGGTTGATTAAGCAGAGTAGAGCAGAGTGTGCGAAGTGTTGAGCCATCAGAAGAAGGTCTATGTGACCAAGTAAAGTACTTGTTCTATTCATTGGAACTGATCCATATAGTAGGTCTAAGTGCAGTTCACCAAGATCTAGATAAAGTGTGTATCTGTTATTCAGAAGGCTGTAGCCTTCACCCCTTTGAGTAGTGTGCTCTCAAAAAATGCATCCTCTCCCCTAATAGGGACAATTGTAAAAGACTCCTAATAGGGTCTGACGACCCTTGACTAGGTCTACTATACTAAATATATTGTAAACCAACTCCTAAAAGGGTTAAGGATCTTCTAACAAGGATCATAATACTCTAGTGCATAATATTAGTGGGTGTCAATTCCCACCAGAGTTTTTACCTATTTGGGTTTCCCCATAACCAAAATATTGGTGTTGTGTTCATGTGTTCTTTCATTGTGTTTATGCTTAATCTTTAAGTATACTTAATTGGATAAAGAATTGAATCTTGTAAATAAATGATTCAACCCCCCCCCCCCCTCTCAGTTATCTCTTGGGACTATTCCTAATAGATGGTATGAAAGATTTAATTATTATTTTATAAGAATTGGATTTGTTAGAATAAGTGACGACAAAAAATTATATTTGAAAGGTGAAACTGATGATAAGATTCTTATTTTTGAAATTTTTGTTGATGATATCATATTTGGAGGTCATGATACTTTGTGTAAGTCTTTTGCTAATGAAATGCAAAAAGAGTTTGAAATGTTGATGTTTGGAGATATCAAATTCTTTTTTGGTCTACAAATACAATAACATAATGAAGGTATCTACATTACATAGTCTAAGTACATTAAAGAAGTCTTGAAGACATTCAGTATGGAAGATTCATAAACAATCGGTACACCTATGGTAACCAAATGCAAGATGACAAAAGATGACAAGTCAACCAAGGTCAATCAAACCTTATATAGATCTATCATTGGAAAATTAATGTATGTTGTGTACAGTAGACTAGATATTGCACACATTTTTGGAAATGTAGCTAGATTTTCTGCTAATCCTAAAGAGACACACATGATTATTGTGAAAAGAATTTTGAGATATCTGAAAATACTCAGAACTATGGATTGTTGTATAAGAAAGATGACACTTTTGAACTTAAAGTTTATACAGATGTTGATTGGGCTGGAAATATTGATGATAGAAAAAGCACTATTGGTGGATAATTCTTTTTGGGAGAAAGATGATGTTAGCATGTGCAAAAAATTTCATGGCTTCATCATCTCTCCCCTGGTCTCTACAATATTTTTCATGTCTCTGGCCTTAAACCCTAAGAAAAAATTCAAAAAACTAGCTGTTGCATGAAAAACCCTTTGTTTTACCCTGGCCCTGTTATATTTTAACGTTAATTTTTTGGGTCACTTAAGTTCCTAAAGGTCCACGTGCTTAATATTTCCCTAAGTCTAGCACCCAATAGGTTTTAATATTTCCTAAGTCCTAATATTTTATTTCTTCCTAAGTCCCTGCGCTAATTTTTTCTATAGTTTTGGCTTAAATCTTTCTTGGGCCTGACTCTGACACTATCTTAATCCTACGATTGTTGTAAGTTTGCAAGGGTTTTGTCAGAGGCTTGCGATCTTATGATGACTATTGATTCCTTTTCATGACATAATGCTTTAGACAGGTGGGTCCACTGCCACATAAGCACACATGGTAGTTCCTTATTGGCCGAGAGAAATGATGATATGGCAGGGTTGTCAGAAGGACCTATGAGCGAATGAAAAGTTACTTGTCCGCTTGCTAGATTTTGTGACGTGGTAGTCTCTCATTCATCAAAGGATCTTACGCAGTAGGGTGGGGTTAGGATTTCATGATGATGATAAAGATTCAAAATCTATGATGGGCACATGATCTCAAAGAATCTTTTGAACCCTTGAGATTATGCGCCAGCCATCCAATTCTCCATGTGTGTAGGACAACTATTGTGGGTCTGCTGATAGGTGTTACAAATGGAGCTTTCTTATTGGTTGTTTTAGTGGGACCATTTTCCATGTGTTTTTGGAGTATTCACTTCTAATTTGTCCATGATGCAATATGCTGGTAGTTGTCAGTGGGACCTAGTTTTCAGCTTGTCAGAGGGTCCTGACATTTGCAGAAGATCGACAATGGGCGTAAGTTCTCATGAGATGTGTCAGAGGTTTGAGATCTTACATTGGCCATCGATCTTACTTTTCTCAGAGGTGATAATGTGATGTGGGTCCATTACTACATGTACTTAGTTGGTGGTTTCTTATTGGTCAGTGAATTGTTGAGTGGGATCCTATCAGTGGGGCCTGCATTGAAGACTTTTCAATCTAGGGTCGGTGCATGATCTCAAGGAATATTCCTACCCCATGAGATCATGCACCATCTATTGATTTCAAATCTTACTTGGATGTGTTAATGGGTCCTATGTCAGTGGTGATTGAGCTATTGTAGCAAATGATATGGTGACATGTGGTAGGTTTTCAGGCGGGCCCAGGGTTATCAAAGGTCTAGCAGTTTGGATAAAGTGTTTGGCGGTTTCAATAAATTTCAAGATGGTTCGCTCATTCACGCAGTAATATAGCGGTGTTCTAAATGATGTGGTGATTTAGTGAACAAGTGTTCACATAATTGCTAAAATATCTGGCTGTAGTATAAAGTATTCCACGAATGGCCGATTCCCTTCAGTTGCTAGTTCGCTAAATGTGGCTGGGGTCTTTTTAAAAGGTTAAGACATAAAGCCCATGAAATGGAAGGATCTGATGGTTAGGACTTAAAATTGATCCAAATTTAAATGTCGATCGCTGATTTTTTTCTGGCACCTTGGAAATGACCGTTGTATTTCAAATTCAAATTTGTAGAGGGTTTCCAGCGACAAGAAGTACCAAAATTTATGGTTTTAGCAGCTGATTTTGATTGGTTTGGTGGTGTTGGTTGTTGCCGACTAATCCAAGGGTCTCTTTGATTAGTGGCATGATGTTATTGTACTAGGAGAAGTGTGGTTTTGTGCTTGAGGTGTGTTTGCAAGTGGCCAATTTGATTGGTTTTCATGGAAAATCCTTGGTTTACCGTGCTGATCTCATAGATTTTCATGATTGTAGATCTGTTTGAGATTTTTTTTTTTTGGGTTGCCTATGTTCCTTCCCCTGTAATAACTTTTGTTGCATTTTGATTGATTGGGTATTTGAAACCCCAACCCTAGTCACCCAAAGCTTGATGCATCCTCTTTGAGGATTCCAAGGTGACTAGGGGTATAAGTAGTTAGTTTTTTGATAGAGTAAGGGTTTGGTCCTGTGGTTCTATTCTGAATTTTGGTCAGTTCTAGTGGTTATGATTGTATGAACATTTGAGGTAAGAGGAGCTGGATTTAGGGTCTTTTTCCTATCTTTGTGTTGCTTTGATTGTATATTGATCCTGAATATGTTAATGAGAATGCTATTGAGTTCCAATCTTACATTTGTGTATGTCTTCTTGTTTTGGTTTTGAGCTCATATATGTTAGTGTCACAAAGTGTATTAGCATATGGTAAACAAAGAGTATTGTGAAGTCATCTCTGAGTTCCTAACAAAGTTAGGATTAAAGTCTCTTAGGTGAGTTCAGTGAGTTTACAACCAAATAAGAATCAGATGTTCTTGTGTTTGAGGGAGAGGGGTAATAGGAAAAGCACTTATCCTGAGCCCAAGAGTGTTTGATTTAAGATTTTCAGTTGATGTATGTAATTGGGTGACTCTTTACCCTAGGTTAAGGCATTGGTCCATCCTCTGGAGTTATTTCATTATCATCAACCACACACACCCAAATTTAAATGATAATATCTTTCAGCCAGTTAGTAAAGGACATAGTTGTTTATTATTTTGAGACTCCTTTGGAGAAGTGAGTCAAGGGTACACCCGCTTGAGCATTAAGGCTCAAAGAGTAGGAGGATCTCATTGTTGATCCTTGTTAATTGGCCCTCTTCCTTGTAGACTTTGGAGTGGTGATAGAGTCAAAGTTATATTAAACTTATCCATCAAATTATAAATCTACAAGTTCAAGATCAAAGGGAACTCCCAACAAAATGGTGAATCTACTGGGGAGAGTCTAGAGATAAAAGTTTTCAAAGTGCACTCTTGTTTTCCTGTTGTATTCAATTAAGGATTTCCCACTTTGGTGGGTGGCAACTCGAAAAGTTTAGAACCAGTGTTATAGACTGCAAATCATGGACAAAAGGAGGAATACTAGGTCCTTTGTTAGGAAAAATCCAAAGGTCACTTTGGAACAATTACCTAGACAGGAGAAGAAGAGTTGGATCAGAAGAAATGGTGAGTCTACTAGTGCTCCCATAAGAGAACAAAGAAATACCAAAAGTAGAGCACCACATGGTTCCTCAAGTGAGGAAGGTTCACAAGATAGAGTTTCTAGATCAAATGGTGGTCACTCTAAAGATAAATTTTATGATACCCCAGAGGCTGTATTTCAAGACAAGGGTTCATTGCCTGCTGGTCAAGATGAACAAGGTAGAGAGATGGGTTTTGAGATTGATTTAGATCTTGATGAGGATAATTTCAGAAGGGAACCCATGAGACCAAGGCAAGTCAATTTCCCATATCAAAATCTCACTGATATGGATGTGTCATCAGGTTCTGATGACATTATGATAGACCCAGATGATTTAAATGCACTAAGGTTGTAGTTGGTAGAGCAGGATGCCATACATAAGAGGTTACAAAAGGAGAGAGAAGCTAAAAAGGTGAATGCTCTAATAAAAAGATAGTCTCTCCTTAGAAAGATTAATGAAATGAAGGAGAGAAACAAGATGCTTTCTTCTACTCCTAAGACTTTGCAACATGATGTCTTTGGTGATCTTGATGCTTTGAGGAGTGAGCAGGAATGCTTGTTGCAAGACCATGAGTTTGATGAATAGGGCCCTATGATCAGACAAGTGCAAAGTTATGCTCCTTTGCCTAAGGGTAGGAATGGACATGAGATCACTAGGCCTACTATAGTTATTAATGAAAAAGGAAAGTAGAAGATGGTGGGTGTCCAAATAAGCAAACCAGTGACAATACCAAGGATCCCACCACCTAAATCAAATAGGGAGATAGAGATAGAAAGAAAAAGAAAAGAGGATGAAGCTCTAGCTCAAGAGTTATAAAGAGCTGAAGTTGATGCTAGTATTATAGAGAAAAGAAGAAAGATCTAGTTCTTGAGGGCTTCATCAGCTAATGTTCATGGCCCTTCTACTACTGAACTAGGTATGCCATCTATGAACACTATTGTTCCACTTAGCAATGCTACTACTAGTAATCTAATTCCTAATGTATCTACCAAATAATTTGTTGATCCTAATAGACATTCAAATGTGCAATTGGGTGGGAATGTAGATAAAATTAATAATTCTAGTGGGAACACTAGTTTAGGATTTCAAAGAGGACCTATGCAACTAGAAGGCTATAGGAAAATTAGTTTTGATGGGATACCAGGCTACCCAAATGCTTTTCCAAATGATATAAGAGATAAGGTACCTAATTTTGCTAGTAACAATGCTATTAGTTATGAGGAGCATCTTAGGTTATTTTTTGATATGCTTAATGATTATGAGGTAGAGCATGAGGATGTAGTTATGAAATTGTTTGTTCAATCTCTAATGGAGGATGCTAGAGATTGGTTTAAGAGACTTCCTGATAAATGTATTGATACTTGGGATTCTTTTGAGAGATGTTTTAAAGATTAGTATGGTGATAGGCCTAATGCTAGTTTCATGTTGAATGAATTCAATACCATAAGGAAAAATCAGAATGAGTCTGCAGTTGAATTCAATATGAGATTTCAGAAGGGTATGCATAAGTTGTTTCAATTTATGAGGTTAGATGATAATGTTTGTCTAACTACATACTTCAATGCATTTGATGGGAAGATGGGATACTTGTTGAGGGACAAAGAACCAAGAACTCTTAGAGATTCTTTTAGGATTGCTGTCAATATTGAGATAATATGAAGATATCAAGGAAGTTGGGTGGGAAAAGACCCTAAGTTGTTTGGGGACAAGAAATACAAAAAATAAAATGATAGGAATGTTGGAACTAGGAGGCAAGAAGAAGATAAATTGGATAAGGTACTCAATGCATTGAAGGATTTGAAGGCACCTATAAATAGGAACATTAGTGCTCCTACCAATGAGAGGCCTCAGTTCAACAACAATTTCAATAAGCATAATACATTGCAGAACTACCCCTACAACACCCAATGGAAGGATGTCAAGCCTATTGTCCCTATTGCAAGAGGAAAAAATGATAGAGGTGTTCCTGACCCTCTACAAAAAGCTTCAATAAATGTCATGGAGGACATACCTTGGTGTGTTGCATGCCAGTCCCCTCATTCTGCAGAGCATTATGTGGTTGCACATTCTATGGCTGCAAATCAAGATTGTGGCAGTGAGGAGATAGGTCAAGAAGAAGATCAAGATGATGTTGGATGCAACATGGCTACTTCATATCTAGGATATGAAGATGATTTTGATTTTGATGAAGAAGCAGATATAAATGTAAAGAGACACAATCAGGCCCTTTTTCATCAAGAGGTTTTTTCTAATAGTGAAGACATTGATAAGAAGACATGTAACATGAACTCTTCTTCTAAGCCAGTAAATTTAAGAAGACCTTCTAGAGAAGAGATGGATAGGATTACTGCAGAAATGATTGCCCAAGTGCAAACTAGGGGCATGGTGGCAAGGGATATAAATGGAAAAGCTGCAGGAATGTTTATAAAGAGTACCAACTCTGGAGAGCCTAATGAGAACAAATCAAAAGGTGATCACATGGTGAAATTCAAGAATGTAAAAGGTAAGAATTGTGAGCCTAAAGGAGTTGAAGTTGAAAGATTTTCTAGTGAGATTGAGAAGCCAGTTAACACAATGGCTAGGAATGAAAAAGTGAGGGTGGCCAATACACCTAATGTATCAGATAAGAAAAAGGATACTAAGGCAGTGCAGATTGATATTCCTTCCTCTGCTCCTATTGATATGTTATGTGTATTATCCCAAATTATAGTTAAGGTTCCATTGTCAGAATTATTGAGGATCCTTGAACACAAAGATAGAGCTATGACATGGGTAGATAATGTTTATAATAATGATGTTGCATGCAATGGGTCTCAGGATAAAGCTTTGAAAGGTGTTGCTACTCAGGGAATTGTATCTCAAATTCCTCCTATATATTTGGACAGTTCTGTTAATGCTAGCCTTGAAAACATTGATCTATTCCTTTTAAGTGTCCTTGTGAATGGAATGAAATTAAGAAATTGTATGATTGATAGTGGTGCCTCTAATACTATTATGCCTTTTAAGATTATGGAAAATTTGGGCCTTAAAGTTGATACAGTTCAAGGTAGATGTTGTGCAATGGATCAGAGGGAGGTGCCAGTCATTGGGACTATTAATGCAATGCCATATAGGTTGGCAGCATATCTAGAGAAAGAGTTAACAATGAGTGTTTTGGTGGTGGACATCCCTCCTCATTATGGGATGCTACTATCTAGAAGGTGGAGTGCTTCCATGGGTGGAAGTTTACAATGTGATTTGTCCTATGCCACTTTCAAGATTGATGATCAGTTTGTCAAGATTGATTGAAAGCCAAGAGTATGCCACATGATTGAGAGAAATTTTGATAATGAGACTACATGTTTTATGGATACTGATATTAATGCTTTTAGGGCAGAGATCCCTGTACTTGAGAAGGAACCTATTTTGTCACCTATCTCTATTGAGGTAAGTGTTAATTCTGTGAAGGGTGATTTGTGGGTAATGTACTTTGATGGTGCAAGTTGCAAGGATGGAGTAGGAGCAGGTATTTTACTTATTTCTCCTAATGGAAACACCTACAAATTTTCTTTCACATTGAATTTCTTTTGTACCAACAATATAGCAGAATATGAGGCATTGTTGGTAGGACTGAGGTTGGCACAAAAACATGGAATTAAATGCATAAAGGTTATTGGAGACTCTGAATTAGTGGTATCTCAAGTCAAGTCAGTATATGCTTCCAAGAACAAGAGGTTGACACAATATAGGAATGTTGTGTGGGACTTGATTGAATGTTTTGATGCCTTCAATATTGAATGGAAGGATAGGAGTAATAATAAGATGGCTGATTTGTTAGCCAATATTGCAATCAATCCCACTGATATTGCTTTTTCTAGTCTCTCTAAAGTTGAAATTCAGGCTAGGCCTAGTGTACCAGACAATATTGAAAATTGGCAAGTTTTTGATGATGATAATGATATCTTGAAGTCTATGAGTTGTGAAGATCAGTATCATGGTGAGGAATTTGATTGCTCAACCTTGGTTGAGACTGCAGAAGGAAAGGAGGTTGTCCTTGGAAATGAAGTTATTCAACTCAAAACTAACAAGGTGCCCAAGGGGCTTGTTGTTTTGGAGATTGTCTTTGATAACCAAGATAGAGTTCAAAATAATATCAAAAGAGAAGATCATGCTGATTTAGAGGAGATAAATCTTGGAACACATGAGGCACCTAAGAAGATATACATTGGTAGGGACATGTCTCACAATGTGAGAAAATCTTTGATTGAGTTATTGAGAAAATTTAGGCATGTTTTTGCATGGTCATATGATGACCTAAAGGTTTATAGAGAAGATTTGTTTCAGCATATTATTCCATTGAAAGAAGATGCTAAACCTTTCTAGCAAAAACAAAGGCCTATAAATCCTACTTTAGCACCCAAGATGCAAGAAGAGTTAATGAAGCTGAGAGATGCTGGAATTATCAAGCTTATAAGGAACTCTTCTTGGGTTTCAAACCTTGTTCCTATGAGAAAGAAAAATGGTGATATCAGACTTTGTGTGGACTTCAAAAATTTGAACATCAGCTCATTAGAGGATAACTATTGTCTGCCCAATATGGAAGCTATGTTGCAGAGAGTAACCAGATTAGAATTGATGTCTATGATGGATGGTTTCTCTGGTTACAATCAGGTAATTGTAAAAGAATCAAAACAATTTAAGACAACTTTCACTACACGTTGGGGGACATATGTTTATGTGAGAATGCCTTTTTTTCTCACAAATGCTGGTGCTACTTTTTAGAGGGCAATGGATGTTGCTTTTGCAAATATTATCAATGATTTCCTTGTTGTTTATCAAGATGATTTAACTGCCTATTCCAAGAAGGAAGAAGATCATTGTATTCATTTAGAAAAAATATTTGTGAAGGCTTTGGAATATGATATTTCATTAAATCCAAGGAAATGTGCTTTTGGTGTCACTGAGGGTAAGTTTCTTGGCCACTTAGTGGGGAAGCAAGGAGTTATGATTAATCCCGAGAGGGTGGCAGCCATTGATAAGATTTAGAGGCCAAAGAATATTAAAGGAATTCAGTCCTTCTTTGGTTAGGTAAACTTCTTGAGAAGATTTGTAACAAACTTTGCTGAGGTCACTAGACCTATATCCAAAATGTTAAAGAATGGATCTGATATTACATGGGAAGGTGAGCCTGATGAAGCTTTCAAGAATATCAAGTAGGCTATTAAAGATGCACCTGTGCTTAAGGCACCTGATTATAGTACCCCAATGCACATCTTTTCCTTTGCATCTTTTCACACTATTGTTGCAGTTTTGTTACAAAAAAATAAGGATGGTTTTGAGTAGCCTATTGCATTCTTCAGTAAATCTTTGCAAGCTATTGAATTGAATTATGACATAAATGAGAAACAAGCATATGCACTTGTGAAGGTAGTCAAGGCTTTTAGGTGTTACTTGATGGGGGTAGTTGTGATTGCTTTTGTGCCAAGTTGAGTTGTGAAGGATATTTTCTCATAGCAAGAGGTGTCTGGGAGAAGATGCAGATGGATCAATAGGATCCAAGAATTCAACATTGATATCCAAATTACCAAGTTGGTTAGAGGACAGGGATTGGAAAAACTGATGGCTCAATCTAATCTTGATGCAAATCAGATAAATCATTCTGAAATTGATTATACATGTGATATGGATGGTTGTGTTTGGTATCAAGATATTATCTATTACTTGAGAAATAGGAGATGTCTAGCAGGAATGAATGATAATCAGAGGAGGACATTGAAGTTACAGGCCATCAAGTATGTAATTGTGAAATGTAAATTGTATAGAAAGAATTTAGATTACATACTGTTGAAATGTGTAGATGAAAATTAGGCTGAAGTATTGTTGAAAGAAATGCATGAGGGAGTTTGTGGTGGACATTACATGGGTAAAAAAACTACTCAAAAAATCTTGAGAGTAGGATTCTGGTGGCCCACAATCTTCAAGGATGCATAATAGTTGGTAAGGAGGTGTGATGCTTATTAAAGGTTCTCTGGTAAGCTTAAATTTTTAGGCAATGTGCCTTTAAGGCCACTAGAAGTACAGGCTCCTTACCAACAATGGGGAATTTATTTCATAGGGGAGATACCAAACAAGTCAAGTGGAGGACACTCATAGATCTTAGTTGCCACTGATTACTTTACAAAGTGGGTAGAGGCTTTACCTATAATGAATGCAACTAGTAAGGTGGTGACTGATTTCTTATTGAATAATATTGTTACAAGGTTTGGTTTCCCTAAGAGGATAGTAAGTGACAATGCCATGTGCTTCAGGTCTGCTAAGTACAAGGAATTCTACAAAGGTTTAGGAATTCAAATTTCTTATTCCTCACCTTATCATCCACAAGGAAATGGTCAAGAAAAATCTACTAATAAGAGTTTGATTAAGATCCTCAGGAGGATCCTTGAAAAGAATAAGAGGGCGTGGAATTCAAAACTGCCATTAGCTATATGGGCTAATAGGGTAACTATGAAGAGGGCAATTGGTTGTGCACCATTTGACCTAGTATATAGAATACATGCAAGAATGCCTCAAAATAATTTGCTGGAAATGTATAAATTTGTGCAATTATATGATGATGATATAGATGATGAGATGTAGTTGAGAATTGAGGATCCCATTAGGTTGGATGAAATCGGGAGAGAGTCAGCTGCAAGGAATGTCAGGTTGCAATTGCAAATCAAGAACTTGTATGATAGGAAGGCTATGGAGAGGAAGTTTGGGCTTGATGACCTAGTATTAATTTGGAATGCCAGACTAGAGGATAAGGGAAAACATGGAAAATTTGATCCACTCTGGCTAGGGCCATATCAAATTCATGAGAAATGGGGCCAGGATTCATATGTTGTAAAAGAGCTGAATGGTGATATTCAAGAATTGCCAGTTCATGGACATTCTTGAAGAGATACTTCAATTGAAGGTATTTTGTTTTCCATGAATAGTAGTTAGGTCTGTACATTTTGTAAATTTTGTAAAGTTGCTTGCCCCTGTCCTGTTTTGTCCTGGTCTGTTGGATTTTGGTCCTGTTGCTCTCTATTGTCAGTTTTCCAGTGGGATGATCTGCTTTAACCAGTGATTCTAGATCCTTGCTATGCCTACAGGAGGCATACATCCCTAGACAGAGCCATTGTTAGCATGTGAAAAAAATTTCATGGCTTCATCATCTCTCCCCTAGTCTCTGCAGTATTTTTCATGTCTCTGGCCTTAAACCCTAAGCAAAAATTCAAAAAACTAGCCGTTGCATGAAAAACCCTTTGTTTTACCTTGGCACTGTTCTATTTTAACATTACTTTTTTGGGTCACTTAAGTTCCTAAAGGTCCACGTGCTTAATATTTCCCTAAGTCTAGCACCCGACGGGTTTTAATATTTCCTAAGTCCTAATATTTTATTTCTTCCTAAGTCCCTGCGCTAATTTTTTCTATAGTTTCAGCTTAAATCTTTCTTGTGCCCAACTCTGACACCATCTTAATCCTACGGTTGTTGTAAGTTTGCAAGGGTTTTGTCAGAGGCTTGTGATCTTACGATGACTATTGATTCCTTTTCATGATGAAATGCTTCAGACGAGTGGGTCCACTGCTACATAAGCACATATGGCAGTTCCTTATTGGCTGAGAGAAATGATGATATGGCAGGGTTGTCAGAAGGACCTGTGAGTGAAGGAAAAGTTACTTGTTCACTTGCCAGATTTTGTGATGTGGAAATCTCTTATTCATCAAAGGATCTTATGTGGCAGGGTGGGGTCAGGCTTTCATGACGATGGCAAAGATTTAGAATCTACGACAGGTGCATGATCTCAAAGAATCTTTTGAACCCTTGAGATTATGCGCCATTCATCTGATTCTCCATGTGTGTAGGAAAACTATTGTGGGTCCGCTGACAGGTGTTACAAATGGAGGTTTCTTATTGGTTGTGTCAGTGGGACCATTTACCATGTGTTTTTGGAGTATTCACTTTTGACTGGTCCATGATGCAATATGCTGGCAGTTATTAGTGGGACCTGGTTTTCGGCTTGTCAGAGGGTCCTGACATCTGCAGAAGATCGACGATAGGTGTAAGTTCTCATGATATGTGTTAGAGGTTTGAGGTCTTACACCGGCCATTGATCTTACTTTTCTTAGAGGTGATAATGTGACGTGGGTCCACTGCTACATGTACTGAGTTGGTAGTTTTTTATTGGTCAGTGAATTGCTAAGTGGGATCTTGTTAGTGGGGCCTGCAGTGAAGACTTCTCAATCTATGATCGGTGTATGATCTCAAGGAATATTCCTACCCCATGAGATAATGCACCATCTATTAATTTCAAATCTTACTTGGATGTGTCAGTGGGTCCTATATCAGTGGTGATCGAGTGATTGCAGTGAATGATATGGTGACATGTGGCAAGTTTTTAGGTGGGCCCAGGGTTATCAAAGGTCTAGCAGTTCGGATAAAGTGTTTGGTGGTTCTGATAAATTTCAAGAGGGTTCACTCATTCACACAGTAATATAGCAGTGTTCTAAATGATGTGGCGATTTAGTGAACAAGTGTTCGCATAATCACTAAACTATCTAGTGGTAGTATAAAGTATTATGTGTATGGTCGATTCCCTTCAGTCACCAATTCACTAAATGTGGCTGGGGTCTTTTTAAAAGGTTAAGACATAAAGCCTACGAAATGGAAGGATATGATGGTTAGGACTTAAAATTGATCCAAATTTAAATGTCGACTGCCGATTTGCTACTGGCACCTTGGAAATGACCGTTGTATTTCAAATTCAAATTTGCAGAGGGTTTCCAGTGACAGGAAGTACCAAAATTTATGGTTTTAGTAGCTGATTTTGATTCATTTGGTGGCGCTGGTTATTGCCAACTAATCCGAGGGTCTCTTTGATTAGTGGAATGATGTTTTTGTACCAGGAGAAGTGTGGTTTTGTGCTCGAGGTGTGTTTGCAGGTGGCCGATTTGACTAGTTTTCATGGCAAATCCTTGGTTTACTGTGCTGATCTCACAGATTTTCATGATTACAGATCAGTCTGAGATTTGTTTTTTCTGGGTTGCCTATGTTCCTTCCCTTGTAATAACTTTTGTTGTATTTTGATTTATTGGGTAGTTGAAACCTCAACCCTAGTCACCCGAAGCTTGATGTATCCTCTTTGAGGATTCCAAGGTGACTAGGGGTATAAGTAGTTAGTTTTTTGATAGAGTAAGGGTTCAGTCCTGAGGTTCTATTCTAAATTTCGGTCAATTCTAGTGGTTATGATTGTATGAACATTTGAGGAAAGAGGAGCTAGATTTTGGGTCTTTTTCCTATCTTTGTGTTGCTTTGATTGTATATTAATCCTGAATATGTTAATGAGAATGCTATTGAGTTCCAATCTTACATTTGTGTATGTCTTCTTGTTTTGGTTTTGAGCTCATATATGTTAGTGTCACAAAGTGTATTAGCATATGGTAAACAAAGAGTATTGTGAAGTCATCTCTGAGTTCCTAACAAAGTTAGGATTAAAGACTTTTAGGTGAGTTCAGTGAGTTTACAACCAATTAAGAATCAGATGTTCTTGTGTTTGAGGGAGAGTGGTAATAGGAAAAGCACTTATCCTGAGTGCAAGAGTGTTTGATTTAAGATTTTCAGTTGATGTATGTAATTGGGTGACTCTTTGCCCTAGGTTAAGGCACTGGTCCATCCTTTGGTGGCATTTCATTGTCATCAACCACACACACCCAAATTTAAATGATAATATCTTTTAGTCAGTTAGTAAAGGACATAGTTGTATATTGTTTTGAGACTCCTTTGGAGAAGTGAGTCAAGGGTACACCCACCTGAGCATTAAGGCTCAAAGTGTAGGAGGATCTCATTGTTGATCCTTGTTAATTGGCCCTCTTCCTTGTATACTTTGGAGTGGTGATAGAGTCAAAGTTATATTAAATTTATCCATCAAAGTATAAATCTACAAGTTGAAGATCAAAGGGAACTCCCAATAGACTAGTAACATGGATAAGCAAGAAACAGGGATGTATTTCTCAGTCCACTACTGAAGCTGAATATGTAGCTATTGTTTCTAATTGTTCAAATATTGAATGGATCAAATGATCGTTGGAAGGTATGAATGAAGAAATAACTGATCCACTAACTTATTGTGACAATAAAATTTCTATAAATATTTTAAAGAATCCAGTGATGCATGAAAAGACAAAGCACATATTTATTAAATATCACTACTTAAGAGAGAAAGTTCAAGAAAAACATGTCAAATTGAAATATGTGAAGTCATAGGAGAATTTTTTTGATATATTCACAAAACCCTTACCGAAGGATACATTTGAATACTTGAGAATTAGACTAGAGTTCCATCCCTTGTCTAATAGTCACTAAGGTGATATGTGTTGCATCATCTTGTACTTTATCAAAAGATTTAATTATGTTGATGCTTGATATTCAAACTTTAGGATTCCTCAGGTTGTGAAGAAGATGAAAGACAAGCTGAAACAAAGATTATCTATACATGCAAGGTACAAGAATCTAGAAAAGGAACAACATGATACTTATTTGGCTACTGAAGAGCTTATTATTTTTGGCATTGGTGTCAAAGGGAGAGATGATTACATAAAATATTGGAGAAATGATTGCATGAAATATTGAAAGAGAATATGCATGAAATATTAGTTAGGAATGAAGCTACTCGAAAGGGAGATCATTTGTAGTGATTAAACATATTAAATGCATAAGCTAAGGGAGAGCATAAAGATCAAATTGTAGACACTTAAGCATTTGGTATTCTATGACATAGTTCATATTATGTTTCCATCAATGCCAAAGGGAGAGATTGTTAGACTACAACTATTGAGCTAATTGGAGAAAAAAATTGGAGAATGTGATGATGATCACCAAGATCGTAAGGTATATGTGAGACATGAGATCATTTTTTATATTGTCATTGATGTCAACTAGTTTTTAATGTACTTATCATGATAGTTGCAAACATCTGAAGATGGTAATGTTAGTGAAGGAAAGAGATATTAAGAATAAAATGATATGTATGAGTGAGATATGATTCAGGTATTCATTGAGTAACTTATTGATGATTTTATGATAGTATGATAGTGATTTGATTTTATTACATGATTTTGTTAAGTGTTGAAGATCATAAATGTACAAGTTAATTTGGTCGGTACATGAAGAACTTAGTATACACCAAGAAGATGCAGTGTACACCGAGTAGGTGTAGTGTATAATGAGTGTAGTATTAACTAAGTAGGAAGAAACCAACATATCAAAGTATTGACCTATTGGAGCTCTAAAATTCTAGTTAAATTTTAGAGTGTGTAATCTGAAAATTTCTCTAAGGCAAAATTAGTGCCCCTAAAATCCTTTGTAAGAAGCCAAGTTCGAGTGCAAGACAAGAAGGACCTGATGATTTTTATGATGAAACACTTGGGAGATGTGTTCCTCACCTATCATTGAGAAAATATAGTGGGTTACAACTCTCAGTTTTTAGTTTGGGTATGTTTTTGAGATAGCCATTTGGAGGTATTTTCCCAAATCTGCACTGTGTTTTCAAAATTTCATAAGTGACCCATTTTAGAGGATTACATCTTGAGCCTATTTGATAGTCATAATGTAAGGGTTGTTGCAATGTGTTGTACATATGGAAGTGACTCTCCATGCCCATTTTCAACCCCCCATGAGTTTGTTTGCACAGTTTTACAAAGCATATCCGTTTGTAATTTATTAAGTTTCTGAGTGTGAAAATGCAAAATTTAAGTGGCCTACTTTGAGGTCTTACAAGTTGTACCTGGTTCAAGGTCATAAGGAGTTGGGTGTTCCCATACATTGAAAACATGAAAGTGTACCTCTATGAAGATTTGTAGACCATGAACAATCCATTTGGTCACTTTGCCTGTCCCTTCCCAAATCCAATTTCTACATTTTTACTATGTTTGAATTTCAGAAAGTTTTAAATGGCTGACTTTGAGTTTTAATTTTAGTTGACCAATTTATCATCTGGGAAAGTTAATTAATGGTTTATTTCTCTTGTATGAAAGTGAATCCATATCTAGGGTTCCAGATTGTAAGGGTCTCATCTGATAAGTTTTTGAAGTCAGAATCGAAAGTGTTTTATACAGATTTACCATGTGGGAAGAATTAATTTTTAGAGTGGTCATTTTCAGAGGGTCATAACTTCATATCTGGTTATGTTTTTGAAATGTGAATTGCTTCTCTATGCTCCTTGTATCTGAATTTTTTCCCAGATTTAGGGGTGGAACTTCAAGGTATGATTTCATATTTTTGCAAAGGCAAATCCATGTGCAATTCCTGTTGTTTTGGCATTTGCATCGGCACATTGTTCAGAATGGCCAAGTTTGGTCAGTGATATCTTGCAACTCTAATCTTTCCATGCAAATCCCTTTGGCATGTGTTTTCACATGTTGGAAGTGAACATAATTTTCAGACTGCATGTTTCTATGAGGCTTTTTGATCAGTTTTCTAAGGATGTTCCTAGAGGCAGTTTGTTCAATTTGGCGACTTTGCAAAGATTGTTAAAATCAAGTTTTTTTCTAATTGATTCGGCATGGCTCAAAATCAAATCAAGTGTAAGAATCGGTCTTTCAGATCACATTTAAGGCTTAGTTGTTTTCTTAATCATCAAGATCAATTTCACAAATTAAAATATTTAGAGGGGTTTGATAAAAAGGTGAGGTGCTATAGAGGATCACCTTGGATCTTCCTTGAGAACAAAGCTTCACTCCATAGGTTGGGCTATCAATTATCGGGTAGTGGTTCCTAATGATATTGATTCCATCTCTAAAGCAGTTGAACAACAGATTCAAGTTAGTGATATGGTGTTTATCTTTGGTGGTGTGGGATCTATTCATTTTGATGTTTCATTGGCTGGAGTCGCAAAAGCCTTCGATGTTCACTTTGCACCTATTGAGGAATTTGAAGAATATCTTAGATAGTTTTTAGGAGATGATTGTGTTGGTGATCAAAATGAGATGGCTCAGCTATTTGTGGGTATAACTCAATTATTGCACCATGATGGCTACCTGTTCCTTTAATCAAATGTCAGAATGTCAGTGTTCTTTCTGCAACATCCATTCCTGAATTGGACCTACAATGAGACTATTTATTGGAATTACAAACAAAGAACAATATTTTGCAAGTGAAGCCACCTTATGTGTCAAAGTACTTGCGGACAACAACCTCAGAAGTAGAGATTGCAGAGCCACTTTTAAAAATATACTCTAAGTTCCCAGATCTTTTTATTGGTTGTTATCATGAATCATGAACAGAATTTCATGCAAAGATGCCAAACCAATGGATCCAACCAACAATGGTGGTGACATTTGTTGGAAATAAATCATTGAGAGTACAATCAGTTGTGGAGAAGCTTTTATCTGCCTTTCCTCATGGGTTATTTTCTAAGGTTAAAAATGTTTGAGATGTCTTCCATTGTTCCTGCGTATTTTAATTGTGTTTGGTGCATAAATTGATTTACGTAGTTGAACCTTTTAGGTTTCTATTCATTAGTTAAAAAAAATCATGTCATAAACATATTGCGCACCTTCTCCCAAGTGTGCACACACCTCTTTGTGGGGTGTGTGCGCACCTTGTTTGTTGTGTGTGTGCACATTGTTTGGAGGGCTACACACTTTGTTTGGAGGGTTGTGCACACCTTTGTGGGGTGTTGTGCACCACATGGTGATTACATGCATCAACCAAGGGGGGGACTACCAAGGGTACACTCTATAGTGCATAAACATGGCACCATGAAATAAAAGAGCAGGTGTTGTGTGTGCTTCCATGGAGGTGAAGCAAGGAAAAATACGTGCAGGTCAAGAGGGAGCAGCAAAAAGCAAGGGGTGCTTATTGTGGGTTTTTCCCACATGCACCCAATATGGTGTTGGAGGCATGTTTAAATTAAAAGGATCTCAGTATAATTGTAAAGTGAAGAGAGGAAGTGAGTGGAAGCCTTTTGGATTTGTGGGGCTCAGCCGATTATGTGGATGCCAGCTAGGCATGCAAGATAAATTTTTCTTAAGGAAAATATTAATAAGTGAAAATGTTTAGTCCCATATTGGTGGGGTGAGGAAATTTTGACCTCTTTATAAGAAAAAACACTCACATTGTAGTTTGAAGAATGAGCAGGAAGCTCTCCATCCATGCCTGTGTATGGGTCGCACCTTGAGAAGCATGCTAATGACCAACAACTTAATTTTTTAGAGAGTTGGTGATGAGGTGGAAGTGGATACATGGAAGTCAGTCATGTGATCTCCAAATAAACTTGTGGTTAGTGAGAGGACTTGGAGATCTAGAGATGGCAGTTAGTTGACCACAGTGCTAGGTCTCTAGATGCTAGTGGTTAAGCCAAAAAGATTGGGAGATTCAGAGATGCCTTGGTCACATGATCTCTGGATAGGCCCATGGTTAGCCCAGGCATTTAGAGATTCAGATATAGCGATTAGCTAACCACATCACCAGATTGCCTAATCTTGACAGTTAAATGACAAGCATTACAAAGTTTAGAGATTAAGGCTAGTCTCCAGATCTCTAAATAAACTCAGAGTGAAGAAAATAATTTAGAGATTAGGAGATAGAAGGTAGTCTCTGAATCTCCAAGTCAACCCAACCAAGATTAAAATGAGAAACAAACCAGGATGTGAAACTTGGCAAATTCTGGTGAGTTTTGGGCTAAAAGTGCAAAAAAAGGTAAAATAAGACAAGAAAAATAAAGATTTAAAATGATTTCAATAGTCTTGCATATAGACCTATGAAGTATTTTTATTTCAAGATTAAAAGAGAGGAATTTTCGGGAAGAATTCTCATGGAGAATAAGATGAAATTTTAAAAGGCAGAGAATCAAATTGGTTTGCGAAGAATGATTGAAAGCATGAGGAATTTACAAAAGGATATCAAAATTTTGAGAGAAAGAAGATATTATGTTGAAGACAGACAGGTGTCAGTTGATTGAAATGGCTTTCCCTTTTCTCTATATCTTTCTTCTTCTCCATTGTTACAAGGATGATGAAATTTAAAACTGCTGGGTAGTATTCTGACTTTCGAGTGTTATTTTTTGGATTTCTTGTCTTGTAAATGTATTGAATTAGAAGATTTTTTAATGAAGAATAATGGAATCCTTGTCCATATTGGTGATGTCTTTGTGTGTCCTATTTTAAATCCTTGTATGTTAATTTGTAAGGCATGTTAATGTACTAGTTATAAGGCAGATGTGAATTTTTTTTCTTAGTTTCTTTCAAAGAGAGTAAATCTTTGAGACAAATTCTGAGGGTTTAAAACTTACACATAAATCTGATGTCTGGGTATTGGAGTGAAAATGGTGATTTGTAAGGCATTTCAATTGGTTTCTATGTGTTTGGAGTTAGAGGGTTTTCTAGGGATGTATGTTTATTTGACTCTGTTGCCCAGTAGATAAGGCACCAGTCTTTGTTGGTTATGCATTTCTTATCATCAATCCATTAAAATCAATTAATCTTTATTTTATGTTGAAGAGCATTCATGCCCATGATTTGTGTCTACAGAATACAAGTGTTTTTTGGTGATTCTTTGAAGAAATGAATCCTAGGTTAGCCTACCTAAGTCTAGAACTCAAAGAGAAGAAGGATTTAATCCTTGTCACATGTGCCATTTTGCTAGTTCTTGGAACACTTATTCAAGTGGGATCTCACATAAGATTGGTTGAGTTTTGAAGTCTCATTTCTTACAGGTCTGAGAACTATCCACAGTCATGTCTGCATAGTGGAATTTTGTCAAAGGAAGTTATGATATAAGCAGATTTATGTTTTATTAGGTACACTTGCCTGAGTGTGTGGAGCTCAAAGAGAAGAAGGCTTGCATGCCTTGTCAAGTTAGCCTTTTTTTGCCCCTCAATTTGTAGGAAGAAGAAAATTTATGTGAATTAGATGAAGATCCCCTAGTATGGTTTGCATTTTCTCTTTTAGAATTGAAGGATACAAGAAAAATCCCTAACAAAATTGGTGACTCTATTGGGGATGAAATACAAAAACTCATAAATATCTAGTTAAGTTTACCTATCCAAGTCAACCAACTAAGTGGTGACTTATGTTGTAAAGAGTCATGTTTTGAAAATATTTATATCATCTCACCAAGTGTGAGTGGTGACTCTGAAACTCTCTATTGTATCAGTGCATGTTTAGAATAATAATATGATGAGTATGCAGTTCTAATAAGCATTTTTGAGGTGTTGGTGAAGCTTTGTTGTGTTTACTAAGAAGAAAGTGCAGATAAGGTGTTTCAGTAGTTAAATATTTGTCCTCTTCAAAGAGGTGGTGACTCTACCTACAATTACAAATAAATAGCTTCATATCTACTAAGTTTTCTAGCCAAAAAGTTGGTGCAACCTCAACACCTCTAGGTATTTTGATTTTTATATACACATTTTTCATGAAAATCATGTGCATAAAAAAATATTTCCCTATTCAGTGATTATTAGCACTAGTTGAGAGGGAAGAGATTAGTAAGTTTTTGCACACAAATCTATTGAGTAGATACAACTGTTATGTTTTGATGGTGTGTGCAAAATATATGGAAAGGGACATGTCAATTTTTATTATGGATAAAATTTGTATAAGTGACATATGCTTGATTTTCAAATACAAGGTTGTGGTTACCTGTAGAAGCAAGTATAAATGTTTTCTGGATTTTCCCAGCCTTGTGTGTCTCCAAATGTAATTATGTCCAATAGAACATCCTATCTAGGAAGTAAAGGGAGTTTTAAGTGTTATTCACCTCTAGATTTTGAGGGCATTCTTGGTTACCCAAATACAATACCCTTAAAAATCATAAAGTTCCTACCTAAATTTAGTGTTGGAAACAATTGTCTGAAGGAAATTGCTACTCAAATTATGTATTGTCTTTGATGTCACACGATGTCATAGTCCACAGAAATTAGTTCCTACCAAGCTCAGTTGGTCTACCAGATAGGAAGATTAGTGCTTACCGAGTCCACTCGGTTATCAAAGAAAATTTAGTGTTTACCGAGTTCACTCAGTTATCAAAGAAAATTCAGTGTTTATCGAGTTCAGTCGGTCATCAAAGGAAATTCAGTGTTTACCGAGTTCAGTCGGTCATCAAAGGAAATTCAGTGTTTACCGAGTTCAGTCGGTCATCAAAGGAAATTCAGTGTTTACCGAGTTTAGTCGGTCATCAAAGGAAATTCAGTGTTTACTGAGTTCAGTCGGTTATCGAAGGTAAAGGATTGTCGATGTTTACCGAGTTCCCTCGGTCTCTGAAAGATTGTAGAAAGTTATGGTCACCGAGCACTGTCGGCCCCTTGAAGGATTTTTGCAAATAGAGTTTACTTAATTCAGCTGACTGTTATACTAAATAATGTCGATTTGACAAATCTAAAATCATATAAGTAAAAGGTCAAATGTGAAAAATAAACAAGAAATACAGCAGAAGATTTACAGAAGAAAGATAGGAAAGGTGTGTGCGAATTTGTGAAGGATGTTCAGATATCCTTAAGGTGCAGCAGAGGTTTTATTTGATTAGGAAGGATCACACTTATGCAAAACAAAGATATGTAATCAACAAGGTAGTTGCATTATTATACAGGTCATTTTCATTGTTACCTTCTTATCATTGTAACAGTGAATTCTAAATCTCTTAACCGAGTTGGTTTAACAACCATATTGTAAATCCTCTAACAAGGTGACAATTCCATTGAATTGTTTTCAAGACCTCTTACCAGGCCACTCCTAGTAGGGTGATTAAATCCTCTAACAAGGTCACACCTAATAGTGTGTTTTGTAACCTTTTACCGGGTTGGCTTCTAACCGGGCATCACTTCAGAAAAGTGAAAATCAGTATCTAGATACATTGGTGGTTTTTTCCCATATTGGGTTTCCACGTTAAATCTTGTGTCTCTTGTGTTCTTAATTGCTATCTTAATCATACACTAGTGATGATGAATATCTAAAAGATAATTTTGCTAATACTTTCTGCATCTTCAAAGTTACTGCAATCTATTTACCAAGTGCTAAAATAGATAACATTTTTTAAGATATCCTAAGGGATCTGGAAAGAAATAATTGTGAAGTGTTTTATGGTTGATTGATTCACCCCCCCCTCTCAGTCACTTCATCCATATTCCATCAATTGGTATTAGAGCTTTTGGTGCTTGCAGGAAGGGTTTCAAGGACCTAAGCTAAAGATCAGGATGTCTTACAAGAGGGAATTCCAAAGCTCAACAGAGATAACTTTTCAGCATGGAAAGGTCTCATGTGACTTCATCTGGCTTCCATTGGTGATTCAAGATGCAAATACATTGATGAAGAATACACAGTTCCTACTGGCGCATTAACTGTTGAAGACATTGCAGAGACAAAGACTCATAACACTATGATGATAGACATTGCATCTGCTCTCAGCTATGAAGAATTTGATGATATTAAAGAATGCACTACTGCATATGAAATGTGGATGACATTGAAGAAAATATATGGTGGTGATGCAAATGTGAAAAGAGCCAAAGCAGAAAGCCTAAGAGGACAGTTTGACAAGATGAATATGAAGGAAGATGAAAAACATTGCAAAATATGTTGAAAGAATCAAAGCAAGTGTAAGTGCAATTAGAGCTTTTGGAGGAACAATCTCAGATGAAACTGTTATAAGTAAGGTACTCAGAACATTACTCCCTATCTATGCAATAAGAGTATCAGCTATTCAAGAAAGAAGATGTGAAACAAACCACAATATAACTTTGGATGCTTTAGTTGGAAGATTGACAGCCTTTGAATTAGACAACTATGACAACTATGTTCCTAGTTCCAAAAATATTGAATCAACATTTGAGGCCAAGGTCTCACTAAAGAAGAACAAGAAAATTAAAGAAGTTCAGTCAGAAAGTGAAGAAGTATCAGAAGAAAGTTCTGATAGTGATCTTGAAATTGTAGAAGCATTACTTGCAAAGAAGTACTCTAAAGGGAAAGGTAAATATAAAGGTAAAACTCCTTTAATCTATTTTTCATGTGAAGAAATTGGACATATTGTAGCTAGGTGCCCAAACAAGCAAGTCAAGGAAGAGAAGAGAAGTCACAAGTACTATGGCAAAAAGAATTTCAAATCATTCAAGGATAAAGGTAAGAAAACATGTTTTATGGCTAAAGATTCTGATGATAGTGAAGAAGAAATTGTCTTTATTGCTATCAAAGATGAATCTGATGATGATGAAGATAAGATGGCACTTATTTCTCATATAATGTTCACACCACATGACTGGTGACATACAAAATTTGAATATCTCGAAGACTGTGATAGTGGCAATGTAAGATTTGGAAACAATGAACCTTGTTGTATAAAAGGAAAAGGAAGAATCTCATTAACCAAAGAACTCATATGTGATAATGCTTATTCGGTTGAAGGACTAAAACATAATCTTCTAAGTGTAGCATAGCTAATCAACACTGGTTTCAAGGTTGAATTCATGAATGGTCAAGCAAGACTGCTGGATGAAAAAGGAAAACTCATTGGATCAGGCAAACAAACAAAAGGTAAATTATTTTATCTTGATCTCAGTGAATATTCATGCTTTATTGCTCAAATTGAAGAAATTTGGCTATGGCACAAAAGGTTATGTCATGTGAATTTTGATAACATGATAAATATAAGCAAATTCAAGAAGGTTAGAGGCATTCCTACTTTGAAGAAACCTGATACTGGTCTATGTAAGAATTGTCAGATTGGCAAAATGAGTAAAACTAGTTTCAAGAGTAAGAACTATCAGTCTAAAGAAATTTTGGAAATTGTGCATACTAATTTATGTGGACCTATTGGAATACAAAGCTATACTGGAGATAAATTCTTTATTCTTTTCGTTGATGATTATTCTAGAATGATGACTGTTATGTATTTAAGAGAAAAATCAGAAGCATTTGAAAAGTTCAAATGGTACTTAGCAAGAGTGGAAAAGGAAACAGGGAAAAGATTGAAATGCTTAAGATCAGACAGAGGTGGTGAATTCATCTCCCATGTTTTTAACAACTTTTACATTGAAAGAGGAATCAAAAGACAGGTATCAGCTCCTAGAACTCCTGAGCAGAATGGAATAGCAGAAAGAAGAAATAGATCTATTATGGATTGTGCAAGGACTCTAATGATAGAAAAGAACATCGCTATAAAGTACTAGAAGGAAGCTATCAGCACTGCAGTTCATACCTTGAACCGAGTATAATTGAAGAAAGACACATTCAAAACTCCTTATGAATTATGGTATGGCTATAAACCCAATGTAAGTTACATGAAAATATTTGGTAGCGAGTGTTATATCTTAAAAGAATCCAGAAGAAATAAATTTGATGTGAAAAGTGATGAAGGAATATTCCTAGGATATTCTAGCAAAAGCAAGGCATACAAATGTCTGAACTTATCTACTCACAAAGTCATAGAAAGTATACATGTAAAATTTGATGAGTTTGCAGAAAAGACTGAAGAAGAAAGCAAAAGGGAACTTGAGAACTATAGAAGATTCGTTTACATTAAACTTGAAACATTGGCAGACACAACTATCAATGAGGAAACTATATCTACCGAGCCGAGCACAGTTACCAAGTCACAAACCGAGTCACAGGAAGAAGTTCAAACCGAGTCATAGGAAGAAATTCAGACTGAGTCTCAGCCTGAAGTTACCGAGCAAATATCTACCGAGCCCGAGCAACCTGAAGAAGAGATCCTAGAAGACAACATCATGAATTATTCAAAAAGCAAGGAACCTATATTAGCCAAATATGTCAGAAGACATCATACACCAGATCAAATTATTGGAAACAAATCAGATGGTACTATGACAAGAAGCAAGCTAAAAGGTACATGTCTACTTACTGACTTTGAACCTAGAAATATCAAAGATGCATTGGAAAATGAAAGTTGGATTGAAGCAATGAATGAAGAATTAAAACAAATACAAAAGAACAAAACATGGACTCTTGTACCTAGACCTAAAGATAAGAATGTAATGGGAACATAATGGGTATTCAGGAATAAGCTGAATGAAGATGGTCAAGTATCTAGAAACAAAGCTAGACTGGTATGTAAAGGTTATTCTCAAGAAGAAGGTATAGATTATGGAGAAAATTTTTCTCCTGTTGCAAGATTAGAAGGTGTAAGAACTCTACTTGCTTATGCAGCACACAAAGGATTTAAGGTATATCAGATGGATATAAAATCTGCATTTCTCAATGGAATTCTTGATGAAGAAGTCTACATTGAACAACCTGAAGGTTTTGTTGATCCAGATAAAAAGGACATGGTCTGCAGGTTACACAAAGCATTGTATGGTTTGAAACAAGCTCCTAGAGCATGGTATGAAAGACTCCATAACTATTTGATTCAGATTAATTTCAAAAGAGCCAATGATAAGAGCAATCTGTATATTAAAGAAGGACCGGATGACAAAATTGTATTGGCAGAAATATTTGTAGATGATACTATATTTACAGGGAATGAGGATCAGTGCAAAGAATTTTCAGAGCAAATGAACAAAGAATTTGAAATGTCTATGTTTCGTTTAATAAAATTCTTTGTTGGTCTTCAAATTTAGCAAAGCAAGAATGGTATATACATTACTCAATCTAAATACATTAAGGAAATACTTAAGAAGTTTGGTATGGAAGATTCAAAACTAGTTGGTACACCCATGTGTACTGGACTGAAACTTACCAAAAATGATGATTCAAAAGAAGTTGATCAGACCCTATACCAATCTATGATTGGAAAATTACAGTATGTAGTACATACAAGACCTGATATTGCCTTAGCAATCGGTATAGTACCTAGATTCTTAGCAAAACCTAAGGAAAATCATATGATGGCAATCAAAAGAATCTTAAGATACTTAAGAGGAACTGAAGAATATGGTTTGTGGTATAAATTTGGAGGCAATCTAGACTTAAAAGTGTTAACTGATGCTGATTGGGCAAGGAACATTGATGACAGAAAAAGCACAAGTGGTGGAGCATTTTTTCTTGGAAAAAGACTGGTATCCTGGACTAGTAAAAAGCAGAATTGCACATCTCAATCCACAGCTGAAGCAGAATATGTTGCTGCTGTAGTAAACTGTTCAAATATTGTTTGGTTTAAACAGTTATTAGAAGGTATGAAGGTTGAAATCAAAGAACCAGTTGTTATATTTTGTGACAATACCAGTGCAATAAACATTTCAAAGAATCCAGTGATGCATTCCAAAACCAAGCACATTGCTATTAAATATCACTTTGTCAAAGAATTGGTGCAGGACAAGGAAATCAGATTAGAATATATTCATACAAAAGAGCAGATTGCAGACATTTTTACCAAACCATTACCTAAGGATGCATTTGTGTATCTAAGAGGTAAGTTAGGGGTCATTCCCCTATCCGTGGCTCACTAAATACAGTTTTAGTGATGCATCAACCAGAACATGATTGAAAATCAACCAGTTGATGCAGCATATTCAAGGAATCATTACATATGAATCGGTACTTGAGGTACATTAATTTACACCGGTAATATGTGAATTGTCTTTGGCATGTGTTGTCAAAGAGGGAGTGTTTTCTATGTCTTTTCTATTACTTCAAGAAATTTTCAATAGTCAGAAGGAAGAATTTTTAGGACAAAGGAAGTTTGCTGACAAAGGGAGATTTGAATCTAAACTGAGCTAATTCTTTCAAATTTCTTATGCTATGACATATTGTGTTGCCATCAATGCCAAAGAGGGAGATTGTTGGAAATAATTGTCTGAAGGAAATTGCTACTCAAATTATGTATTGTCTTTGATGTCACACAATGTCATAGTCCGCAGTAATCAGTTCCTACCGAGCTCAGTCGGTCTGCCAGATAGGAAGATTAGTGCTTATCGAGTCCACTCGGTTATCAAAGAAAATTTAGTGTTTACCAAGTTCACTCGGTTATCAAAGAAAATTCAGTGTTTACCGAGTTTAGTCGATCGTCAAAGAAAATTCAGTGTTTACTGAGTTCAGTCAGTCATCAAAGGAAATTCAGTGTTTACCAAGTTCAGTCGGTCGTCAAAGGAAATTTAGTGTTTACTGAGTTCAGTCAGTTATCGAAGGTAAATGATTGTCGGTGTTTATCGAGTTCCCTCGGTCTCCGAAAGATTGTAGAAATTTATGGTCACCGAGCACTATCAGCCCCTTGAAGGATTTTTGCAAATAGAGTTTTCTTAATTCAGCCAACTGTTATACTAAATAATGTCAATTTGACAAATCTAAAATCATATAAATAAAAGGTCAAATGTGAAAAATAAACAAGAAATACAGCAAAAGATTTACAGAAGAAAGACAGGAAAGGTGTGTGCGAATTTGTGAAGGATGTTCAGATATCCTTAAGGTGCAGCAGAGGTTTATTCAATTAGGAAGGATCACACTTATGCAGAACAGAGATCTGTAATCAGCAAGGTAGTTGCATTATTATACAGGTCATTTTCATTGTTACCTTCTTATCATTGTAACAGTGAATTCTAAATCTCTTAACCGAGTTGGTTTAACAACCATATTGTAAATCCTCTAACAAGGTGACAATTCCATTGAATTGTTTTCAAGACCTCTTACCAGGCCACTCCTAGTAGGGTGATTAAATCCTCTAACAAGGTCACACCTAATAGTGTGTTTTGTAACCTTTTACCGGGTTGGCTTCTAACCGGGCATCACTTCAGAAAAGTGAAAATCAGTATCTAGATACATTGGTGGTTTTTTCCCATATTGGGTTTCCATGTTAAATCTTGTGTCTCTTGTGTTCTTAATTGCTATCTTAATCATACACTAGTGCTGATGAATATCTAAAAGATAATTTTGCTAATACTTTCTGCATCTTCAAAGTTACTGCAATCTATTTACCAAGTGCTAAAATAGATAAAATTTTTTAAGATATCCTAAGGGATCTGGAAAGAAATAATTGTGAAGTGTTTTATGGTTGACTGATTCACCCCCCCCCCTCTCAGTCACTTCATCCATATTCCATCATTTAGTGGGGGAAAAGAAGCGTTAGCTAAAAAATATTTGAATGCATTCATGGATTTGATGGAAGATTTTGAGGTCAGCCATGAAGATGTGATCATGAAGTTGTTTGTACAATCACTAGTGGGAGATGTTAGGGAATGGTTTTTAGTTTTGTCTCATTACTCCATTTGTTCATGGAAGGAGTTTGAATCAGCATTCAATGAGACCTTTGGAGAATTTATCTGTGAATACAATTTGTTAGTTGATCTTGTGGGCATTCACATAGAGGAGGACAAGTTAGTAACTTCTTTTAATTTCAGATTTGGGAAAGTATAAAGGAAAATTCTCGAAAGCTGTAGACCCCATGATGCATTGTCTTTGGTCATTTATTTGGCTGCATTTAATAGTAAGATGATTTTCTTGATAAGGGACAAGGAACCATAGAGTTTGTATCCTACTTTTCAGTTGGAAACAGATATAGAGAGAACGATGAGGTTTGGGTTGCCGAAACTTCATGGTGTTAAAAATGCAAGACTTCATAAGACAACTTTCCAAAATGTTGGCACTAACTCAGAGCTTCTAGTAAGCAATGAAAATTATGGTGAGTGTTATGACCCAACTGATATGGTGTTAACTAACAAAAATCAGGTTGAGCCTTTAAAATTGTACAAAAATTTTGAGCCTGATATTGTTTTCAATGTGTATAATCAGCCCCAAGTTGAAAATAATAATGAGATAAATGGTTTGGGGGTAAATGGATTTTCAATGGTGGCCGTTCAAGAGAAATAATATAATGAAATTGGTGTAGGAAATAGTGATAATGTTAGGAATGAATGCTAGATGTTTGGCAGCCATTCTGTAGCAGTTGTTGTTTCATTCATGACTATGATTGTCATTGAAGTCAACATAGTGATTTACCAGAGACTTGCAGAGAAGTAGATAGAGTTTGGATTAGTGCACGTGGGTTATTTTAGCTAGAGCTATGTGATGTTTAGGATATAATCCTTGATATGTTACATGTCTATGGTTAAGAGCATAGATAGTGATTCATTTATTCATGGAAGTTATGAACACTTTTATGGAAGCAGTATTCAAGTAGTGTTTCTGAGTAGCAGTTTGTGGGAATCGGATGATATCTCCTAATTGGGATGGAATCTAGTTTTGTGTAGTTAAAGGGAAGTTGAAGACACATTGATAGTGACATGGATGAAAATGCAAAATTTGAGGTCACACAAATGAAGAATTATTGTAGTTGGAAGCTGACAGTTTTGTGTAATTTTGATATAGCATGTGGAAACTTTAATGTTGTAATTGTATGCTGATTCATTTGTAACTATTTGAGTGTGGTATAAAGGAAGGAATGTATTTCCTTTTTGTAGTGTGGTTGGGTGTGAGGTTGTATGCATGAAGTGAAGAAAAGAGCTAAGTATGAAAGCAAATTTGTTAAGGAAGACATGCGAGGTACAGAGATCTGAAAATGAGATCTGGTGTAACAGTGAGTACGGTTTGGCATAGTCAGAGAAGAGGAAAAATATTATTCTCTTGAGTAATACAAAGATTATTTGGATAGTGTGTTCAATGATCTTACCCTGAAGCTATTTGGGCAATGGGTCCTTCTGTCTTCCATAACTCTTAACAGGGTTAGAATCTTTTAACAGGGATTCAAAATCTCCTAACATGGATTCATATGTACTGAATGTATTTCATAAGACTCCTAACAGAGTCCATCTTTTCACAAGGAATATTCATATTAGTGCATCTTTTTTGGGCATCATTCCCACCAAGGTTTACTCTTTGATCAAGAGGTTCCCTAGTCAACATATCTTGTGTCATTGTGTTATTGTGTATGAATATCTTTTTATGGTTAGTAATTATATTGCTTACATGGTTTAATGCTGTTGAAGTTGATAAAAGTTATAATCATCTGATAACTAATTCACCCCCCTTCTCAGTTATCTTGGTGGACTTTACTTTCTAACAATTGGTATCAGAGCGGCAGGTCCTTGAAAAAGAAGTTTAACAGCTTAAGGAGATCTATGGCGAATTTAAGGAAAGAAAGCCCTAAGTTTGATGGAGTAAATTTTGATAGCTGGAAAGAAAAGATGAAGACACACCTACTATGTTTAGGACCAGGTTATTGGTTGATTACAAAGAATGATAAGACTATCATTGAAGAGGATAATCTTGAAACATGTACTACTGATGAGAGATATCTATTCATGTGTAACATACTTGCAAGAGAAGCACATTTGATAGCCCTTCCAGAGAATGAGTACAGCCAGGCAAAATGTTTGAAAAAATCTCATGAAATTTGGAATTCTTTACACTCTACTTTTGAAGTTGATGAACATGAAAAAAGAGTTAGATTACATAATTGGATATGTGCATTTGAAGATATAAGAATGTTGGAAGATGAATCTATTAGAAGCCATATTGGTAGAATGTTAGAAATTATTATAGGTATAAAATCTTGTGGAGGAACAAAGACAGAGAATGAAGTGATATGAAAAATTTTGAGGACATTGACCCTTGTATTTAAGTAGACAACACAAATGATTGAACAAGTTATACCTTGTACTACAAACTTTACAAGAGAGACTCTTCTTGGAAGATTGGAAGCAACAGAAATGAACTTGAGATTATCAGGAGACTTACCTAGAATGGAGACAACATTTAGTGTTCTTAGTGTTTGCCCTACTTTGTCAAGAAGCATCAGTGTGAGTAGAGATTATGCTAGTAGCATCAGATCTAGAAATGAAGAAGACAAGAAGATTGAAGAAGGTATTGCCTTGCTTGTGAAAAGAGAACCAGATGGTAAGAAAATATTTAAATGTTGGACTTATCAAGAATATGGTCATTTTGCATCTAAATGTCCTAAGAGAGTTAAAAAGTACAAAAACAATTTCAAACCTAGAAGATCTAAGGAATGTTATTATGCTAATGATGAAAATCTTGAAGCTAGTATAGAAAGAACTTTAAGTGAAAGTGATACTGAGAATAATGATGACATAGGATTTGTAGCAATTAAAGAAGAGAATCTTGAAATTGATGTTAAGGAAGAAAAGGCCTTAGTTTCTCAAGTTGAAAAGAAAGTTGATTGGATTATAGATAGTGGTTGTTCACATCATATGATTGGAGACATGAAAAAGTTCATAAAGTTGAATGAATATGATGGAGGAGTTGTTAGAGTTGGAAACAATGCACCTTGTTTGATTAAAGGTATAGGATCTATTACTCTTGATGGAAAGACTAATACTGATGATGTTTATTTTGTGGATGGATTGAAACATAATCTTTTGAGTGTTGGATAGTTAGTTGATAAGGGATATCAAGTTTGGTTTACTGAGAAAACTTGTGTGATAAAGGATAAAGATGGAAATCTGATTGGAACTGGATCTAGAACCAGAGGTAATATATTTCAGTTGAATCCTACTGAGATGACATGTTTGATTACTAAGATTGATGACAGTTGGTTATGGCATAGAAGGTTTTGTCATATAAACTTTGACAACATTGTGAAAGTAAGTACTACACTTGCAATAAGAGATTTGCCTAAAATTATGAAGCCTACTAACATGATTTGCAAAGAATGTGTAATGGCTAAGTAGAAGAGAAGTTCTTTTCCTAGTAAGAAGTTTACATCTATAGAAAGCTGGAGATTGTTCATATAGATTTGAGTGGTCCTACCAAGACTAGAGGATTCTACAAAGAAATGTATTTTATGATTCTTGTTGATGATTTTATAAGAATGATGTGGATTGCATTTCTTAAGGAAAAATCTAAAGCATTTGATAAGTTTAAGATTGTTAAGAATAAAGTTGAGAATGAATCTGGAATGAAGATCAAATGTTTGAGATCTGATAGAGGTGGAGAATTTACTTCTAGAGATTTTAACACCTTTTGTGAAGAAAATGGAATTAAGAGATAGTATTCAACCCCTAGAACACCTGAACAAAATGGCATTGCAGAAAGAAGAAATGGATCAGTCACTAAAGCAGTAAGAGCTATGTTATTTGAGAATGATTTAGAAAAAATATTCTTTAGAGAAGTAGTGAACATAGTAGTGTATACAATGAACAGAGTACAAATCAAAGTAGACACAGACAAGACACCTTATGAATTATGGTTTGGACATGCACCTTCAGTTAAGTATTTTAGAATTTTTGGAAGCAAATGTTATATAAAGAGAGATGATGATATTGGAAAGTTTGATCTTATAAGTGATGAAGGTATATTTCTTGGATATTCTTTGAAAAGAAAAGCCTATAGATGTTACAATAAAAGAACTAAGACTATTGTTGAAAGTGCAAATGATAAAGTTGATGAAAAGTTCAAAATTTAGGAAAGAATGCTTGATTATGAATCAAATGAAGAAGCTCATCCTAAACCTAACACTGGATCTACTAAATTATTTTATGAAACTGACAATGATTTGTTGAATGAAAGCCATAATGAAGTCATTGAAGAACCTACATCTGAAGTGAGATCTGAGACAGTGACACCTAGCAAGAGTTTGTTAATAAATCATCCTATTGGACAAATTATTGGAAGCATCAAAAGAGGAGTTCTAAATCAAAATAAGGTACAAGAAAAGTTATGTTTGATTTCTCAAATTGAACCCAAGACTACTAATGAAGCTTATGAAGATGAAAGTTGGACTAATGCTATGAAAGAAGAACTAGATCAAATTGAAAAGAACAAGACATGGGAATTGGTCCCTAGACCTAAAGACAAGAATGTTAATGGAACTAAATGGGTATTCAAGAACAAGATGAATGAACAAGGAGAAGTAGTAAGAAACAAAGCAAGATTGGTATGTAAGGGTTACTCACAACATGAAGGAATTGACTATGAAGAAAACTTTGCACCTGTTGCAAGAATTGAAATAGTAAGAATGTTTTTGGCTTATGCAGCTTACAAGAAATTCAAAGTATATTAGATGGATGTGAAGTCAACATTTCTAAATGGAGAATTGGAAGAAGAAGTCTACATTGAGCAGCCTGAAGGTTTTCCTTTGACTCAAGAAGGAGACATGGTATGTAAACTGAAGAAAGCTTTATATGGATTTAAACAAGCACCTAGAACTTGGTATGCAAGACTGGATAAGTATTTGTTAAAATTGGGATTTATAAAAGGAACAACTAATAGAAATCTATACACAAAAGAAATTGAAAATGGTTTTTTGGTTATAGTTATTTTTGTTGATGACATTATCTTTGGAGGAGAAGATGAAGCTAGTGACAAATTTGCTAATGAAATGAAGACTGAATTTGAAATGAGTATGATTGGTGAAATGAAATAGTTTTTGGGATTACTGATAACACAAAGCAATGATGGTATCTTTGTAAGTTAGACAAAGTACCTTAATGACTTGTTGAAAAGATTTGGAATGGAGAATTGTAAACCACTTGGAACACCCATGGTGACTGGACATAAGTTATCTAGCACAAATGAGACTCCTTCAGTGAAATAGAAGAAATACAGATCTATGATTGGAGGATTGTAGTAGTTGAATCATAGAAGACCTGATATAGCACATTCAATTGGAATTGTAGCAAGATTTCAAGCTGAACCTAGAGAATCACATTATGCAGCAATAAAGAGGATACTAAGATATTTAAGAGGCACAATGGACAATGGATTATGGTATGAAAAATCTGATGATTTTACCCTATGTGCTTATACGGATGCTGATTGGGGAGGCAATGTTGATGATAAGAAAAGCACCAGTGGTGGAGCATTTTTCCTTGGAGAAAGATTGGTTTCTTAGCTAAGCAAGAAGCATAATTGTATCTCACAAAGCACAATAAAAGAAGAATATGTAGTAGCAACAAACAATTGTAACCAGATAATTTGGATGAAGAAAATGCTGAAAGATATTCGAATAAAGTTTGTTGAGCCTGTTGTCATACATTGTGACAACACCAGCATAGTTAGTATGTCTAAGAATCTTGTATTACATTCTAAGACAAAGCATATAGAGATTAAGTATCATGTTTTAAGAGAGAAAGTTGTTGAGAAAGAAGTCAGAATTGAGTACATAAGTACAAAGGAGTAGATAGCAGATATATTCACAAAGCCTTTGCCTAAGGATACATTTGAGTATCTGAGAGATATGCTTGGGGTTATGCCCCAGCCTACTTTTGAAAAGTGATGTAGTTGGTTTAATCCGTCCAGTGGTTTATGAGCCTTATCTTTCTTCTGGACTGGTTGTTGGTACTTCCTCTATGGGGGAGTATGTGTATCTGAGTTGAGTCATGAGGACTCTAATGAATGTATTTTCTGAATAGTGTCTTTTGACATTGGAGTTGTTGTTGACATAATGATGAAATTTCTATCATTGATGTCAATGGGGGAGAATTATATGTAGATCTCTATAATTTTGTTGACTATTAGTGTCTTACACTTAGTCATATATCTAGGCAATGATGGTCGGTCATCACTACGACTGAGTCATTTTGTAAAGGCTGAGTTTTGTATTGTATACTTACCGAGCAGTAGTACTGCCAAGTAAAATTATGGTCACATTATATTTGTAATATACCGAGTGTATAACTGATGCTGAGTTACATATATCAATGATTACTAAGTGATAGAGAAGTTCAACCGATGCTGAGTATAGTTGATGCCGAGTGCCAGGAATAACTTTTGCCGAGTTAGCTAGAATTGGCATACAAGTTTGGAATGGCACAATGATCGAGGTAAACCATTTTTGGTGATAATAATGTTTTGTATTGAGGTAATTACGGAGGTGATTATGCATTCATATTGTTATCATTAATCCCTATGTAAAACCTAGAGCCAATCAGAAAATTGTATAGTTTAGGCGGTAATAGAAAAATATCTGAACCGTAGATCTTGTAACGATAAAACATTTTTGTTACTATATAAGGGAAAGATCTAGATCAGAGATGTGTGTGTGAATCAAAGAGAAAAAGAGATATTGAGATCGAATGAATACTGTGAGTATGAGGAAATGATCAGGAGAAGTATTTAGACAGAGTTCAGTGACCGATAAAAGTAGTGAAAGGACAGAATCAAGAAAGATCAGATAGAAGAGATCACAATCATACAATAAAGAGAAGATCTATAATCAGCATATCAGTGCAAACTGAAAGATCAAATACTGAGACATTTTGACCAGTATATTAGGGTAAATCTCTTAACTGAGTAGTCTTAATAGACTTTTGTAAATCTCTTTACTGAGTGCTTACTTTATTGTAAGTTTGTAAATCCTTTAACAAGGTAGACTGTATAAGTCTCCTAGCTTTTAACAGAGCATACCTCTCATAGGGTAGATCATGTTTTGATCACAATTTGTAGCCCTAATAGGAAATTTATTATCTGTAGTAGTGAAGATTTGTGGGTGTCATCCCCACCCCAGTTTTACCTTTCAAGGGTTTCTGGGTTACCAAAATCTATTGTGTTATGTGTGATTTCATGTATGCTGCTTAACAAAATATGTTACTTAGATTGTTCAAGTTTTTCTTAAATGATGCATAAAGTTCTAACAAATTAAAAGGATAGAAGTTAGTAATTTCTGATTCACCCCCCCCCTCTTAGTACTACTTTCCCATTTACATTTCCAACAATTGGTATCAGAGCCAGGTTTCTCATAGGGAAGTATAACCACTTGAGGAAAAGATCTTAAATATGGAAGCTTACAAAATGGGAAAAGTCATAGAGAATCAAAAGATTGAAGTTCAACTAGCATTAAAACAGCTGGAAGCAGCCAGAGGAGAATTGAAGAAATCTTTGAGCAAAAGAAGAGAAATTGTATTCAATAAAGTGAGCCATAGTACAAGGAAGAAGACATCACTGGACTATTTGATACTAGTAATTCTACAGAAAATGACAAATCCATGAAAGAAATGATGGAGGAAAATACCATACTAAATGATGAAATCAAGACTCTAAAGAGAGAACATGAAATTCAATCTGTCAGACTTTGTGAAGTAGTGGAGTAGAAAAAGAAAGTTGAAGATGATAAGGCAATGGCTGAAGAAGACAAAAGATAAATGGCAATAAGGCTAGATGAAAGAACTAGTGACATGCAAAGGTTGACTAATAATCAACTAGATATGGGAAATCAACTATTGCTGGCCAACCAAGAATTGGGTAGGAAAGACTTGGAGAACAATCAACTAAAATATGAAAATGATCAGCTGAAACATGAGTTGAGAACTAAGAAAGAAATCAATGAAAGGATGAACAAACTTAATGAAGCTACAAAGTATTTTGAAGAACTGTTAAGGTCACCTAGGAGATCTGGTGATAGATCTAGACTTGGATTGAATGAACATTCATATACTAAAGAAGGAGAGTCATCAAAGAATGGAGAACAGAAGATTGCTAAACCAAAGAACAAAAAGCCCACATGTCATCACTGTGGGAAGCCAGGACATACAACCAACATATGTTGAAGCAAACATGGTAAGTTTGATTCTAAACCTAAGTTTAATGAACATTGTTTTAACTACAAGAAGCATGGAAATCAAGCACATGAATGTAGATCTAAAGCTAGCAATTCATCCACCTCACCCAAGTTTCAAGGAAGTTATTTCAGTTGTTAGAAATATGGACACAAAGCATTTGAATGCAGATCTAGAACAAGGTGGTCACCTAATGAGCAAACAAAACTAGTCACCAAGGGCAACAGTTACAATTGGGAGTACAACACATGGTACAATTGCCATTGTTGTGGTAAGTATGGACATATTGGAGAAAATTGCATGAAGACTCATTTTAGAGGCAAATCTAAAAGTTGGATGAATGGAAGCATGGTCTATTATAAATGTAATAAGGTCGGTCACTTAAAGAGAGATTGTAGATAACCTATGTTGAGCAATGTTAACAAACATAATGAGGATATCTGTGAAAAATTAAGGAACCAGATGGAAAAGACATGGAGGAAGAAAGAAGAAGGAACAAGAAGTGAAGCAAGCACATTTGAGCTCACCTAATCCAATGGATTAGGTGATCACACTTCTTCCAACTAAGCATGAAAGGTATGTCTAGAACTGATTCTTGCAAAGCCTTACTTTACATCAGTTCCTAACATAGAATCAAGAAAAAGTCCATATCTGCATAAGATTAAGATGCACTAGGACATATCTGAGAAAAAATAGAAAATTTCATTTTGATGCCAAGCATCAGTGTCATGACTGAGCTAACAATGTTTTCCAAGCACCTGTTATTGCCAAAATGCTATGCTAAGCTGTATCACAATGGTTACATTGACTGAGCTTGTGTTTAACTGAGTTTAACATGAATTTGCTGAGATAGCTATATTTCACCTAAAAGAAGAGTGTTGAAACATAGTGTCTGAGACACCATCACTTAGACCTTGGCCTAGAAGGACTACTACAGTGACTCCAAAGAAGACTCCTCCATTTGCAAAGAGAAAATCTGCTCAACCCAAGGTAGTGCCGACCAAGGTTATGAAGAAGCTGAGAAGGAAACTTGTTCTAATAGAAGATGATGAAGAGACAGAAAGTGATGAAGCAATAAAGGGGAAGGCAACACAATAGGGTTCACATCAACTCACCATTGATGAATTGTGTTGTAAGATTACTAGCATAGCTGCAGTTGATGAAGTGAAGAGATTAAAGTTTGGACTGATGAGTATTGGAGATAAAGAAAAAGTTGAGGACACTATTCTTGAAATGTTATGCACTTTCAAGATGCTGCCGATTGAAATTGAAAATAGGATTCCAAAGGAATTGTGCAACAGAGTAGCACAAAAGTGGGAGTATGCTATAGAAACAGAGAAGGAAATAAGAGTGAGTACATTAGCACAAGTTGAATCCACTCTCACTCTTGCAAATATCAAAAAGATAATTAACCAATACAGAGGAAAGTTTGATCCTAAACTTAGAGCCTATCTTATCCTTCAACACAAGATTGAAGATGTTGTTCAAGAAAGTTTGAAATTTGGAAGGTAGTGTTTGGTTTGTTACCCACCCCGGTAGAAGAAAAGGATGAAGGAAAGAATGAAGGTATAGTTGCTACCACTTCAACAGTTGTTGAACCTAACATCAAGAAAATTAAAATGGAGACTGATACTCCTAAGGAAGTGAAATCACAAGATACTTTTGAGGTTCATATTGTTGATATACCGGAGGAGAGCCCCATTAAGAACTAGTTCTAACTGAGGATGATTTAAAGAACACAATAGCAACTGGAACACCCCTACCAGGTAGTAACACAGTACTATTGCAAGTCAAGGATTATCCCACCATCACGAGCACACAATCTACTGTTGATAATCCTACTATACTTGGAGTTGCTACTATTGATAAGTTAGTCGGTACAAGTCTTACCGAGGAATCAATCAAGTCGGTACCACTAACTCACTTTGCTGAGGAAGAAGTTAAAGTAGAAGATAAAATTCAAAGTCTAAGGAAGAACACAACACAGATGCACATGCAATAAAATTAGATGAACAAGATGTTAGACTTCATGCTGAGGAAAAGGAGAAAGGAGAAGGAAATAGTAGAGGAAAATTCATTGAAGAACAAGCACCAAAGGAACAAGAGGCAATCAAAGCTCTTGTACAACTGCTAAGTGGAAGCACCTCATTGAGAGCACCAAAGGAGAAAGATGAGGTAACAATTGATGAAGTAATTGTTATTCCTAAATGGGATATTGATAACCTTTCTTTTGAGTAGCTATAGATAATGAAAGATTTGCTGACAAGGAAAAGTAGACAAGCAGAACTCCAAAGGGAGCATCAACAAAAATAGGTTCTTCATGAAATTAAGGACATATTTAATGAAGTATATGACTTATTGGATGTAAATAGTTCCGCTCCTATATTGGAACAACTTGTACACATTGTTCATAAAGTTAATAATGAAGTTACTTGTGGAAGTGATAAGCTATTTGAATGGTCAGAACACAGATTTGAGACAAAAATGCTGGACAAGATATCTACCGAGATCACACTTGCTTGAGACTCTCAAGAAAGAGATCAAAGCTACAAGTCAGTCCCTGACTTTGGATGCTAGCACCAGTGTTGGACATTATGTTAAAGTAATGCAGACACAAGGTAAGTTAGCCGAGCTGATGGCAAATGATGGAAAAATTCATTCTCGCCTACTCTCTATTCAAACTATTCTTACACCACATCTAGAGGCTATACAGAGAAAATTAGCTAAGGCTAAAACATTGATCTAGAGTGATTCACATTTGTCTATAGCTGAAGGTCTCATCAGTCTAGCTGCTGATTTAAAAGTACAAACTAAAGTGTTAAATCTTGCTTCAATTGCATGGACAGATGCATTATACATGATCACGGTGCTGCACAAACCTTTTCTAGAGAAAATTTTAACTTACCTATTGATGAAGAAATTAGTCATGTCAAAAACAAGGGGAAATCATCATGACATGAGTGTGAGAAGGGAAAGGTAACAAAATTTTGAATATGTATATATATCTCAAGGGGAGTATTAGGCTAGTACAAACATATTTTTGTAATTGTATATACGAATGTCATGACAAAGTGTTTTTGCCACTAATGTCAAAGGGGGAGATTGTAGATCTCTATAATTTTGTTGACTATTAGTGTCTTACACTTAGTCATATATCTAGGCAATGATGGTCAGTCATCACTGCGATCGAGTCATTTTGTAAAGGCCAAGTTTTGTATTGTATACTTACCGAGCAGTAGTACTACCAAGTAAAGTTATGGTCACATTATGTTTGTAATATACCGAGTGTATAACTGATGCTGAGTTACATATATCAATGATTACCGAGTGATAGAGAAGTTCAACCGATGCTGAGTATAGTTGATGCCGAATGCCAGGAATAACTTTTGCTGAGTTAGCCAAAATTGGCATACAAGTCTGGAATGGTACAATCGAGGTAAACCATTTTTGGTGATAATAATGTTTTGTATTGAGGTAATTACAGAGGTGATTACACATCCATATTGTTATCATTGATCCCTATGTAAAACCTAGAGCCAATCAGAAAATTGTATAGTTTAGGTGGCAATAGAAAAATATTTGAACCGTAGATCTTGTAATGGTAAAACATTTTTGTTACTATATAAGGGAAAGATCTAGATCAGAGATGTGTGTGCAAATCAAAGAGAATAGGAGATATTGAGATTGAATGAATATTGTGAGTATGAGGAAATGATCAGGAGAAGTATTCAGATAGAGTTCAGTGACCGAGCAAAGTAGTGAAAGGATAGAATCAAGAAAGATCAGATAGAAGAGATCACAATCATACAGTAAAGAGAAGATCTGTAATCAACATATCAGTGCAATCCAAAAGATTAGATACTGAGAAATTTTGACCAGTGTATCAGCATAAATCTCTTAACTGAGTAGTCTTAGTAGACTTTTGTAAATCTCTTTACCGAGTGCTTACTTTATTGTAAGTTTGTAAATCCTTTAACAAGGTAGACTGTATAAGTCTCTTAGCTTTTAACAGAGTAGACCTCTCACAGAGTAGATCATGTTTTGATCACAATTTGTAGCCCTAACAGGAAAACTTTATTATCTATAGTAGTGAAGATTTGTGGGTGTCATCCCCACCCCAGTTTTACCTTTCAAGGGTTTCTGGGTTACCAAAATCTATTGTGTTATGTGTGATTTCATGTATGCTTCTTAACAAAATATGTTACTTAGATTGTTCAAGTTTTGCTCAAATGATGCATAAAGTTCTAACAGATTAAAAGGATAGAAGTTAGTAATTTCTGATTCACCCCCCCCTCTCAGTACTACTTTCCCATTTACATTTCCAACAGTATACATGAAAAACCATCTGAAACATCTATTGGAGAGAACTGAATATGATAACGAAGCAAGATTTGATTGATGCAGAAGACTTGAAGCATTTTTAGAGCAACAGTGTTGTAGTATTGGATTTTTGGAACATTGGATGTTTTTTCATCTATGTTGCCATCAATGCCAATGGGGGGAGATTGTTAGGAATGAATGCTAGATGTTTGGCAGCCATTGTATAGTAGTTGTTGTTGCATTCATGACTATGATTGTCATTGAAGTCAAAACTGTGATTTACCAGAGACTTGCAAAGAAGCATACAAAGTTTGGATTAGTGCACATGGGTTATTGTAGTTGGAGCTATGTGATGTTTAGGATATATTCCTTGATATGTTATATGTCTATGGTTAAGAGTGCAGATAGTAATTCATTTATTCATGGAAGTTATGAGCACTTTTGTGGAAGCAGTATTTAGGCAGTGTTCCTGAGTAGTGATTTGTGGGAATTGGATGATATCTTCTAATCAAGATTTAATTTGGTTTTGTGTAGTTTAAGGGAAGTTTAAGACACATTGATAGTGACGTGGATGATAGTGCAAACTTTGAGGTCACACGAATGAAGAATTATTGTAGTTGGAAGCCGACAGTTTTGTGTAATTTTGATGTAGCATGTGGAAACTTTTATGTTGTAATTGTATGCCGAATCATTTGTAATTATTTGAGTGTGGTGTAAAGGAAGGAATTTATTTACTTTTTTTAGTGTGGTTGGGTGTGAGGTTGTATGCATGAAGTGAATAAAAGAGCTAAGTATGAAAGAAAATTTGTGAAGGAAGACATGCGAGGTACAAAGATCTAAAATTGAGATTTGGTGTATCAGTGAGTGTGGTTTAGCATAGTCAAAGAAGAGGTAACATATTATTCTATTGAGTAATACAAAGATCATTTGGACAATGTGTTCAGTGATCTTACCCTGAAGTTGTTTGGGCAGTGGGTCCTTCTGTCTTCCATAACTCTTAACAAGGTTAGAATCTTTTAACAAGGATTCAAAATCTCCTAATAGGGATTCATATGTACTGAATGTATTTCATAACACTCCTAATAGAGCCCATCCTTTCACAAGGAATATTCATATTAGTGCATCTTTTGTGGGCATCATTCTCATCAGGGTTTACTCTTTGATCAAGAGGTTCCCTAGTCAACATATCTTGTGTCATTGTTTATGAATATCTTTTTATGGTTAGTAATTATATTGCTTACATGGTTTAATGCTATTGAAGTTGATAAAATTTATAATAATCTGATAACTGATTCACCCCCCTCCCCTCTTAGTTATCTTGGTGGACTTTACTTTCTAACATATAATACTAGAGATCTTTCAAGTAATTCTTGTGACCGCTTGATTGATAAACATGTTGATTTTGTAACCTTTAACAGGGTTGGCTCTTAAGTGAGCTCACTTAAAAAGAGTGAAAATATTTTGGGTACTGGTCCTAGGTGGTTTTTCCCTTAACATGATTTCCACATTAAAAATCAAGTGTTAAATAAGTATGCATGTAGTGTTTTGTTATTTTACTTTACACATTACAATAACTAGTTCGATTGGTATATACTAGATAATTTATTTGACAGTCGGTTAATGAATCAGAAAGACATGATCAAAATTTTACCGAGTTGTTTCATTTATTTGTTGAAATTGGTTTTATACATCTAAGAGTGAATTGGGACTGTAAGATAACTGGACAGAACTGATTCACCTCCCCTCTTAGTTATCTAACAATTAGATAAAGGGAAAACAAGTATTGTAGCTGATAGAAGGAAATAGATAAAATGGTTTATGGATGAGATCAAGATGAAGGAACTGATGAGCCCTAATTTTGGCATGTCTAAAACTATGCTTTAGCAACACTTTCATATGGTTTTACAAACTTTTTAAAGACCTTAAGTAGTAACTATAAGAACATTTTCATGGATTATGATACTTATTTATAATGGAGCATATCTATTATAATAACCCTTGCTATAGTCTATTTTCCTATCATAGAAAAAATCTATTGAAAATGGTCTTATCCTGCAAAAAATCCTTTGAAATTGCCAAAGGTATGAAGGATTAAGGCTTCTTGTTCCTAGGGTTCCAAAAAATAACCTGGTATAAACCTTTAAACCCTATGGTTTATCTTTTCCTCCGTTAATTTTTCCTTAGCTTAAGTGCTTCCTTTTCACACATGCTTTAAGTCATCATCAAGTGGGGCCATGTTATTAAGTCTTTACCTAGTAGGCCTATTTAATATTTCCTAAGCCTAAGTCCCCAAAAAATATTTTCCTATATTCCTAAGCTCTAATTTTTCCTATGTCCAATGGTGCATTTTTTCCTAGGCTTGACTATTAAGTGATTAAGATACTGTTAGATCCTTCTTAATCCTACGGTTGGCATAATGCCTTGAACCAAATTTGATCAAAATTTACCAATCGTGGGATCACGTCAACCGTCTGATGCTCATATATATATAGATTAAAGAAAGTGAGACAGATGTCAATAGCTTTGGATAGAGATTAAAGGTAGTACAAATTAAAAATGATCCAATGGTAGGCATAATACCTCAATGAGAAAGTTCTCAATGGTTAGTGATTGTGCAATCATGCCTACCATCTGATCTTCCATTTAGATAAATAGTGACATCAGTGCCTAAAGGATAAAGTAAGGTAATGATATGGCATGTCTTTCTTCATCAGACAATGGTCACAATGCCTTGAATGAAAGATGCAAGTTTTTCAGTTATCATGGGATAACAACCGCTATCTAATCTTACATTAGTAAAAAGTGATGTTAGTAGGGCCAGAGGTTAAAGAAAGATAAAGAACAATTAGATCATCTTTCATCTGATGGTAGGCATAAAGCCTGGATGAGAAGTTGATCAAAAGTTAGTGATCACAAGATTACACCCATCATCTGATGAAGATTTTAAAAGGTGAGTCCTCAGTGCCAAGTAATGTTGATGTGCTTGTTTCCAATTGGTCATTGAGGAAATGATGTGGCAAATAAATAAAGTTAATATTAACCATTCTGGGTTGATTTTTAAGAGCCACAAAATGTGCTGGGAAAGGTGGAGATAGATGACTATGTTTTAAACTGGTTCATTATCCATTGTTAGTCGATTTTGCAAATTTTTGAATTTCTAGCGAGGGTTTTCAATAGAAAGGAAGTCAATGCGCCAAAAATGCCAAATAAAATTAGATTCGATTATTCTTAGGTCATAAACTATGGAGTTGTAGTTGCGAATTGAATGGATTCTATGGTGGGTGGGCCAGATATGATCAAATATTATTTTATTGCTACCATGAGGCTGATATTTTGTAAAAGGGTTTTTCCTTTTGGATGAAGAAATTATGATGGGACAGATGGAAAAGGATTCAAGTCCTTGGTACAGGGTGGCAGATGAGAAATTTTGAATATAATTCTTTTTCGTAGGGATTCAAAGGATCATACCCTAATTTGCAGTTTGACTGTTAGGATTTTCAAATGTATTTTATATCAGATTTGTTTATGATATTTTTTGATTGTCTTATGGTTTTCTCCTTGTCACTTCTGCAATAACCCATTTCCTTATTTCACGTTGCAATGGTTGATAGTGTTGCCCTAATTTTTTCCTAAATGACCCTAAGATTTTTTTAGTCCTTGTTCTTATAAAAGGATTCCCAAGGTCATTTGGTGGTAGTCTTTTCCCTAGTTAAAGAACTAGTCTCTTCCTAGTTGCTCCTTTCTCCATTTGTGAACTCACCTGCCTGCAAAACTAGATAATAGACAAATTTATATTCATTTTTAGTCAATAATTGGTAGAAGAGGTCTGTAACCTCTTTATTTCATAGAGCTCCTAATGAATCATACAATTTTCTTATTTATGTGTGTTGTATTCTATGCTCACTACATCACTTTTGTATCGGTTCCATGGTAACTAATAAAAAGATTACATGAATTGATTTGAATCTTGTCTCCTACTTTAATGGTTTGTAATTTCCTATTGTCTTGAAAATTGATAAGCTCAAGTCCATAGCTACAGATTTAGTTATGTATGTATTGATATGCTTTGATGTTAACTCAGGAAGCTAAGTAAATTCTTGGTGTAACTTGGCAAAATTGTAGGGTATTAAGGAGGATTATTGTAAGTAATGAGGTTCTTAGTATAATCTTATTTTCATTTGCAAGGTAAATTATATGAATCAATAATATAGTGAGGAATTGTTCTAAATATGCCCAATGGATAAGGTACTGATCACAAACATTTTATCAAATAGATATTCTTTGTTGTCTATCAATTCTACCCTTAAAACATCAAATTCCAAATCTTAAGTCAATAGTTGTGGACTTTACAAAAAAATCCCTTGCTTTATTTATAAGTAATTTGGTAGTGTGTCTAGCTTCACATTTTGTAATAATAAGTATTATGGGAACCTATCTACTATGCGAGGATTAGTGGAAAAGTGAAATTAAGTGATCCTATACTAGGTACACCTGCCTAAATTCTATAGAGTTCAAAGTGTAGAAAGCCCTTGTGCTTTGTTAATTGGTCCCTTATTCTTGTGTGAATATACTAGTTGTGGGAACTAAGCTAACCCATATGTGCATCTTTGCATTTCCAAGGTAGTTAAAATCTTGCTAAACTAAGAGCTAACAAAATGATGACTTTGCTAGGGAGATAATAAACTTTTGTTGAAATTATCCAGTCAATTTAGCTGATCCAAGTAATTAGCAAGGTGGTCAGCTTGCTAGGAAATGATATATGAAGCTAAGATGACATTGGTTTCAAGTTGAGCTAGGATCCTGGGCTTCTCATCTATTTATCTAGTTAGTTGATCATAAAGAGCATAGTGTTGTACTTTGATGTCCCAAGCATTTGTTTTATCAAAAGAATAATTATTGGGTCTTGCTTAGTACACTTGTGTTGTGACCTTTTGTCTTGAAATTATTATTATTCCACAATGTTCATATTCTTGAGAATAAGTGTTATATTCCCAAATTGTGTTGGGTGGCAAATCTCAAAGAAATCTCTACACTAGTGTATTATTTTATATACACTTTCTCAAATATGAGTAAAAAACATACCAGGTCTTAGGTAAGGGAATATCTTGAAGATATATTGGAAGAAGGCCTTCCAAGTACCTCTAGACCTGGTCATCCAAGAAATCATATAAATGAAAATAATATATCTCACACTTATAAACAAAAGAAAAACAATAAAGAGGTTGAACCAGGCCACCCTAGTCAAGAAGAAAATGCATCAGAATATGTAGAGGCTATGGATCTTGGATTGAGTATTTATGAAGAATACTACTCTCTTGATGAGAGAGAAGAAGGAAGATCATGCTAAAATATAAAAACTATCCACAATGAGTCTCATGGACAAAGAAGGAGATCAAGAAGTATTATAGGAGGAGGAGAAGCTAGGATTTCCCCTAGGGCCACTAGTTCTTCATCCTCACAAAGTCCTCATGTCCCACAAGATAGACAAAATATTTCATCTAGAAACTTTAGAATCAGAAGAAAATCTCCCTTATTCTGAGGATATATTTCAAGAAGTTCATGATTTGGAGAGAATAATTTGGGAGAAGATTGCCCTTATAAGACAAAGAGAAAAAGAAAAAGAAGATGAAGTGAGGCAAGATCAAATTAGGTCTGATCAATTGAGAAGAAATTTGCTAAGATTGGAAGCTATAAATTCTATTGCATTGCCTAAAAATAACAATGAAGAAGGTCTTTGAGCCTCAGAGACCTAAGGATAAGGGTAAGCAGGTTGCAACATGGATTTCAATAAATGAACCTATTAAGGAGAGGGTTCAAATGGACCAGTCATCCAGATTGTATACTGAAAATGAAAGGGCTAAGAGAGAGAAGGATATTTTAGCCAAAGATCTTGAGATGACAGAATTAGAGGCTGCTACTTCAGAAATGAAGAAGAAAATGTCTTTTTTAAAGCAATCTTTAGGACCTGCTAAAGCTATAGGGCCTTCTCAAAAAACAAAGAATACTCCACCACCTATTGGTGCTACTATTGTTTCTACATCAAATGATAAAGTATCTACTTCCCAAACTAATGCTGCATTCCAAAGAAGACCAGTTCATGCAGAAAGGTACAAGAAAATCTCTTTTCTTGGTATTCTTGGCTATCCTAATTTAATTCCAAAAGAAATCAGAGAAAAAATCCCTAACTTTGCAGGAAATAATGTCATCACATGTGAGGAACATTTAAATTTTTTTATTGACATTATTGATGACTATGTGATTGAACATGAGGATGTTGTTACGAAGCTTTTTGTTCAATCATTAATTGAGGATGACAAGGATTGGTTTAGAGGGCTCCCACATGATTGTGTGAGGTCTTGGGATGAGTTTATAAATTGTTTTAAAGATTAGTATGGTGAAAAGATCAATGAAGGATTTATGCTAAATGAATTCAATAACATCAAGAAGAATCAAAATGAGGAAGTCCTAGAATTCAATGTAAGATTTCAAAAAGCCATGCATAAGAATTTTTAGGTGATGAGATTGGATGAGAAGGTATGTCTTGCTACTTATTTAAATGCATTTGATACAAAGAAATATTATCAGATTAGGGACAAGAACCCTATAACTATTAGGGAAGATTATAGGATTATTGTGAGCATTGAAAGTAATAAAAGAGCATTTGGTAAGCTAGGTAGAAGGGATGATCCAAAATTATTTACAAGTAAGGTAAAAAATAGGAGGGAAGCTGATAATGGCACTAGGAATAAGAAACCAAATGAAGATAAATTGGATAAAGTATTAAATGCCCTTAAGGACTTGAAAGCACCCAATTTTAGAAATGACAAAGGCTTCAATGTAGAAAAGCCTCAGTTTAATAATTTTAATAGGCATAATAGATTGAAAATGTTTCCCAACAATACCCAGTGGAAAGATGGTAAGCTTGTTCCCCTTCATGAAAATAATAGTAATGATAAATCTACTTGAGATACCTTACAATGACATACTATGAATGTTACTAAAGATACACTTTGGTTCATGGTGTGTCAATCCTCACATGTACCTAATAATTGTGCAATTGCCCAATCTGTTGCTTCATCTCAGAATGAGAATTCTGATGAAGTTAACCAAGAAGATCCTATTGAAAGTATTGGATGCAACATGGCTATTTATTTTTTGGACAATAGTGATGAGTCAGACCAAGAGAAATCTAGAGTTGATGTGAATTCATAGAGATATAGAGATGAGGATTTTCATTAGAAATTTTTTTATGTTGAAGAAGAAAGGGATAATTCAACATGCAATATGGTTTTTGGGTCAGGATTGGTGGAATTAAGAAAACCTTCATAGAGATAAATTGAAAAGGTTACAACAAGCATGATTTCTCAAGTTAGGAGCAATTATCATTTGAGAAATATAACAGTGAATAAAGATGTTGGGAAGTGTACTATCATGTTCATTAAGAAGACAAATAACAATACCTTGATTGAGGGAAAGCCCAATGATAGTCTTATTGTGAAGACTAAAGAAATAAAGGAAAGAAATGGGATCCCAAAAGAGTAGAGGTAACAAAGGCATATGGAACACAGATTGTTGATAGAAAGATAAAGACTATTGAACCAACCATTCCTATTATTGGAATTAACATGCACAATGATGGTGCCCATTTTGTCTAGTTGGAAGGAAATACAAAGGAGAAAGGTATGGATATTGTTGTACCTGTTGGCTGATGCTTTTTCACACAATGTCAGGTTTACACTATGATGAAAAACTGGTTAGTCTCCACTCCAAAGTCTAACAAGGAAAAAGGGCCAATTGATGAGGACAAAGAGCATCCTCCTTCTTCTTTGAGCTCCACATCACTTAGGTGGGTATTGCCTTATGTAAACACTCATGACTCTTCTTGATAAACAAAAGGCCTATAGATAGATTATTATGGAATAGTTATTAGACCCCTATAGGTATCTAGTACCCCAATGAACCAAACCTAATGTAATAACCTACTTGCATGGAATGAGTCTGAAAACTAGAAACCTCCTACTACTACAACCAACATGAAAGGATAAGTATTCTCATTTGAATGATTTGATGTTGGGTTGAAAGGACCCCTGAGATGCCCTAAGTCTCTCATAGACTAGTGCCTTATCCAATGGGAAACAGAGTCAAATACATCATTGCAGCAGAGAGCTATGAAACAAGAAGAAAATACATTCTAATATGTTGATGCCTTACATCAATCATACACCATTAATCAGACCTCACTTCAACAATCCACTTGTGTACCTAGATATACTATCATCTATTCAAAGGATTTTAACCCTCCCCCTAGAAGAGACCTATAAACAAGTAATACATTAATCAACATCCACTGAAAGACAAACATGAGACATCCTTGATACCCTAGTTCATACACATGAAAACTAGTCCTAAACCCAGTTGCTTCTATGAAAACAACTCTATTGCAAACTCTTTGGAAATGCAAATAGAAAGATCACAACACCCTTGATGCTATAATCAACAAGTTTAAGACTCAAATGGAGACAATCTGATAATAGTACAAATATATTGAAACCTTATACATAAAACAAACTGTTACAACTTATATTATCTTCTCCAAACCAAAAAGGAAAGAGGGAACACCCTATATGTAGAGAAGAAGGAAAATATCTATAGGAAAAGGACCCTTCATGGAACCAAGATCTGGAACTCAAAAATTGGAACCCCTCTAAAATCAAAACTACAATAATATATACCACTAGTCATCTTGGAATCCCAAAAAATCAAGATGCAACAAGCTATGGATGACTAAGGTAAGGGTTAGTGTTTTCACCCACCAAACCAACTAAATTCAATCAGAAGTTATTACATTGGTAGAAAACCCAAGTGACCCAGTCTAATCAGATCCTAGAATGATCTCCATTTATGAGAAAATTCAGAGCAATGTACTGAAGATCATGAATCTATCATGTTAATCAATCTGATCTCTCACCTGCAACATGCCTTGAGCCAACTTGGTTACCCATTCCTTCACAGTACAGTCCTCTGTAATCAATCATCATAGCCTTTGGACCATACTGCAGCACTTGACAAAATCATATCTACCAGATCCAACCACTCTAGCATTAAAAACTAGTCCTTTTGTCACTGAAAAACCATTTAAAATTTAAAATTTTGGAAGAAACAGCTACCCAGACAAATTTAAAATGTGGCCATTGATTTTATCTCTTCCCGGTGGATCGGGTGGTCCTCATTAATCCATATAACATTCAAAAAGCTATTTGAAAAGTCTATGGCCACATCATCAGCACCATAGCCAATGAAAATTGAGCACCTCAGCATTACATAGCACATCAGACCCACTTTGCTTTATCCTTTAAATCAGACGGTGGTCTTATGATCGCAAAAGGGAAGAATATTCCTTGTGATCATGTGACAACCATAGATCTTGCTGCACTGTCATTCCACTTGAATATTTTAGGCCCATTGACACATCCTCATCATCATCCAACTCAACCAATCAAAATATAACAAATCTGCAACACTTGGCACTGGTCCCAGCATGACATCAGATTCCAACATCTGGAAGATCGAACATTTGTCTCATGAGGGCATGAGTTGGAAAGATTCCATGTGCTTATAAGACAACCATCAGATCTTATATCTGTTGCCGATGCCACTAAAACTTGGCCCCAAATTGCTTTATAAGCCACTTCGTCGAATCAAAAACTACCATGTCACCTTTACTTCAACCAATCAGAAACATACATGTCATAATGACATGGTAGTTCAAGGCCCCACCTACCATCTCATCCACCATTGGCATCAGATGGTTGTCACTATACCGCTGGCTTAAAATACTTACACCTTTCATCAATGGTATAATGATAGCCGTTGATGCGTTACACTATTTAATTGCAAGCACAACACCATAGATGGGCCCACTGGGATCGATGTCTTCTTGTCGCTAAGGCACATGTCAGACATTCTGACAACAAGGAACTTGAGATTTAATGACAACCACAAGTTTTACAAGGTTAGTCACTTGGAAAAATATCTCGGGAGACTTAGGCATATTATTAATATCACTGGGCCTTTAGACTTAGGGAAATATTAAAGCGGGGAACTAGCTTAGGTAATGGAAAGATGTGAAAACATGACCCCGCTTGGTGATAAAATAAAACATGTGGGCCTTTTAGGAGCTTAAGTGACCAAAAAAGGTAACAAAGGAATAGAACCTAGCCTAGACAATTTAGGGTTTCTCCCTCCAATGGCTAGAAATTTGAAGTCAGACCTAGGGTTCAGGCCAGAGACAAAGGAAAAACACTACAGGGACCAGAGAGGAAAATATATAGCCATGAAAATTTCTTGCAGGTGCTAATAGTACCCTCTTATGCTCTAGTTGAAAAAATTTATTTTCTATCATAAATTATTATTAAGGTGCTCTCGTTAGGATTGATGAGAATAGAAGAACATAAGAACAAGGCCTTAGCGTGGATAGGGGGTGTAAATATTTCTATTACCCTCGAAGATAAGACTCCTGTTATGACTTTGGAAAAAGAAAAAGGGATAAATAAGCATAAGGAATTGTTAGGAATGAATGCTAAATATATCCTATGGGGGAGTATTCACAACCATTCTATAGTAGTTGTTGTTGCATTCATGACTGTGATTGTCATTGATGTCAACATAGTGATCTACTGAATATTAGTAGAGAAGCAGATAATGTTTGTATTAGCACACATGGGATATTGCGGATCAAGCTATGTGGAGTTGAGGACGTAATATATGTTGTGTCTTAAGATCATGGTCAAGAGAACATATGGAAATTAAAATATTCATGATAGTTATGTGTAAATTAGTGGAAGTAGTATTCAGGCAGAGTTCTTGAGAAATGGCTTGTGGAAATTGGATGATATCTCCTAATCGGGATAGAATCTAAGCATGTAAGGTTGTACAGATGATGAAGACATGATAATAGTGTTGGAAAGATGACTATACTAATGTATATGACTATATTTAGTGTTGTCATTATGGCAGAAAATTCATATGAAGTTTTGGAGTCATTGCATAACTTAGAGGATCAGAAATATGGCTAAGTATGGAAGACTGGATAGTTAGCAGAGCACCAGAGGAACAAAGCATCAACACACATGTGTATGATAAATTTATGACATGTTCCCTTTAAGATAATCTTTTGATTATTTATTCATGCTAATTCTAAGAGCGCATGATGATATGAGCTAGTATGAAGAAGTTACAACTAGATGAAGTGACACAAACAATGAGTGACAGAACATAATAGAGCATGGAGTTGGCTGTTGTTATTTTAGTGCTTGTAATGTTGTTTTGTAAAGGCTATGCGCCCATTACATTTAGGTTGTAGAAATGTTAATATAATGATATGTAAACATGCTTGAGCCAATTCATTTGGAAGCATTGTATGTAATAGGTTAAAGGGTCGACCTAGTGAATAGTTTAGTTTGTACATATAAATAAGACATGCACCTTTGTAATTAGGTATGACATGTGAAATAGAGTTGATAGGAGAAGAGTAGAGGTATGTGAATTTCATATAGAATGTTGTAGTTCTTTAAAAGAGGTTAAAGCCTCAACACACCAAAGGAACTAATCAGATAAGTAGTATCACAACACCAGTTCACCTTGCAGATATAGTGTGTATCTGAGATCTAGAAGGTTGCAACCTTCACAACTTGATTAGTAATCTCTAAGAGAGTGTGTCCCCACCCCTAATAGGGTTATTATAAAATAATCCTAATAGGATCTAACCTTTGACCAGGTCACTGTACTAAAAGCATTATAAAGATCAACTCCTAACAGGGTTGCAAGATCTTCTAACAGGGATCATAAAACACTAGTGTAGTTCTTAGCAAGTGTCAATTCCCACTGGGGTTTTTACCTATTTGGGTTTCCCCATAATCATATTGTGCATTATGTGTTATGGTTGCTTATCTTCTTGCATTGATGTTCAGTTCAATACTTAAGCTATAAAGTTAAGTTTCAAGATAATGAAAAAAGTAATATTATATAGAACACTAATTCACCCCCCCTCTCAGTGTTCCCATTCCTAAAAATTGGTATTAGAGCTTTGGTCCTCTGAAGACAAGTTTAACCACTTGAGGAGATCATGGATTTGGAAGAAGTTAAACATCTAAAGAAAAATCTTGAAGTAGCTCTTGAAGACCTTGATAGATCTGAGAAAGAAATTGAAGAACTAAAAGACAAGGTTAGTGGTTCTCAAGTAATCATCAAGAAACTAAAAAAGGACTTGAAATATTGTTCTACAAGTGACTTAGGGATAATGATAAAAAATTTGAATGAAGAAAACAAATCTCTGAAGGATTAGATTGAAGAATTAGATGAAAAGATACTTAATAATCAAGAAGTCTATGAAGAACAGATCAAATAAAATAAGCAGTTGGATGAAGAACTAAGGAAAGAAAACATGAAAATCTTGGAGTTGGAAAAAATCAAGAAGTAGATAGAATCTAAATTGATTGAATCAAAGAATCATATTGACAAGTTGCACAGAAGCAAGGATCTAATAGAGTCACAATTGTATGCTCAGAAGCTAAAAGGAGATACCACTGGTGTTGGATTCAATGAAGCCCAAGTTTAGATTGATGTTGTGTGAGATATAATGAAATCTCCTGAAGAACCTAAGAAGACTAAAGATCATACTAAAGCTAAAGATGAGCGCAAGTCAGTAAACAAAACTTGTTATGCCTGTAACAAGAATGGATATATAGCAAGAGATTGTAAAGAGGTAAGACCCTTTAATGGTTACTATTATTCATGCAATAAGTTTGGTCATAGAGCTATGAATTGTAGTTCAAGTCAAAGAAATTAGAATCAACAAAGTCAGAGAAATCATCCTCAGCAAAATATTAGAAGTCCTCAAAGTATTACATGTCAGATATGTAACTATAATGGTCATTCAGCTAGACAGTGCAAAATGGTAACTCACATCAATGCGTCGAAGAATATAAGGCCTCCAATCATTTGTCATTCATGCAACAAGGTTGGACACATCTCAAAGTTCTATAGATCAAAAGTGCAGAGATAGGAAAGCCCTAAAAAGTTAGAAGGATCAATATTGGATGAAGCAGGAGAAGTCAAGTTTGTGAAAGCTACAGAAGATGCGAGCTTGATTTGGAAGGAAGAAAAGTCAGATAATATTGGTGAAATAGTTGAGGATGCATCTGCAATGGACACACCTCCTATTTATGGTTAAATGACCTTCATAGTCATAGGGGGAGATAGATTAGCTCTAGACCCCTATGTAGCTAGTATTCTCACCCTCAGAGTATGCACCTTGGACTACAATTATTTCAAGACTATGTGATGCAGTATGCAAGAGCGCACTATTTGATAGTTAGCAGAGAAGAAGAACAAAATTCACAGTTGCATTCTGTGTTTGTGTGACAAGCATTAATGGTAGAAATCTACTTTATAGTCACTAACGATTGACTAATCACTCATTTGCAATCAATATTAAGTGCTTGGAGATTATAGAAGCACTAGTAGTTGATTTGTAAAGCATTGCACTTGAATTTATCAGCGGAGAAGGAAGATTGATTGTTGGAAGCCCTAGTTCAGATGCGACAATCGAGAAACCCTTGGAAACCTTTGTGAAGTGATAAATAAAGTAAGTCATGACTACACCAGTTGTGTTTGATGTTGATGAAAGGAAAAGATATGTGTTTAAGAGGCATCCCTTCAAGTCCACCCTAGATGATCTAGAAGGAGCCTTTTCTAGAACCCAATGGGTGTTATGCATGTAGAAGACATACGTGCATATTTCAAGAAGGAACCAGTTGGTTTGGATATAATTAGGTCACACCTTAAGTCAATGATGAATCCTGATAAAACATTCATAGATGAGTTCATGAACCTTGAGAATCATCCTATCATTGAGTATAAGTTACTGCTTATGAATTCTATGAATCTGAATGGATCAAGATCTCGTTGAGTAGAATTCACGATGACCTATTTTAGATAGGTGAAGTTCCAGTTAGAATCATAGCTGATCTCATTTATGAGATGACAGGTCTATCAAAGATAGGTGCCATCCTTCTATAATACTCCAAAAATGGGCTATAGGTTCATTAACCTCCTACATCAACATATCAAATGAAATCGACATCAAAGTCCTAACCAAAGGCACATCTGAACATCATCAAATCCTAATTGATTATCCTAAATTCTGCATCGGGGAATATTCCTAGTAATATTCCTAATCATCCTAATTATCTTTGATTTAATGATTATTTGGCGATAAATCCTATTTATCCTAAAGTTTGATTAATTGAATATTCTCAATATTTAATTAATTAGATTTAATTTGGCCACTTAATTGTTTAATTGAAGTTAATTTTATTTATTCCTAAATTATATTATTTAATTTTGACAATAAATCCAAAATCCTATAAATAATTGATTAAATTCTTATTTAATTAATTAAAGCAAGTTGTCAATTTTTAATAATATTGTTTTTGAATAAAAGTTTGAAAAATGATTGATTAACCCATAAATCAATTGTTTTATTTTTCAAAATCAGTTAAGTTCAAAATAAATCACTTTATTATTAATTAATTCATATTAAATCATGCACAATCAACAAAAGAAGACAACTATCAATTATCAATTAAAGCTAAACTCTATTCTGAGTTAAACTTTGCTTTTGCATATTTTTGTGAGTTAAATATTCTTTATTTTCAGATAACTCAAAAATCAAGTTGAGTTTATTTGAGTGATTTATAGTCTTCTATCTACTATCCTCAAAGCCCTGGATTTCTATAAATCAAGGCTCATCTCTTCACAAATCATCTCATAATTTTGTGAGCTTACTCTGCCAAAATCGTCTATGAATTGGACAACTATTTTAAAGAATTGGAATTTGGAGAATCAAAGCTTATTGTGAATCAAGGCTATTGTGAGATCAATTTGGTTTTTACATTCATTTAGATTCATTTTCATATCATTTTTGGATCAATTTCATATCAGTTCATTCTAGATTAGATTCATATCAGTTTTCATCATATCATTGCATAGAAAATATAAAAAAAATAGATTAATTGCATTCATATTTCATATCAATTTTACATTCAAATCCTTCATTTAGGTGTTGTCAAAGTCACTGATCTCGATTACAATCTAAGAACATCATACTCGCACCTTTTAGAAGGTAGTAAATCACCTGGTTAGTTTAGTTTTTCAATTATTACATGATTTTGATTTTAGCTAACCTCTAATGTTTTACTGAAGTGTTGTGTCTCAGATCAGGTACAAAATTCACACACACACACCTTCTAGTTGGTGAGAATGTCAAAAAACTAGTTGAGAAGGCTTGTAAGTCACCCAGTGACAAGCGTGGTATGACCATAGAGCTAATTGAGGAGAAAGAAATCAAGCTATTGGCTATGATTCTTGGTTATAGATTTTAACATGCAAATAGAGTTAATAGTGTGTCCACAACCATTCTTGTAGCCATTAGAATTGTGAAAGAACATGGTGAATTCAACTTGTGTGAGATCTTGCGCGCATAGTTGATTGACAATATAAGGGCAATCAAACATGACAAAAGCAAAATATTTAGGTTTGGATCACTGATTATCTATATGTACTTTCATATAGTTGGAAAAGTCTCAGATTTATACCTTGATAAAAACATGCCTACTATGCCACAAATATCACTTAAGGCATCAAATGAGAGTAGTCTAAAAGATTTTATGGAGTTAGAGATAAAAACATTCAGGATAAAGATGCAAATGAGGTATAGGATACCTGAAAGCATAGTTGAAATGTATAAGGATAGTATTTGTTTTATGGTAGAAACAAACATAACTTGTATGGAAGTTGTTGAGCCTAGAACTAAGTGGATTCATCCACTTGGTTATGAAGTGGAGGAATAGGTTTTGGAAGCATATGCACAAGTCCTCCTTATAGTGCCCAAGGATCCAAATGAGCCTAGATGGGGAACATATGAGGGGAAAACTAGGCAGGTAGATGCAGTCCTAAACAGTGCAATGACCAAGAGGAAAGCCTCTAAAATCACATCAGAGATACTTAAGATTCATGGTGTCACTTAGGTTGACCTATATAAAGCTATAGAAGCTAAGATATCCATGCAAGTTGAGAGAGAATCCACTATGAAAGCCAAGATAGAGAAAACTAATGATCCTAAGATGAAGAAAGTAAAAATTGAGAAAACTAATGAGCCAAAGGAAAAAGAGAGTAAGATAGATGATATCAGTCCTGCGCCCATAGACACAATTGACTTAGAGTCCACTAAAGCATGTCCTAAGATTCCCAAGAGGAAGAAACAAATATCGACGAGCCATCCATCAGCAAGAACCACTAGAAGCAGAGGCAAAAATGTGAAACCACCTCCTAAAGTAGGATTCCTACCAAGTTTACAAGTGTTGAGATCCAAAGTGGTAGATGAAGGTAGAATTGATCAGATATCTAAGTTTTATGATAGATATCATGAGATTGACCTTGCTAGTCAACCACACAATGAGAGATTCCCAATGAATGCAATGCTATGCAAATCTATATGAGAATACAAATTAATCTTATGAGAATGAAGATGCAATTAAACTATGAAAATAGAAATGAAAGAGTTACAAACCCTCTAATTAAACTATGTGAGATTAATCTAAAACATGAAAGGAAATGATACCATGATGATGCAACTATGATGCAAGCTAGGATGTGATGTAGATGCAAGATGAATGCCAATGATGCTCCAAATTTTCAAAACTTGACGCAAGAATATCTCCAAAAGCTTCAAAAACCTGTAGCATAATAATTCAAGTATGTATGGTGTGTGCAAATGAGGAAGAGAGCCCTTCTTTTATAGGAGTTGAAAAATCAATGGACCATGGAGATTAAGAGGCAAAAGATTTAATCAACGATGGAGAAAAAAAGAAGCTTGATCCTTGTGCACAAATATCCTCCAATAGAAAAATTAGAAGCATTTACTTTATGTTGAGCATTTAATTTATGTCCATGTGAGACAAAAGTACTTTTCTTTTATTTTTTATTTTATTTTTCTTTATAAATAAGAATTAAATACTTTATTTGTGCAACATAGGATAAGAAGAAAAGTGGAGATTTTTTATTTAAATAAAAGGGGAGGAAATTCCTTTTAATTAAATAAAGACTTAGAATAAAGTGATTTTATTATTTAATTAAAAGAGATTTTTAATTAATTAAAAGGGATTTATTCTCTTAATTAAATAAGATTTTTATTTTTATTTTCTTTTAAATTAAATAAGGCTCAAGCCTTAAGAAATATTGAATTGATTATGATTTGATCAAGGAAATTGATATATTTGAAAAATGTTGATTTTTGAAAATATTGATTCAGGGATTTGACAAATTGCAGAAATGGGGCCCAAAGTCTAGGTGACCATTTTAGGGTGCATACATTTGCCCCTCTTTGACTAATGTGTGATCAATCTGAGAATACATGCAGTCAAAGAAGAATTGAAATATGAGATCGATTTGGGATCACAAAACAACTCAGATGTGAGGTCGATTCGGGATCACATCCGGACAAACATAAACAAAAGATTCTAGACATGAGGTCGATTCGGGATCATATCCAAAATAAGAGATAAGAATCTCAAGCTTGAGCAAAAACTCATAAAAAGATGTCTGAATCAAGAAAATCAAGGAATCAGGGATGAGAATCCCATAAATACTGCCCCCTCGGAGTTGAAATCGAAATCAGGTAGAGAGGAACCGCAAATTGATAAAGATTGATCAAATCAGAATGAAATCAAAACTGAAGATAAGGGAGCATGATAAGATAACCATCAAATAGTGAAGACATGCCCCAAGTTGACTAGGTTTGACTAGGAAAGATATAGGATAAAGATTAAGTCAAACCTTAGAGAGAGGAAGCAAAAGGGGTGAATGAAAGACTAGAAGTTTGAAAGATATGGAAAGGAAGAAATTCCATTGAAAAACAAAGAATTGTGCCTCAAATGGTTAGTCAACTACATAGAAGAATGAGAAATCTTGGAAATGCGACTCAGATTTCGATTTCGAGTCTAAAAATAGATAGAAAATGATGTGATATGAAAGATCAGAAATGAAAGATATGATCAAGAAGAATCAGAAAATGAGCACAGTTGACCAACTAGTCCATAGATGATAAAAAGAAGAGCTCTCTCCATATGCAAGATGCAAAAACTAATCTAACATGAACCTAAAAATGCAAGCTACTATGAAAGTGGTTAACTTGCAAGGTCACAACACTTATAGACATCTAATTATCATCATCGAGCGTTATTGGTAGCATCGCAAGATCATACAATGCACACTAGCATAACTATGTGGATATGAATATGATCTTTATCAAATAAAAATGTGGAAATCCCACCTAGGCATCAAAGACATGGAGGTCAAGATGACTAATGCAATGAGATTACCTAAATTTGATATGGCAAGATTATGCTTGTATCAAGACACATGAAAGTCAGGATAACTAGAAGCATGCACTCGCAAAATAGTCAAGGATAATACCTTGTCAATCCATAGTGTCAAGTAAGACCAGCATAAATGCTCATGATAGGTAGGACCAAAAAAATATACTGACAAGCAAATAAAGAAATAAAACATGTTCTCATTCCCTCAGTCTTCTAGCTATGCATCATCAAAAACTTCTCAGGGAGAGGCCACTCATCAAAGAAATTCTCATAAACAGCACACAAAGAAAAGTAAAGTCACCATATCTCAAGCGAATTGATTGTTTAAGTGTGTGTGTGTTGGTCATAGAGTCAAAATCTAGTTATCACATCTGCAAATGAGAAATATCGCATCAAACTTAGACTATTGGGAAAGACATCTGATAAGTGTTAAGAAACACTCAACGCAAGGGTAGTGTTGAAAAACACTGTTTGGGGTGGTGTTGAAAAACACCTGTTGTGAAATGCCCCAAGAGACAAACGCACCTAAAGGACCTATGCTAATAGGTATGCCCCCTAGACAAAGATAAAGACCAATTCCAGACTAAGCCAAATAAGGTCAAGACATGATGGAGAAAGGTTAAGTGTCGAGAGCGCATGCTAACAAATAGGGGTGCAAAGGCCTCAAGTAGCGCTTGTTTCCAAGTTTTCACCACTTGGATTTATTGCAATTTTTTCTCTTATTTTTCTTTTTTCTTTTTTTTGAATTTTTGAATTTTTATTATTTTTTTGTATTTTTTCAGGACTTTTTATGCTTTTTAGGATTTTTTTAGCATCATTTATCAATTTTTTTGGTATTTTTTCAGGATCAATAAGTATGTACAAGGGATGCCCCCAGATAGAATGGGCATCAAACTCTTTAAGCAAGATCACATCGTGTAGTCCCAATATCTAGAAATGTGGAGGACAAGATGGATGAGCAAGTTGGTGAATGAGATAGAGGAAAGGAGAATGAAGGCAAATGGAGGGAAGAAATCTTCAAGGTCAAACTCCTCAAGAATACCCAAGCTAGGGAAAAACTGTCATGTAAAGCGCATCTGGACAAGCAATGAAAGGCCAGCATAGGATAAGCCTCAAAAGCATGGTATAAGAGTAGGAAATGATGTAGTCCAAAGGAGTAGACATGTCAAGAGACTTCATAGCATCGTGTTTTACTCTTTTTTTATTAGATCAAGACCAAAGAGGAAAATGATAGCGAAAGGTTAGAATGAATGAAGGGAAAATGAATATGAAGGCTAAACATGAATGAAATGAAAGCAAGATCATCAGAAGATAGCTCAAAAGATAGCCAAATGTTCATGTATAGGTCAATATTGTCAAGATCAAAGATGGAAGATGAAATGGATGAAACATGTAGAAGAACTACGCATGATGCCTGATTGCCAGGTTTTCATCATGGTACTTATCCAAGGTGCCACAAGGGAGTGGTTTTCACCATAGGATGAATTTATTTCTCTTTACTTTTGCTACCAAGGTGCCTATTTCCAAGTTTTCACCATGGCACATTTTCAATTTTTTCATCATTTTTTTATTTTTTTGTTTTTGAATTTTTGAATTTTTTTGAATTTTATCTTTTTTTGGAAGAAAGCAAGCTTTTTAGATAATGATCCTTGAAAGGATAAACCATGATATGCCAAGGATTCAAAATGATATGTTCAAAAATGCTGATAGGGAAAGGGAGATGGAAGGGAAAAAATGGAGGACAAAGCTTTATGTAAAGCGAGTGAGGTTGGAAGATAGGAGGAATAGGCAAATAAGGAAAAATGATAGAAGGTAGAAGGATAATGAATGGAAGGATTGTGACAGGGTAGATGGAAAGGAAGGCAAGATCAACATCAACACACACCTTGAAGGGTGGCAAGAGGATGGAGGAAATGTGAATGAAGGAATACGAGAAGGAATATGATGAATGTTTAGCAGAGGTTGTGGTTCAGGCACATGGAATGGAATAATATTTTTGGAAGGAGATGAAATGGAAGCCTTTGAAAGTTTGAATGTCAACTTCACTTTTTGTTCAATATTAGACTCTTTCAAGAGAGATTTTGGAATCCATATAGCCTTAGAATTTTTATTTCTTTTGGATGATTTAGAGATAATATCTTTAATGATGGATTTTCAAACCCATACTTGTCTTGTAGTTTTCTTCTTAGATATCTCTTTTGACTTTATGTGCCCATGTCGATTAGAGGAGACATGGTGATCTTCTTTTTTTGATAGATTCTTGTATTGCTTCTTTTTCTTATATTGATCATTCAAGTTACTTCCAAAAGACTTGAGATTTGTGGAAGACGAAGGAAAATATGACTGGTTTCGATGGGTGGGTGGATGAAAAGGATTCAAGGGTATGCATCTATGTTGATCTTGAGGAAAGATAGGAGATGGAGGGACGTAAGGACCCAAGATGGATGATGAATTAGGACAATTAGGAGGGGAAAGTGAAGGGACATAAGGGCCCAAGATGGAAGGAAGACGTGAAGCCCTTAGTATTGGTGGAGGAGGTCCAAGGATGGACGTGGAAGATGCAAAAGGATAATCAATAAGTTCATCATCATCTATATCACAACCAAGGATATCAACATCTTTAGAGTGAGCATTAGGATTTTCAATAGTATCATGAACATCTTGAATAGGAGCAACTTTGTTGATAGGATCATTCAAAGCTTGCGAAGATTTAGAAAGAGTAGAAAGTGGAAGTGAGCATGGAGCGGTAGAACAAGAAAATGAAATACTTTGATCTTGACAAGGATCTTTGGATAGCATAAGCGTATCAACTTTCTTTCAATTTTCAATAGGCTTTACATTAGAAGTAACAACACCATTTTTAATAACCTTAATGGAAGTATCATCTTTGGAAAGCGCAAGTGTAGTAAGGTTATTTTGATTGTCAATAAGCTCAATAGTGTAAGTAGTAGCTTGATCTTGCTTAGGAGATGGTGGAATGAATGCGGAAGGGCGTAGAGGATCAAAAGAACCATGAAATGAAGGAGATGCATCATGAAGAGAATTGGATGACATGGAGGGTTCTTGATCTTGATCTTTTTTTATATTCTTTTCTTTATCATTTTTAGAGTCCTCTTGACATGGAGCAACTTCTAAGAACAAGGAAGCATGTCAGAATTGTATGGAAGACTTTAGAGATGCTGAAAGACTAGCTGAAGTAGGCATTGTAACATATAAAAGCTTAGGCTCTTTAGGTTTAGCATTATTGAAAGTATTTTCAGCCAAATGAAGGTTAGCTTGAGTTTATTTAAGAGGTAGCCCTTGAGGATAACTATAGGAAACTGCATGAAAAGTCTTAGGATCTTTGTTGGATGAAGGATTTGTGATAGATTTGGAAGACTCGGAAGCTTTAGGAAATGTATGAGCATTGGAGGAAGTAGGGGATGGAAGGGAACCATCACAAGATAAATGTTCAACATTAACATGATCTTGCTTGAGAGTGTCATCTTTATTTTCAGCATGAATGTTCTTAGAAGAAGGATTCTTATAATATTTATGTTTCAAATCAGCACGGTGCATTTTATATTCCTCAACAGTAGTAGTTGGATTATAATCAAGGTATTGTTCACAAAACTCATCAAAGTTTCTTTCAAAATCAGAATCATATGGATCACCATCACGATCTACCCAATAGGATGACCCTTTAGCAAGCACGAGCACACGATGAGGAGGACTCTTAGGAATAGAAGTTTCATAGGCATCACTACATTGTCCATCATCATAGTCCTCATAGTCATCATAGGTGGGTGTGTCACTCTTTATGGAAGAGGCATCATAAGGAATATCACATTGCTCATTATGGTATGTCTTGTGAAGAGAAGTAAGACTCTTTGAAGAAGTAGAAGAAGAATGAGATCGTGAAGAAGAGGAAATTGAAGACTTAGTGTAGGAAGAGGACTTGGATAAAGAGGAATTCAAATGATGTTTAGAAGAGTCATGATAAGATTTGTAAGATGAAGAATGTGAATAGTGTTTAGAAGAATTGTGATAAGATTTAGAAGATGAAGAATGTGAAAACTTAGATGATGAAGAACATTTAGAAGGAGGTTGTGATATGATCATGTCTATGATCCTAGCAAAGGCATTTGATTTAATCATCTTTCCCTTTATTTTTTCCATAAGTTTATCACCCGTGAGATATTTGGAAGGACTATTGGAGGAATACAGATACTCTTCAAATTGAGCAATGAGTTCAAGATCATCTATTCTCAAGAGAGGTTCCTTAACAAGATAGTTGAAATTCATGGTTCTAGAAAAGGAGGAATCAATCATGGAAGAAATGAATAGATGAATAGAAGAAGGTAGACTAGATAGTAAGAGGAAAAGAATCAAGAAGAAGAAGAAGAATTTCCCATGGGAATAGAAGACTTTAGAAGAACATGAGAAATGGAGAAGGAAGAAGAAGACTAAGAGTCATCTTGTGCAATTGATACCATAACATTCATTGAGATGTTGAGCAACATGACAACACTTAGGATCTGACCTGGACTGACCAAGGAAGACCAAGCTTCTAAGGAGAACTCACTACAGTAGGATGAAACTCAGTTTCAGTATTCTAATTAAATTTTTCAAAAGATTTTGCAATGATGATCAAGCACATAGAATAGCAACCAGGGAGTTCAAGCAAATAGTCTTCAAGCAATGAGCAAGGGACAAAGCAACCTTGCGCATGAATAGAGATAGTGACTTAGTATGCTACTCTTTAAAGATTCTACTTGTGTATGTTCTTGAAAATATTTTAGCAGGCACATAGTGATGGAATATGGATGAAGTGACTGAGAGGGGGGGGGGGTGAATCAGTCAACCAAAAAAAAAACACTTCACAATTAATTCTTTGCAGATCCCTTAGGATATCTTAACACTGTTATCTGTTTTAGCACTCGGTAAATAGATTGCAGTAACTTTGAAGATGCAGAAAGTATTATCAATATTATCTTTAGATATTCATCAGCACATGTATATGATTGAGAAAGCAATTAAGAACACAAGAGACACAAGATTTAACGTGGAAACCCAATATGGAAAAAACCACCAATGTATCTAGATACTGATTTTCACTTTTCTGAAGTGATGCCCGGTTAGAAGCCAACTCGGTAAAAGGTTACAAAACACACTGTTAGGTGTGACCTTATTAGAGGATTTAAAACACCCTGCAAGGAGTGGCCTGGTAAGAGGTCTTGAAAACAATTCAATGGAATTGTCACCTTGTTAGAGGATTTACAATATGGTTGTTAAACCAACTCGGTTAAGAGATTTAGAATTCACTGTTACAATGATAAGAAGGTAACAATGAAAAAGTGACCTATATAATAATGCAACTGTCTTGCTGATTACAGATCTCTATTCTGCATAATTCTGATCCTTTCTGATCGAATAAATCTCTGCTGCTCCTCAAGGATATCTGAACATCCTTCACAAATTCGCATATACCTTTCCTTCTTTTCTTCTATTGATTTTCTACTGTATCTTTATTTTTCACATTTGACCTTTTATTTATATGATTTGGGATTTGTTAAATCGACATTATTTAGTATAACAGTCGGCTGAATTAAGAAAACTCTATTTGCAAAAGTCCTTCAAGGGCCGACAGTGCTCGGTGACCATAACTTTCTATAATCTTTCGGTGACCGAGGGAACTCGGTAAACACTGACAATCCTTTACCTTTTGATAACCGACTGAACTCGGTAAACACTAACTTCTCTTCGATGACCGAGTGAACTCGGTAAACACTAACTTTTCTTCGATGACCGAGTGAACTCGGTAAACACTAACTTTTCTTCGATGACCGAGTGAACTCGGTAAACACTAACTTTTCTTCGATGACCGAGTGAACTCGGTAAACACTAACTTTTCTTCGATGACCAAGTGAACTCGATAGACACTGATATTCTTTGATAACTGAGTGGACTCGGTACGCACTAAATATTCCTGTCTGGCAGACTGACTGAGCTCGGTAGAAACTGATTGCTGCGGACTATGACATTGTGTGACATCAAAGACAATACATAATTGAGTAGCAATTTCTTTCAGACAATTATTTCCAACAATCTCCCTCTTTGGCTTTGATGGCAACACAATATGTCATAGCATAAGAAATTTGAAAGAGTTAGCTCGGTTTAGATTCAAATCTCCCTCTGTCAGCAAACTTCCTGTATCCTGAAAATTCTTCCTTCTGACTATTGAAAATTTCTTGAAGTAATAGCAAAGACATAGCAAACACTCCCTCTTTGACAACATATGCCAAAGACAATTTACATATTACCGGTGAAAATTAATGTACCTCAAGTACTGATTCATATGCAATGATTCCTTTAATATGCTACATCAACAAGTTGATTTTCAATCATGTTCTGGTTGATGCATCACTAAAACTGTATTTAGTGAGCCTCGGATAGGGGAATGACCCCTAACTTACCTCTTAGATACATAAATGCATCCTTAGGTAATGGTTTGGTGAAAATGTCTGCAATCTGTTCTTTTGTATGAATATATTCTAATCTGATTTCCTTGTCCTGCACCAATTCTTTGACAAAGTGATATTTAATGGCAATGTGCTTGGTTTTGGAATGCATCACTAGATTCTTAGAAATGTTTATTGCACTGGTATTGTCACAAAATATAACAACTGGTTCTTTGATTTCAACCTTCATACCTTCTAATAGCTGTTTAAACCAAACAATATTTGAACAGTTTACTGCAGCAGCAACATATTCTGCTTCAGCTGTGGATTGAGATGTGCAATTCTGCTTTTTACTAGTCCAGGATACCAGTCTTTTTCCAAGAAAAAATGCTCCACCACTTGTACTTTTTCTGTCATCAATGTTTCCTGCCCAATCAGCATCAGTAAACACTTTGAAATCTAGATTGCCTCCAAATTTATACCACAAACCATATTCTTCAGTTCCTTTTAAGTATCTTAAGATTCTTTTGATTGCCATCATGTGATTTTCCTTAGGTTTTGCTGTGAATCTAGCTACTATACCGACTGCTAAGGCAATATCAGGTCTTGTATGTACTACATACTGCAATTTTCCAATCATAGATCGGTATAGGGTCTGATCAACTTCTTTTGAATCATCATTTTTGGTAAGTTTCAGTCCAGTACACATGGGTGTACCAACTGGTTTTGAATCTTCCATACCAAACTTCTTAAGTATCTCCTTAATGTATTTGGATTGAGTAATGTATATACCATTCTTGCTTTGCTAAATTTGAAGACCAACAAAGAATTTTATTAAACCAAACATAGACATTTCAAATTCTCTATTCATTTGCTCTAAAAATTCTTTGCACTGATCCTCATTCCCTGTAAATATAGTATCATCCGCAAATATTTCTGCCAATACAATTTTGTCATCCGGTCCTTCTTTAATATACAGATTACTGTTATCATTAGCTCTTTTGAAATTAATCTGAATCAAATAGTTATGGAGTCTTTCATACCATGCTCTAGGAGCTTGTTTTAAACCATACAATGCTTTGTGTAACCTGCAGACCATGTCCCTTTTATCTGGATCAACAAAACCTTCAGGTTGTTCAATGTAGACTTCTTCATCAAGAATTCCATTGAGAAATGAAAATTTTATATCCATCTGATATACCTTAAATCCTTTGTGTGCTGCATAAGCAAGTAGAGTTCTTACACCTTCTAATCTTGCAACAGGAGCAAAAGTTTCTCCATAATTTATACCTTCTTCTTGAGAATAACCTTTACATACCAGTCTAGCTTTGTTTCTAGATACTTGACCAGCTTCATTCAGCTTATTCCTGAATACCCATTTTGTTCCAATTACATTCTTATCTTTAGGTCTAGGTACAAGAGTCCAAGTTTTGTTCTTATGTATTTGTTCTAATTCTTCATTCATTGCTTCAATCCAACTTTCATTCTCTAATGCATCTTTGATATTTCTAGGTTCAAAATCAGTAAGCAGACATGTACCTTTTAGCTTGCTTCTTGTCATAGTACCATCTGATTTGTTTCCAATGATTTGATCTGGTGTATGATGTCTTCTGACATATTTGGCTAATATAGGTTCCTTGCCTTTTGAATGATTCATGCTGTTGTCTTCTAGGATCTCTTCTTCAGGTTGCTTGGGCTCGGTAGATATTTGCTCGGTAACTTCAGGCTGAGACTCGGTCTGAATTTCTTCCTGTGACTCGGTTTGAACTTCTTCCTGTGACTCGATTTGTGACTCGGTAACTGTGCTCGGCTTGGTAGATATAGCTTCCTTATTGATAGTTGTGTCTGCCAATGTTTCAGGTTCAATGTAAACGAATCTTCTGTAGTTCTCAGGTTCCCTTTTGCTTTCTTCCTCAGTCTTTTCTGCAAACTCATCAAATTTTACATGTATACTTTCTATGACTTTGTGAGTAGATAAGTTCAGACATTTGTATGCCTTGCTTTTGCTAGAATATCCTAGGAATATTCCTTCATCACTTTTCACATCAAATTTATTTCTTCTGGATTCTTTTAAGATATAACACTTGCTACCAAATATTTTCATGTAACTTACATTAGGTTTATAGCCATACCATAATTCATAAGGAGTTTTGAATGTGTCTTTCTTCAGTTGTACTCGGTTCAAGGTATGAACTGCAGTGCTGATAGCTTCCTTCCAGTACTTTATAGCAATGTTCTTTTCTATCATTAGAGTCCTTGCACAATCCATAATAGATTTGTTTCTTCTTTCTGCTATTCCATTCTGCTCAGGAGTTCTAGGAGCTGATACCTATCTTTTGATTCCTCTTTCAATGCAGAAGTTGTTAAAATCATGGGAGATGAATTCACCACCTCTGTCTGATCTTAAGCTTTTCAATCTTTTCCCTGTTTCTTTTTCTACTCTTGCTAAGTACCATTTGAACTTTTCAAATGCTTCTGATTTTTCTCTTAAATACATAACAGTCATCATTCTAGAATAATCATCAACGAAAAGAATAAAGAATTTATCTCCAGTATAGCTTTGTATTCCAATAGGTCCACATAAATCAGTATGCACAATTTCCAAAATTTCTTTAGACTGATAGTTCTTACTCTTGAAACTAGTTTTACTCATTTTGCCAATCTGACAATTCTTACGTAGACCAGTGTCAGGTTTCTTCAAAGTAGGAATGCCTCTAACCTTCTTGAATTTGCTTATTTTTATCATGTTATCAAAATTCACATGACATAACCTTTTGTGCCATAGCCAGCTTTCTTCTATTTGAGCAATAAAGCATGAATATTCATTGAGATCAAGATAAAATAAGTTACCTTTTGTTTGTTTGCCTGATCCAATGAGTTTTCCTTTTCCATCCAGCAATCTTGCTTGACCATTCATGAATTCAACTTTGAAACCAGTGTTGATTAGCTGTACTACACTTAAAAGATTATGTTTTAGTCCTTCAACCCAGTAAGCATTATCACATATGAGTTCTTTGGTTAAAGAGATTCTTCCTTTTCCTTTTATACAACAAGGTTCATTGTTTCCAAATCTTACATTACCACTATCATAGTCTTCTAGATATTCAAATTTTGTCTTGTCACCAGTCATGTGGTGTGAACATCCACTGTCTATTATCCATATATCATCTTTGCTTATATGAGAAATAAGTGCCATCTTATCTTCATCATCATCAGATTCATCTTTTATAGCAATAAAGACAATTTCTTCTTCACTATCATCATAATCTTTAGCCATAAAACATGATTTCTTACCTTTATCCTTGTATGATTTGAAATTCTTTTTGCCATAGTACTTGTGACTTCTCTTTTCTTCTTTGACTTGTTTGTTTGGGCACCTAGCTGCAATATGTCCAATTTCTTCACATGAAAAATAGATTAAAGGAGTTTTACCTTTATATTTACCTTTCCCTCTAGAGTACTTCTTTGCAAGTAATGCTTCTACAATTTCAAGATCACTATCAGAACTTTCTTCTGATTCTTCTTCACTTTCTGACTGAACTTCTTTAATTTTCTTGTTCTTCTTTAGTGAAACCTTGGCCTCAAATGCTGATTCAATATTTTTGGAACTAGGAACATAGTTATCATAGTTGTCTAATTCAAAAGCTGTCAATCTTCCAACTAAAGCATCCAAAGTTATATTGTGGTTTGTTTCACATCTTCTTTCTTGAATAGCTGATACTCTTATTGCATAGATAGGGAGTAGTGTTCTGAGTACCTTACTTATAACAGTCTCATCTGAGATTGTTCCTCCAGAAGCTCTAATTGCACTTACACTTGCTTTGATTCTTTCAACATATTTTGCAATGTTTTCATCTTCCTTCATATTCATCTTGTCAAATTGTCCTCTTAGGCTTTCTGCTTTGGCTCTTTTCACATTTGCATCACCACCATATATTTTCTTCAGTGCCACCCACATTTCATATGCAGTAGTGCAGTCTTTGATATCATCAAATTCTTCATAGCTGAGAGCAGATGCAATGTCTATCATCATAGTGTTGTGAGTCTTTTTATCTGCAATGTCTTCAACAGTTAATGCGCCATTAGGAATTGTGTATTCTTCATCAATGTATTTGCATCCTGAATCACCAATGGAAGCCAGATGAAGTCGCATGAGACCTTGCCATGCTGAAAAGTTATCTCTGTTAAGCTTTGGAATTTCCCTCTTGTAAGACATCCTGATCTTTAGCTTAGGTCCTTGAAACCCTTCCTGCAAGCACCAAAAGCTCTGATACCAATTGATGGAATATGGATGAAGTGACTGAGAGGGGGGGGGTGAATCAGTCAACCAAAAAAAAAACACTTCACAATTAATTCTTTGCAGATCCCTTAGGATATCTTAACACTGTTATCTGTTTTAGCACTCGGTAAATAGATTGCAGTAACTTTGAAGATGCAGAAAGTATTATCAATATTATCTTTAGATATTCATCAGCACATGTATATGATTGAGAAAGCAATTAAGAACACAAGAGACACAAGATTTAACGTGGAAACCCAATATGGGAAAAACCACCAATGTATCTAGATACTGATTTTCACTTTTCTGAAGTGATGCCCGGTTAGAAGCCAACCCGGTAAAAGGTTACAAAACACACTGTTAGGTGTGACCTTGTTAGAGGATTTAAAACACCCTGCAAGGAGTGGCCTGGTAAGAGGTCTTGAAAACAATTCAATGGAATTGTCACCTTGTTAGAGGATTTACAATATGGTTGTTAAACCAACTCGGTTAAGAGATTTAGAATTCACTGTTACAATGATAAGAAGGTAACAATGAAAAAGTGACCTGTATAATAATGCAACTGTCTTGCTGATTACAGATCTCTGTTCTGCATAATTCTGATCCTTTCTGATCGAATAAATCTCTGCTGCTCCTCAAGGATATCTGAACATCCTTCACAAATTCGCATATACCTTTCCTTCTTTTCTTCTGTTGATTTTCTGCTGTATCTTTATTTTTCACATTTGACCTTTTATTTATATGATTTGGGATTTGTCAAATCGACATTATTTAGTATAACAGTCGGCTGAATTAAGCAAACTCTATTTGCAAAAGTCCTTCAAGGGCCGACAGTGCTCGGTGACCATAACTTTCTATAATCTTTCGGTGACCGAGGGAACTCGGTAAACACTGACAATCCTTTACCTTTTGATAACCGAATGAACTCGGTAAACACTAACTTCTCTTCGATGACCGAGTGAACTCGGTAAACACTAACTTTTCTTCGATGACCGAGTGAACTCGGTAAACACTAACTTTTCTTCGATGACCGAGTGAACTCAGTAAACACTAACTTTTCTTCGATGATCGTGTGAACTCGGTAAACACTAACTTTTCTTCGATGACCAAGTGAACTCGGTAGACACTGATATTCTTTGATAACCGAGTGGACTCGGTACACACTAAATATTCCTGTCTGGCAGACCGACTGAGCTCGGTAGAAACTGATTGCTGCGGACTATGACATTGTGTGACATCAAAGACAATACATAATTGAGTAGCAATTTCCTTCAGACAATTATTTCCAACACATAGAACACAACAACACCTTAACAAGCTGTCTACAAGGATATACATGGCTTTCTAAAAGGAGTCCTCGATATACACAAGGTACATGAGGCCCAAATCCATAGATGAGAAGAATCTAAAATCACACAGCCGGGGGGAGACGGTAACCCAAATCTCCTCCTTCACTTTTCAAAGGTATAAAGTTCTTTGAGGCTTAGCCAAGAGTGATATCAAACTCAATTCTCAAGAGAGGTGTCTTTGGATTCACCTCCGAATATTTATACTCCGTCAGAACATAGGAGTTAAGGTCGTCCCTTGAGGTGGTGTGTCCCCAAGCAGGCCTTCTAGAAATAAAAACTAAGTAATTCACTATCAAAAGTATTTAGAGCACTAAAGGTGGAACACTTAACTCTTCAAGTAAATGTGAAGTGAGTCCAAAAGTGGAACATTTAACCCTTTAAGATAATGCGAAGCGAGTCCAAAAGTGGAACATTTAACCCTTCAAGAGAATGTGAAGTGAGTCCAAAAAAGTGAAACTCTTAACCCTTCACACAAACTCAAAGTGAGTCCAAAAGTGGAACATTTAACTCTTCACACCAACTCAAAGTGAGTCCAAAAGTGGAACATTTAACTTCTCACATCAACTCAAAGTGAGTCCACACCTTAGAAAACAAGTTAGTTCCAAAAAGCACAAAAGGGTTGCCTAGTGGAGCAATTAACACTTCTTTCATGTAGACCCCTCCCTTTTAATGTGGCACTGATCTTGCAACCATGGGGCAGAAATGAGGGGCCAGCAGATTAGCGAGTCCAATAACCCAAGATAGCAATCTCGATCAATCACAAGTAATCTAAAGTTGCTTGTCAATACTACTCACAAATGACAAAGGGTTGAATCAATGGAATATTTAACTTTCCAAGCAAACGTAGAGTGAGTCCACAAAGTGGTGCATTTAACTCCTCATGTAAACAAGGAATGAATCCATGCCCTCAATCCCTCAATGAGATATTTGATATTGGAACCAAGAATTACTTAAGGTTTAAACACAAGCATTCACTTACACAAACTTGGAAAAACAAATCTATGTTCTTTCATTTCCCATTAAGAGCATCAATTGAAATGTGTTCTATGAAAGCATGTAAACACTCAAGCCAAACACATGAGAGGTTCAATTTTAATCCCAAGATCCAAATGTTGTAGAGTTGTAACAAAATACCTCAAGTCCAATGCAATGCGCTTAGTAGATTTCACCCTTTTTTTGTTTGTTTTAAGCATTTTTCATGAAAGCAAGCCATGCACCTTCAAATGAACAAGACAAGAAAACAAGCAAACAACATATGCAATGTATATCCAACTTATGCAAACCCTAGGGTTAGATCTGAAAATCAATTGTTAGGAGCAATGATAACCAGAAAATGATCCAAATGATAACTCATATCATGCAATGAACAATGAAAAATAAGTGCATACCCATCACAAAATTTTATTTTTTTTGCATTTGACCTAGTCAACAAGATCTAATTTTTACCACATGAATTTGGACTCTAAACCAAAAATGCAAAAAAGAGACCTCTATCAAAAAATAGAGAGCTTTCCAAAAATGTAAAAATTTCAGAAAAATCTTTTCATTTGTGCCCTAGAAACCCATTTTATCAAAACATACTAGTTTTTATAAATTAACCAAATGAGCTATGATATGATTTATAAATTAAAAACACATTGAATGGACCCCTTGTATAATTTCAAGATCTTTCTAGAAATGTAAAAATTTCCAAAAAATATGCTGATTTGCGCCAAAAATTAACTTTTTATGAAAAATCAAGAAAAAATCATAAAAAATACAAATCACCTCCAAAAATTTTGAAATTTTTTTTGGAGCTTCTCTGATATGTTTCCAACCTGAAAATTTTTTTTTAGACCAAAATACCAATCTTTTTGGGAGATATGATCAAATCTTTCAAATCTAGGGTTTTTCATCTCCAAACAAATCTGCACAAGGGTTAGCTCCAAAAATAATCAAAACCAGCATGCAAGAGGTGGGTTGCCCCACGGTGGGTGCCAAAAATGTGTGCTAAAATATTGTCACACTTCTATGAATCCTTACATGCAAGAAAACTTAAGAATGAACCCTCACAAATTGATCCATAGCTCTTTATGCATGAAGTTGCAAGATTTGTAAAATTGCTCTCAGCTAGAGCTATAAACTCATGACCTTGCTAGTCAACCACACAATGAGAGATTCCAAATGAATGCAATGCTATGCAAATCTATATGAGAATAAAAATTAATCTTATGAGAATGAAGATGCAATTAATCTATGAAAATGGAAATGAAAGAGTTACAAACCCTCTAATTAAACTATGTGAGATTAATCTGAAACATGAAAGGAAATGATACCATGATGATGCAACTATGATGCAAGCTAGGATGTGATGTAGATGCAAGATGAATGCCAATGATGCTCCAAATCTTCAAAACTTGATGCAAGAATATCTCCAAAAGCTTCAAAAACTTGTAGCATAATAATTCAAGTATGTATGGTGTGTGCAAATGAGGAAGAGAGCCCTTCTTTGATAGGAGGTGAAAAATCAATGGACCATGGAGATTAAGAGGCAAAAGATTTAATCAACGATGGAGAAAAAAAGAAGCTTGATCCTTGTGCACAAATATCCTCCAATAGAAAAATTAGAAGCATTTACTTTATGTTGAGCATTTAATTTATGTCCATGTGAGACAAAAGTACTTTTCTTTTATTTTTTATTTTATTTTTCTTTATAAATAAGAATTAAATGCTTTATTTGTGCAACATAGGATAAGAAGAAAAGTGGAGATTTTTTATTTAAATAAAAGGGGAGGAAATTCCTTTTAATTAAATAAAGGCTTAGAATAAAGTGATTTTATTATTTAATTTAAAAAGATTTTTAATTAATTAAAAGGGATTCATTCTCTTAATTAAATAAGATTTTTATTTTTATTTTCTTTTAAATTAAATAAGGCTCAAACCTTAGGAAATATTGAATTGATTATGATTTGATCAAGGAAATTGATATATTTGAAAAATGTTGATTTTTGAAAATATTGATTCAGGGATTTGACAAATTGCAGAAATGGGGCCCAAAGTCTAGGCAACCATTTTAGGGTGCATAGAATGGCATCTATGCCCATGCATGAGGTCAAGAAAGACACAATAATGATAGATAATGTTGAGATATCTATGGCGGCCATAGATAAGGACTTGGATAAGTTTGAAGAGGCATTTATGAGCACTGAGGAAGCATAAATTCTTTGTGGAGATAATTCACCGAAGCAACAAGAGGAAATTTAGATTGAGGACTTGACAAGACAAGAGGAAGAAGAGGAGAAAGGAGAAGAAAAGGAAAAAGAAGAGGAGAAAGGAGAAGAAGAGAAGGAAAATGAGCCAACAGATAAGCCATTTGTTGAAGTTCCCATAAAAGTAAAAACAAATGTGAAAAATAACACACCTCTCACTCCATCAGCATCATTGTTGTCAAGTTTGACTCCTGACACTACAAGTCTAGACTCATGGGGAGAAGAAGACTTAATTAAAATCAGTGTGCTTGCAATGGAGAAGGAAAAAGAAAAAAAGTTATGAGGAATCCATTGTTTGTTGAATCAGTCAACATTGTGAATAGCCTATTGCCTGCAGACAAGAAAGTGTCAAGCATACACTTAGTAGATGATGTCAGCTCCATTATGACATGTTTCAAAATTTTTTTTTCTAGCCTTGAAGAATCTACATCCAAGGTGGAAGAAGAGAATTATCATAAGAAGAGATTGAGTGAAATAGTAGGGAACTTTGTAATTGACCTTAGCTCCTTGAAGGTTGGTCAAGCCTTGATAAAAGACTTTGTAGCTAAAGGAAGAAAAATCATAGCAAATTGTGTGAACCAGGACAAGCTGACTGCAGATCTCTACAAGAAAATTTAGGAAGTAGAAGCTATGATAGATACAGTGAGGAAATTAGTAGAAGATCCCTCCTCTGATGTAAATATGTGTAACAATGTGTACAAGGACAAGTGGACAAAATATAAAAGGTAGAGAAAGAAATGTCCAAGATAAGGGCAAGGCAAACACAACTAAGAAATACTCTTGCACCCTCATTAGATGTATTAAACCAGAACATCAAGGAGATCAATGCTACTATGGTGACATATAATCAAGGTCCAAGTTCATATTTGGAGAAAATGGAGAATTTGACATATTCTTTGTGCACCCATCTCCAGACTGTAAATGCACTGACAACGTTTTGGCAGAAAGAGACCCAAAACTTAAATATAACATATCTAGATGGACTCACCTTGTAAGTACTTGTAGATACATTTTTTGGGTACCTTTTTCATTAATGTCAAAGGGGGAGTATAGTATGTAGAAGAGAGAATATGGATTTTTGTATATGAGGTTAAGGGGAGTACAGTAAATAGTAAAAGGGTGATATAAGTTAAAGTATATGTTAGAAAATTTTGTATAAGGATACAATTAGTAACTTCGCCACATTTCTTTGTTGCCATTAATGAAAAAGGGGAGATTGTTGGAAATTTGACTATACTAATGTATATGACTATATTTAGTGTTGTTATTATGGAAACAAATTCATATGAAGTTTTGGAGTTAGCGCATAACTTAGAGGATCATAAATATGGCTAAGTATGGAAGACTAGACAGTTAGCAGAGTACTAGAGGAATAGAGCATCAACGCATGTGCGTATGATAGAGTTATGACATGCACCCTTAAAGATAAGATTATGAGTATGTATTCATGCTAAGTCTAAGAGCACATGATGATATGAGCTAGTATGAAGAAGTTACAGCTAGATAAAGTGACACAAACAATGAGCGACAAAACATAACAGAGCATGGAGCCGACTGTTGTTATTTTATCACTTGTAATGTTGTTTTTTAAAGGCTATGAACCCATTATATTTAGGTTGTAGACATGTTAATATAATGATATGTAAACACACTTGAGCCAATTCATTTGGAAGTGTTGTATGTAATAGGTTAAAGGGCTGACGTAGTAATAGTTTAGTTTGTGCATATAAATAAGACACACGCCTTTGTAATTAGGTATGAAATGTGAAATAGAGTTGATAGGAGTAGAGAAAAGGTATGAGAATTTTAGATAGAATGTTGTAGTTCTTTATAAGAGGTTAAAGCATCAGTGCACCAAAGGAATTGATCAGACAAGCAGTGTTACAACACCAGTTCACCTTGTAGATATAGTGTGTATCTAAGATCCAGAAGGTTGCAGCCTTCACCACTTGAGCAGTGAACTCTAGGATAGTGTGTCCCCACCCCTAACAGGGTTATTATAAAAGACTCCTAATAGGGTCCAAACTTTGACCAGGTCACTGTACTAAAAGCATTGTAAAGATCAACTCCTAACAGGGTTGCAAGATCTTCTAACAGGGATCATAAAACACTAGTGTAGTTCTTAGTGGGTGTCAATTCCCACCTAGGTTTTTACCTATTTGGGTTTCCCCGTAATCATATTGTGTGTTATGTGTTATGTGTTATGGTTTCTTTTCTTCTTACATTGATGTTCAATTCAGTACTTAAGCTATAAAGTTAAGTTTCAAGATAATGGAAAAAGTAATATTATATAGAACATTGATTCACCCCCCTCTCAATGCTCCCATTCCTAATAGATAGTGATGTTGATGTGACAACAAGGTCAAAGGTTGGACGATTGGAGAATTATCTTGATTGGAAGATGATAATTTTATGTAATTATGGAATATTGTGTAACGTGTGGAAGATTATATTTTATAAATTGTATGCCGACTCATTTATCATTATTTGAGTGTGGTATAAATGAAGAATTTATTTTCTTTATTGTAAGAATGAACATGAGAGATAGTATGAAAGTGAATTGTGGAATTGTGCAATATTTGTTGTAAGAGGATATGCGAATTGCAGAGATCTGGTATTGAGATTTGATGAAGCAGTTGGTGTGGTTTGGCACAGTTAGAGGAGAAGTGATAAGTTGTTGAGATCAATAATATTTTGGTATTATTCTATTGAGTAATACAGAGATCAGTTGGATAGTGTGTTCAGTGATCTTGCCCTTGAAGCTATTTGTGTAGAGGGTCCTCCTATATTTCATAACTCCTAACTAGGTTAGAATATTTTAATAGGGATTCAAAATCTCCTAACATGGATTCATATGTACTAAATGTATTTCATAAGGCTCCTAATAGAGTCCATCCTCTCACAAGGAATTTTCATATTAGTGCATCTTTTGTGGGCATCATTCCCACTGGGGTTTACTCTTTGATCAAGAGGTTCCCTAGTCAACATATCTTGTGTTATTGTGTTATTGTGTATGTATATCTTTCTATGGTTGTTGCTTACATTGCTTACATGGTTAATATCTGTTAAAGGTGATAAAAGTTGTATTTATATGATAATTGATTCACCCCCCCTCTCAGTTATCTTGGTGGAATTTACTTTATAACAATTGGTATCAGAGCAATAGGTCCTTGAAGGAAAATTTAACAACTTAAGGAGATCCATGATGAGTAATTTCAGGAAAGAAAGCCCTAAGTTTGATGGAGTGAACTTTGATAGCTGGAAAGAAAAGATGAAGACACATTTGCTTTGTTTAGGACTAGGATACTAGTTAATCACAAAGAACAAGAAGAATATTATTGAAGAAGACATAATTGAAGAATGTAAATGAGGAGAGATCTATTCATGTGTAACATACTTGCTAGATAAGCACTCTTGTCAGCCCTTCCAGAAAATGAGTATAGCTAGGTAAAATATCTAAAAACATCTCATGAAATTTAGTTAGCTTTACAAACTAATTTTGAAGGTGATGAACATGCAAAGAGAGTCAAATTATATAATTGGATATGAGAATTTGAAGATATAAGAATGATGGAAGATGAATCTGTTAGAAGCTATATTGGTAGAATGTTAGAAATTGTTGCAGGTATCAAATCCTATGAAGGAATCAAGATAAAGAATGAAGTGATATGGAAAATTCTAAAGACATTAACTCCTGTATTTAAGCAGATAACACAGATGATTGAGAAAGTTATACCATGTACTGAGAACTTCACTAGAGATACCCTTCTTGGAAGACTAGAAGCAACGAAGATAAGTTTGAGACATTCAGGAGATTTATCTAGAATGGAGACAAAATTTAGCGCACTTAGTATTCATCCTACTTTTTCAAGAAGTATTAGTGTAAGCAGAGATTATGCTAGTGGTAGTAGATCTAAGATTGAAGAAGATAGGAAGATTAAGGAAGGAATTGCCTTGCTTGTGAAAAGAGAACCATAAGGTAAGAAAATTTTTAAATGTTGGACTTGTCAAGAATATGGTCATTTTGCATCTAAATGTCCTAAGAGAGTAAAGAAGTATAGAAATAAATTTAAACCTAGAAGATTTAAAGAAAGTTACTATGCTAATGATGAAGAACTTGAGGCTAGTGTGGAGAAAATCCTAAGTGAAAGTGATGATGAGAATGATGATATAGGATTTGTAGCAATAAAAGAATAAAACTCTGAAACAAAAGTTAAAGAAGAAAAAGATTTAGTTTCTCAAGTAGTAAAGAGATCTGATTGGATTATAGATAGTGCTTGTTCACATCATATGACTGGGACATGAAAAAATTCATAAAGTTTAACAATTATGATAGAGGAATTGTTAGAGTTGGAAATAATGCACCTTGTTTGATAAAAGGAATAGGATCTATTACTCTTGATGGAAAGACTAACACTAATGATGTTTACTTTGTAGATGGATTGAAACATAATATTTTGAATGTTGGATAGCTAGTTGATAAAGGATATCAAGTTTGGTTTACTGAGAAAACTTGTGTAATCAAAGACAAGGATGGTAATTTGATTGGAATTGGATCAAGAACCATAGGTAATGCATTTTAGTTGAATCCTACTGAGATGACATGCTTGATTACTAAGATTGATGACAGTTGGTTATGGCACATAAGATTTTGTCATATAAACTTTGATAAAATTGTGAAAGTGAGTACTAAACTTGCAGTAAGAGATTTTTCTAAGATTATGAAACCTAATAACATGATGTGTAAGGAATTTGTTATGGCTAAACAAAAGAGAAAATCATTTCCTAGCAAGAAGTTTACAGTAATAGAGAAGTTGGAAATTGTTCATATAGCTTTGAGCGGTCCCACAAGGACTAGAGGATTCTATGGTGAAAGGTATTTTATGATTATTGTTGATGATTTTACAAGAATGATGTGGATTGCATTTCTTAAATAAAAATCTGAGGCATTTGATAAGTTTAGAGTAATTAAGAACAAAGTTGAGAATGAATCTAGAATGAAGATTAAATGTTTGAGATCAGATAGAGGTGGATAATTTACTTCAAAATAATTTAACACTTTTTGTGAAGTGAATGGCATTAAGAGATAGTTTTCAGCCCCTAGAACACCTGAACAAAATGGTATTGTAGAAAGAAGAAACAGGTCAATGACTGAAGTAGTAAGAGACATGCTATTTGAAAATGACTTGGAAAAGATATTCTGGAGAGTAGTGAATATAGAAGTATATACAATGAATAATGTACAAATTAGAGCAGACACATACAAGACACCTTATGAACTATGGTTTGGACATGCACCATCAGTTAAGTATTTCAAAATTTTTGGATGTAAATGTTATATTAAGGGAGATGATGACATTGGAAAGTTGGACCCTAGAAATGATGAAGGTATATTTCTTGGTTATTCATTGAGATTCAAAGCTTATAAATTTTTCAATAAAATAACTAAAACTATTGTTGAGAGCACAAATGTTAAAGTTGATGAAAAGTTCAAAATTTAGGAAAGAATGCTTGATTATGAATTAGATGAAGGAACTCATCCTAGAATTGATCAAGAAAATTTTGAATTATTCTATGAAACTGATAGTGATTTGCAGAATGAAAGCTACATTGAGGAAATCAAAGAAGAACCTACAGTTGAAGAAAGAACCGAGACAGTGACACCTAACAAGAATCTAGCAAGAAATCATCTTGTTGATCAGATTATTTGGAGCATAGAAAGAGGAGTTCAAACATGAAATAAGGTACAAGAACAATTGTGTTTAATTTCCCAAATTGAACCTAAATCTACAAGTGAAGCTTGTGAATATGAATATTGGATTAAAGAAATGAAGAAAGAACTAGATCAAATTGAAAAGAACAAGACTTGGGAGTTGGTCCCTAGACCTAAAAATAAGAATGTTATAGGAACTAAATGAGTATTTAGGAACATGATGAATGAACAAGGAGAAGTTGTAAGGAATAAAGCAAGATTGGTATGTAAAGGATACTCACAGAAAGAAGGAATTGACTATGAAGAAACTTTCACACCTGTAGCAAGAATTGAAGCAGTAAGAATGTTTTTGGCTTATGTAGCTTACAAGAAATTTAAAGTATATCAGATGGATGTGAAGTCAACATTTTTGAATGGAGAACTAGAAGAAGTTTACATTGAGCATCCTGAAGGTTTTCCCTTAACTCATGAAGGAGACATGGTATGTAAACTGAACAAATCTTTATATGGACTTAAACAAGCACCTAGAACTTGGTATGCAAGATTGGATAAGTATTTGATAAAATTAGGATTTACTAAAGGAATAGCAAATAGTAACTTGTATATGAAAGAAATTGAAAATGGTTTGTTGGTTGAAATTATTTTTATTGATGATATTATCTTTGGAGGAGAAGATGAAGCCAGTGATAAATTTCAGATGAAATGAAGACTAAATTTGAAATGAGTATGTTTGGTGAGATGAAATATTTTTAAGGATTGAAGATAACACAAAATAGTGATGGTATCTTCTTATGTCAAACAAAGTACTTGAATGACTTATTAAAGAGATTTGGAATGGAGAATTGTATGCTGGTTGGCACACCTATGGTAACTAGACAAACTCCTATAGTTGAACATAAAAGGTATAGATCTATGATTGGAGGATTGCAATATTTAACTCATACAAGAACATACATATCAAATGTGGTTGGAATCATTGCAAGATTTCAAGATGATCCTAAAGAATCACATTATGCAGCAGTGAAAAGGATACTAAGGTACTTGAAAGGCACAATTGAATATGGATTGTGGTATGAAAAATCTTATGACTTTACCCTATGTGCATATACAGATGTAGATTGGGGAGGTAGTGTTGATGAAAAAAAGAGTACAAGTGGTGGACCATTTTTCCTTGGAGGAAGATTGGTTTCTTGGCTAAGAAAGAAACAAAATTATATTTCACAGAGCATAGTAGAAGCAAAATATGTAGTAGTAGAAAACAATTATAACCAAATAATATGGATGAAACAAATGTTGAAGGATATTGGAATAAAATTTGATGAGCTTGTTGTTATACACTGTGATAACACCAATACAGTTAGTATGTCTAAGAATCATGTACTACATTTTAAGACAAAACATATAAAAATAAAGTATCATGTAGTAAGACAGAATGTTGTAGAGAAAGAAGTTAGACTTGAGTATATAAGTACAAAAGAGAAGATTGTAGATATATTTACAAAGCCTTTTCCTAAGGATATATTTGAGTATATGAGAGGTATACTTGGGGTTATGCCCCAACCTACTTTTGAGAAGTGATGTAGATTATTGCGTTAGTCTAGTGGTATATGAGCTTTATTTTTTTCTAGACTAGATGTCAGTTCTTCCTCTATGGGGGAGAATGTGTTTCTAAGATGAGTCATGAGGACTCTAGTGAATGTATTTTTTGAAAAGTGTCTTTTGACATTGAAGTTATTTTTGACATAGTGATGCATTATCTATCATTGATGTCAATGGGGGAGAAGGATACATGAAAAATCATCTATTAAAGAGAATTTGAGGGAGAAGGATACAAGAAATATAAAATGGAAAACTAAAAGAATTGAGTAGGAAAACTAAGCAAGATTTGATTGATGAAGAGGATGTGAAAACATTTCAAAGCAGTAGTGTTGCAGTGTTGGTATTCATGGAACTTGGATGTTTTTTCATCTATGTTGCCATCAATTCCAATGGGGGAGATTGTTAGGAATGAATGCTGAATATATCCTATGGGGGAGTATTCATAGCCATTCTATAGCATTTGTTGTTGCATTCATGACTATGATTATCATTGATGTCAACTTAGTGATCTACTGAAGATTAGTAGAGAAGCAGACAATGTTTGTATTAGCACATGTGGGATATTGTAGATCAAGATATGCAGAGTTGAAGACATAATCTATGTTGTGTCTTGAGATCGTGTTCAAGAGAACATACATAAATTCAACTATTCATGATAGTTATGTGTAATTCAGTGGAAGTAGTATTCAGGCAGTGTTCTTGAGAAGCGGCTTGTGGAAATTGGATGATATCTCCTAATCAAGATAGAATATGAGCATGCAAGGTTGTAAATATGATGAAGACATGATGATAGTGAAGTGGACATGAAAGTAAGGTCAGAGGTTGCATGAGTGAAGAATTATCTTGATTGGAAGCTGATAGTTTTATGTAATTGTGGAATATTGTGTAACGTGTGGAAGATTATATTTTGTAAATTGTATGCCGAATCATTTGTAATTATTTGAGTGTGGTATAGATGAAGAATTGATTTTATTTATTTTAATAATGAACATGAGAGATAGTATGAAAGTGAATTGCGAAATTGTGGAATATTTTTTGTAAGAGGATATGTGAATTGCAAAGATCTGGTATTGAGATCTGATGAAGCAGTTGGTGCGGTTTGGCATAGTTAGAGGAGAAGTGATAAGTTGTTGAGATCAGTAATATTTTGATGTTATTCTATTGAGTAATATAGAGATCAGTTGGATAGTGTGTTATGTGATCTTTCCCTTCAAGCTATTTGTGTAGTGGGTCCTTTTGTCTTCCATAACTCCTAACCAGGTTAGAATCTTTTAACAGGGATTCAAAATCTCCTAACAAAGATTCATATGTACTAAATGTATTTCATAAGGCTCCTAATAGAGTCCATCCTCTCACAAGAAATTTTCATATTAGTGCATCTTTTGTGGGCATCATTCCCATCGGGGTTTACTCTTTGATCAAGAGGTTCCCTAGTCAACATATCTTGTGTTATTGTGTTATTGTGTATGTATATCTTTCTATGGTTGTTGCTTACATTTATTACATGGTTAAAATCTATTAAAGGTGATAAAATTTTTATTTATCTGATAACTAATTCACCCCCCCCCCTCTTAGTTATCTTGGTGGACTTTACTTTCTAACAAGACTAACTTTAGAAATTCCATAAATTTATTTAGATAGCTCCGCTATTGCTTATCTAGATAATATTGATTCATTTTTCCTTAGTGTCATAGTGAATGAAAAAATTGTTATAAATTGTATGATAGACTTAGGAGCATCAAATACTATAATGCCTTTTAAGGTCATGGAGTCGTTAGGACTAAAAGTTGATACAACACATGGTAGATGTTGTGCCCTGGATTCAAGAAAGGTTCCTGTTATTGTAACTTTTAAGGATTTTCCTTATAAATTATCAGCACACCCTAAAAAGAATCTAATTATGAGTGTGTTGGTAGTTGATATCCCACCCCATTATGGAATTTTACTATCTAGACAATGGAGTGCAACTATGGGTTGGAGTTTGCAGTGTGATTTATCCTTTGCTACTTTCCACATTGATGACAAAATTGTAAAGGTGGAATGAGAGCTTAGGGTTCCACACATGATAGAAAAGAATGTTGATGATGACACTATTTTTATTGATATAGATATCAATGCCTTTAGGGCTGAGGTTGTTTTAATGGAAAAGGAAATTGGATCCGCCCCTATAAATGTAGAAGTAAAAAGGTTTTCTAATGAAGAGAATTTATGGACTATGTATTTTGATGGTGCTAGTTCAAAAGAAGGTTCGGGGGTAGGTGTGTTGTTAATAGCACTAGAGGGGACTAACTACAATTTTTCCTTCACATTAAACTTTACATGCACCAATAATATTGCAGAGTATGAGGAATTGTTGCTTGGTTTGAAGTTAGAAACAAAACATGGAATTAAATGCTTGCATGTTATTGGCAATTCAAAGTTGATTGTATCTTAGGTAAGGTTTTCTTATGCATCCAAAAATAAAAAATTAAAACAATATAGAAATGTTGTTTGGGATCTCACATAAGAATTTGATGCATTTGGTATCACATGGATGGATAAGAATAACAAAAAAATGGTAGATTTTTTGGAAAATGTTGCGATAAAGCCAAATGACATAATATTTACTGGAATATCCAAGATTGAAGTGCTAACAAGGCCATTAGTGCCTGATAATGTTGAAAATTGGCAAGTTTTTGAAGATGATGTGGATATTCTCAAATTTATCAATTGTGAAGACAACTTTCATGGAAAAAATTGGACTGTGGTTCCTTTGTTGAAAATGTTGATGGAAATGACTCTATTCTTGGAAATGAAATAATTTAGCTAAAGACAAATAAAGTCCCAAGGGGCCTAGTTGTATTGGAAAACATTTTTGACAACCAGGATAGAGATAAAATAGAAATAAAATATAATAATACTGATGAGATTGATGAAATAAATTTAGGTACCAGTGAAGCCCCTCAAAAGGTTTTTGTTGGCAAAAGGATGTCATCTCATGTAAGGGGGATTTTATTAAGTTACTAAGAAAATTTAAACATTTTTTTACATGGTCCTATGATGATTGAAAGGACTATAGAGAGAACCTATTTCAACATGTTACTACTCTAAGGGATGATACAAAACCATTTAGGAAGAAGCAAAGGCATATTAACCCTACTCTTACTCCCAAAATGCATGAGGAATTGATGAAACTTATGTAGATCTCTATAGTTTTGTTGACTATTAGTGACCCACACTTAGTCATTTATCTAGACAATGATGGTTGATCATCACTACGATTGAGTCATTATGTAATGTTTACTTACCGAGAAATAGTACTGTCGAGTAAACTTATGGTCACTATGTATTTTTTGTAGTATACCGAGTCTAGTTTTGCTGAGTCATATATGCAAGGATTACCAAGTGCCAGAGATATCAACATATGCTGAGTATAGTGAATGCCGAGTATCAAGAACTGCATTTGCCAAGTTAGCTAGGAATGACATAAGAGTTTGTTATGGCACAGTGATCGAGGTAAAACCATTTTGGCCAACATTCATGTTTTGTATTTTGTTTGTTGAGATAATTGCAGAGGTAATTATGCATATACTTAGCAATCATTGATCCCTATGTAATACCTAGAGCCAATCATAAATTAGTAAGGCTTAAGCAACAAAAGGAATTAATCTGAATAGTAGATCTTGAATCATGAAGATGTTTTGTTGATTATATAAGGATAAGATCTAAACCCTAAACAAAGTAGAGGGGGATAGAAAATGTGAAGGGAATGAGAAGAAAGGAATATTCAGTGAAGAGAAGTATTCAGATAGACTTTAGTGACTGAGCTAAGTAGTGAAAGGATAGAATAGAGATAAATCTGATAGAAGAGATCAAAATAATATAGTAAAGAGAAGATTTGTAATCTGCATATAGTGCAAACCAAAAGATCAGGTACTGAGACATTCTAACTAGTGTATCAGTGTAAATCTCTTAATCGAGTAGTCCTAACAGACTTTTTTTAATCTCTTAACCGAGTGCTTACTTTGTTGTAAGTTTTAAATCCTTTAGCAAGGTAGACTGTATAAGTCTTTTAGCTCTTAACAAGGCAGAACCATCACAGGGTAGATCAAGTTTTGATCAAATTTTGTAAGCCCTAATAGGCAAATTTATTACTGCAGTAGTGAAGATTTGTGGGTATCATCCCCACCCCAATTTTACCTTTTAAGGGTTTCTGGGCAACCAAAATCATTGTGTTATGAATGCTTTCATGGATGCTGTTTAGTATGTTAGTTATTTTTTTATAATCAAGTATTGTTGATGCTATGCAAAATTTTTATGAAAATGGTTTAGTAGGTGATATCTGACTCATCCCCCCTCTCAGTATTACATTTCCTAATTATATTTCCAACAATTGGTATCAGAGCTCTAAGGTTTCTCATAGAAAGTCTAACCACTTGAAGAAAAAGATCTTGAGATGGAAGTCTATAAGTTGGGAAAGGTCATAGAGAATCATAAAATTGATGTACAAATGGCATTACAACAATTGGAAGCAACTAGAAGTGAACTAAAGAAATCCTTGAGCAAAAGGAGAGAAATTTCTATTCAACAAAATGAATCATAGTATCAAGAAGAAGATACCATTGGATTATTTGATAATGGAAACTCTGCAAAAAGTGACAAAGCCATAAAAGAGTTGCTGGAGAAGAATACAATATTGAATGATGACACCAAGAATCTAAAGAGAGAATAGAAAATTAAATCTATCAGATTTTGTGAAGTATTTGAGCAGAAAAAGAAAGCTGAAGATGATAAGACAATGGTTGAAGAAGACAAAAGACAAATTGCAATGAGACTAGATTAGAGGAAAAGTGACATGCAAAGGTTGAATAATAATCAACTGGACATGATAAATCAACTATTGCTGGTTAATCAAGAGTTGGGCAGGAAAGATATGGAAATCAACCAACTGAGGTCTGAGAATGATCAATTGAGGAATGAACTAAGATATTAAAAGGAAATCAATGAAAGGATGAACAAACCTAATGAAGCTTCAAAATATTTTGAAGAACTATTAAGGTCACCTAGAAGATCTGATGATAGATCTGGACTTGGACTAAATGAACATGCTTCATCTACTGAAGAAGGAGAATCATCAAAGAATGGAGAACATAAGAATACTAAACCAAAGAACAACAAGCCCACATGCCATCACCATGGAAAGCTAGGACATACAACCAACATATGCAGAAGAAAACATGGTAAGTTTGATTCTAAACCTAAGTTCAATGGAGATTTCTTTAACTATAAGAAACATGGACATCATGCACATGAATGTAGGTCTAAGGTCAGTAACCCACCTACCTCACCTAAATTTCAAGGTAATTGTTTCAACTATCAGAAGTATGGGCATAGAGCATTTGAATGCAGATCTAAACCTAGATGGTCATCAAATGAACAGACTAAGTCTCATGTGAAGAAAAAATCATACAATTGGGATTATAACACTTGGTATAGTTTTTATTACTGTAGAAAATATGGACACATTGGAGAAAATTATATGAAGACTAATTTTAGAGGCAAATCCAAAAGCTAGATGAATGGAAGCTTGGTATGTTACAAGTGTAATAAGATAGGTCACCTTAAGAAAGATTATAGATCACCTATACCGAGCAATGATCAGAATCAGAATGAAGATATCCATGAAAAATTAAAAAATCAGATGGACAAGACATGGAAGAAGAAAGAAGAAGGAAGCACAAGTGAAGCTGGCACATCTGAGGTCACCCAATCTGATGGATCGGTTGATCACACTTCTTCTAACTAAGCATACAAGATATGTTTGGAACTGAATTTTACAAAGCTTTATTTTACATCAGTTCCTAACATAAAGATTAAGTAGAAGTCCAATTTGCATAGATAAAGATGCATTAGGACATATTTGAGTGAAATAGAAAATTTCATGCCGAGCATCAGTGTCTTGACTGAGTTATCAATGTATGTCGAGCACCTATTGTGGTTGAGATGCTATATACACTGAGCTATATCATAATGGTTATATTGATCGAGCTCATGTTAGCTGAGGTTAGCATGAGTTTATCGAGACAACTGTATTCCACTTACAAATTTTGTATGGAGTATTTATGAGGCCCTAATTCTACCTTTTGGAATCTATAAAGTAGAGAGTTTCTATTCATTTCATTTCACCTAGCGAATTGAGATTTATTTGAGCAATTTAGAGTGGGAGCAACCGGTTTGTTAAAGTCAATTTCAAATCTCTATAGTGTGCTGTCAGCAAAAATCATTTACAGGATACTTATGAGAAAAAGATACATTACTGAGAAAACATTTCTTTTTGAAATTTTAAAATTAAAATGGCATCATCGTCTGCTACAGTGAAGAAATAAGGTATGAAATTTTTCAACGCACAATTGGTAAGAAATGAAGTTTGCAAGCCACAAACTTTTAAGGCAATTTCAAAAACCGTGATTAAAGGAGATTTGTATGGAGCCCTATCTTCAATTTTGGAAAATGTGTTGATGATGAATGATATTAGGTCATGTTACATGTGCAAAATTGGAGAAATTAGAGATTACAAGATCAAGGAGGCATATGATAAGTTATGTGTTAATGGAGTGTTGAAGTCAGAGTATAAATTGATTATTAAACAAGGGTTAGTGTATGCCCTAGATTTCCCATAGAATTTTAAAGTTGAATGGATAAAAATAGTGTTGAGTCAAGTACATGACATGCAACTATGGCTGGAAGATGGACCCATGAAGATAAAAAAGGAAATGATCCAACGAGTCACTGGATACCCTATGATTCAAGGAAAAAGGACAATGAAGTGTTCAAGCAAAGAATAAATTTAGGCAAACACACAAGAGGTATCAAAAAAATGTGGAATGAAAATCTCCACCATTATAGATCCAAAAATTGACTTTTCTATTAGGGTTATCTCACAAAAATTCTACCAATCTAGTCAGTTGGACAGTGTCCCCTGTATGGTAGTAGACTAGGCATGGAAAATCATTAAGAAAGGACACATGTATGATCTTGCCAAGCTCCAGCTAACTCATCTTGCTGAGAACCTCAACTCAATCCAGACTATAAAGAATTCAATGTGTAAGTTTGGCTCTTTGCTAATCTGTCTATTCTTTTGTTAGGGATTTTTCTTGTAGGATCAAACTTGGAAAAAGTATGGGCTTGATTCTCAGTTAAAAAGGGATTCCAAGTTTGCAAGAAAATCCTAATTGATGAGGATTGGATAATATCCTCCTTCTACTTTGAGCTCCATAGGACTCAAGTGGGTATTGCCTATGACAGGTTACTCTATTTTAAGTAAGTTTCTTAATAGTGGATTATGTTCTTCATTGCTATACTGTGTCTCAAGTTAACTTAATAAAACACTATCACTCTATAGATAGCCCAAATTATCCTAATACAGAGTACCACAATGGAAACTACAAATGTTACAACATAAAATAGTGGTATAAGGATATTCATCCTTCTTCCTTTTTGAGCTAGACTCAAGGAGGGCTAACCTCTGATTCTTTCATTAAGGAATCACTAAATGTGGACTTATACCACTTGGATATAGCTTTAGTAAAACATCAACAAAATTCTTGAAAATAAAGTACTGGTAATGAAATGAATTTTGATTTTCTAAGGATTGAAAAGATAGTACTTAATAGAAAACACACTCAAAACCAGTGCCTAAATATGAAGGGCAAAAGAGTCCTAAATGCAAATCCACAAGCTTCTCTAAGAAAATATAATAGTATGCCTTACATACAATTTGCAATTTGAATAAGATGCCTTACAAATTACTCTGTCAACCCACTATTATTATTATCAATATCCTTACAGATATATTTACTCTCTGAAATTGATGACAAAGATTTTAATCCTCTGCTTGAGAGAAACTTATGATCAATTACATTAGTTGCCTAACAACCAATATATTTTAGATGCCTTACATATAAAACATACAAAAGTAAACATAAAAATAGAGAGACAATAACAATAGGAGATAGAAATTGCTATATATTTATATTATAGAAGACTTGCAATTTACATAAGAAAGCTCATGCTCAAAAATTCAAACACAAAGTTCAGAAGTCTGTTCTGTAGCAACTGTACTTGTTTTTCTATTATCTTTTATATAGAATCCTCAAAAATGAGGTTACAATTATATTTATATCTTGTCTTCAACCATCTTGGAATTCCCTCATTAATAGGAATGCAACAAGCTTAAGATGGTTGAAACCCTAACCCTAAAGAGCATAAGAAACAAAGCATAAAAAAAAATACAACAAGCCCTTAGGCGGTGGAAAGATAAAACTTTCTTGGACTGTTCTACAACTTGGATTGCTTGATAACTGACACCTTTGTCTACAAGTATTCATGATAGCTTCTTGAGTTTTAATGAAATATGGTGACCATCATCCGGCTAATTTACACCATTCTTAAATGATAGCTTATCATCCCTATGCTCTAAGATCAGGTGTCAGGTCCTCCAGGTGTCCTCTCTACTCATCATCCAAGCTATCAAAGTCAACTGTAGAAGATTTTATCTTCTTGGGCCTTGTGAGCTCATCCCATGTAGCAACCTCTTCCTCTGTCAGCCATTTATAGTTCTGAGTGTGTTGTAGTTGTGCCTTCCATTGATCCCACCTAGCATCTATTAGGGTTTTGACATTTGCAAAAAAATTAATTAACACCATTTCTACTTTTATGGCTTCATCTAGGGTCTTGTTGAACCTTTCCACATCTAGTTCATTATTCTCACCTAACAATGCCTCTTTCCTAGGCAGGATAAGATCAAAATTTGATCTCCATTGATCAAGGCTCTTAATGGAACCCTCTACATCTTTAATGGGAGGTATAAAATTATTTGAATCTAAATTGAGTAGAGCTATCTTAGCCTCTATCTAATTTGCTTTGCCTTTAAAAAGTGGCAATACAACTTTAACTATATTAATCTCCTCTCCCACTTGTAGGACTATCTCTAGTATATCATTCCTCAAGGACTGAACCACTACCAATCTCTCAAAAAGTGGTGATCTGACAAACCAAGTTGCACAATACCCACTCAAAATTTGTACATAATTATCAACTTCTACTTGTAACTCTAGTAACTTGCTATAAGCATTAAAAACAAGATCAGGTTTATCCTTAATAATATTAATTCTATGCTACAAAATTTTTAATAAGGCCTATAAGATAGCCTCATTCTTCTTTGCATTTATCTTTTCTAATTCTACATCAACTTCTCCTTCCGTCATCACTCATGCTTCAAATTTTGTTGTTTGCTCAGGAGGTGTAGGGGCTTCTACAAGAGTATTCATAACTTGAAGCTCTAAGTCTACCAGAGACTTTTCTAATGCCTTCTCCCTTATTATCTGGAGGTCTCTATCCTTCAACAATGCACTATAATCCTCTAAAAGGGAGCCATACCTTTCTGAAAGCTACTTTGTTTTATCTTCATTTAATTTGGCAAACTAGGTTAGCACTTGAGAAATTTCAAGGTCCCCTATGTTGTGGATAGACCACACAATTTTATCTCCCTCCATCTATTCTTTTACATTCAAAATTGAAGGTTTCTTGTCTTTGGGATAAAGACTCCACAAGGCCAAAGCTTGATTTCTTGGGCTATAACCAAAGCCTCTAATGATATCCCCTACTTGGGTTTCAGAAGACAAAGATATGTGTTCCTACCTTTTGGTCTGATCAATGATGAAGTCTGAATACAAGTTCCACCCAGGCACAAGTAGCATATTGCTCTTCTTCATCAATTGTCTAGCCTCATCTGGGGTGAGATTTTTAGCTTCAGGGTCATACTCTCTCAGCTGTTGTACTGCCTCTTCTGGGACTTGACTCTCTTTAGTTATTTGCACACTAGATGCAACTTGTTGTTTGTGCCAAATCAAGAAGCTCTTGAATTCTTTTGATTCTATGAAACTATCATCCTTCAAGAAGGCATATTATTCAATTACCCTCTCATCTTGGCATAGAGCCAAGGGCAACTCAACATCCTCAGTCTCAAGCTTCTATTTTATTTTTTCTTCTATTATCCTTTTCCTTAATTGGTGATGATGGACACCAGACCCAGGGAAAAGGGCTCCTACTCTATCAGTTTTCTTCAGCTGGGAAGACTCACTAACCAATAACCTTTTCTTCTTTGGAGGTGGCTCATTGGTATCTTGAGAACTATGAAGCTCTGCAAGATCAACATTATTTTCTTTTCCCTAGTGCCTCTTTGCCATTATTGATTTTGAAGGGGGAACATTGTGCATAGAATAATTATTATCACTACCCTCATCACACTCAGAATCAGAATAGACCTTCTTTTCCTTTTTTGTTTCATTAATCTGATCCTCAAATGTTCTCATCAAAGTATTAAACTAAGACATCATTTTCTCAAACCTTTGAAGATAAGGCAATTTAGGGAAGAAACCACTGAATGCCAGTCCCTTTTTCCTCAACTTCCTCTCCATTGAATATAATTCATTTATCTGGGAGGTTCTCCTTGCAGCTTGATCCTCCTCAATTATATTTCTTATCACATCTTCCTCAAGGAACTCCTCATGTTTTTTATTGAAAGGAATAGTGGGCATGTAGTACTTCCTGATAGTAGTCATAAATCCCTCTGTATCTACATACCTGTGGGAAGTAGCATGTATTTTGAATTGTCCCATCTATTCATCAACTTTTCTTAAGGCATTCTTGCCTATTGTAATACTATGCACTCTAAAGTGCCTTGGAGTAATAGTCCCCTTCCTGTGTGAAGCCAAATGCTCCCTATCAGTCAACATCAGTTTCCAAATAAATTCTAGAAATGCCACCCTTGGTGGAACAAAGAATGGTAATATGTGAGGGAGTTGGGGGCATCCATACACTCTAATTAAAGTGTATGTTTCATGATAGTATATATCTCCCCAATTATGGCCCTTATCCTATTTATCAAAAAAATATTTGGGCCTCACCAGCTGCAACACTTTGGTAGACAACCTTGATAATTCAATGCCCATACAGAGGAGGATAAGCTAAACTATCCAATTCTCAAACATACAAAAATCACTCCTTGAAGTAGAAGGGCTCCAAGCCCTTATCCAAAATTTCACTAGATTTTGCTGCCCTCTAAACATCATCTGTGGCTCCAAGTGATCCATGTTCATAATGTTATAATTGAAGTATAAAATTAAATGCATTAATAGAAACTAATGCATGAATCAAGGTGCAAGACCAGATGGAAAATATTTTAAAGCCTATAATCCCTCATGCATCTTATTGATTACAAACCCTATGTAATCATAGCCCTTCATCACAAGAAGACTCTAGGAATCCAACACTATCATCATAAATTCTGGAGTAATTCTTTCTCCACCATCAATTCCTAACACTTTGCACAATCCATATGCAATATAATTTATGTAGAATTTAAGGTCCTTGAAATAATATGGATTAGACCTAGCTATAGGTGCAATGTATTTCCTACTCTCCTGAGGAATGTGAGTTTGAACCTCCTTTGTAACCACAACAGTCCCTCTAATATACCTATTGGCCAAGGCTTGTAAATTGATTTTGGTGGCCATAGGGACCTGAATACCGAAAGCCCTCATGAATGAGCTTCTATCAAGAGTAACCAAAGGAGACCCATCTTCTTTCCTAATTATTTGGGATAAGGGATCATAGTTGCGAGCTAAAATAATCAGGAGATCTATGTCTAAAAAGACTTCTAGAACTATCAATTTTGCTAACCTTGAAGTCCAAGGGTTTGAAATAGGGACTAGACTCTCAACATTTTTATAAAAATATTTGAAAAGGCACATTCTAGTGATGTCTAGCATCCTAGCATCTCTACACTGAGCCAATTCATCAACAAAACATTCATCACTAACCTTTTTGTTTTGTGATGAGCCCAACAACAAGGTTAGGAATTTGTCTGAGAAGCTCTCCTTAGCCTTCTCCTTCATGCCCTTGCTAGTTGAAGGTTCACCTCTTGTCTGTCGGCTCATCCTGTTTGCAATTTTAAATTCTCTGCAAATTCTGGATATACTGAAACTTCAAAAATGTTCTACAAATTCTTCAAAAAATCTATCACCTGGGCTTTGCAAATGCTTGGTAATTTGAAAGAATGATGACCAACTATATATATTTTGTAGAATTGAATGCAAAGAATTCATAGGAGATTGGAAAGCTATAAAAATGTCACTTTCACCATTACTTGGCATGCTTCAGAAATTCAATTCACTAGCCGTAGCCGAGAAAGTGATAGGTAATCAAATTTAACTTTTTGGCGATCTAATGACTATAACACTCCTCATAATCACTGAAGAATCTGGTGCCTTTTGAATCATTATGGAGATCTAGCAACTATGACAAATCTTAATTATATAATAGCTTTCACTTTATCTAGAGACCTAGTGACTAAGGGAGAAGATCATGGTCGCTGAAAGAATTAAAACCTTTGAAAACATCTAGAGATTAAGTGACCCTTTGATTTTTTATTTTCCATAATTTGGAGATTTGGTGACTATAGTCACCGCCTAGTCACTATAAAATATTTCTTCTTTGAATTCATCTTGAGATCTAGCGACAAAGAATCATCATGAGATCTGGCAACAATAGTGTATCTCTTAATTGCTGAAGCCCATTGACTTTTCAAACTTCTTCTTGAGACCTTTCGATTGAACTATTTGGAGATTTGGTGATTGCTGATATGATGAATTTTAATTTATCTCTTCTAGAGATCTGGTGACTATAGTCAAGCTCACCCTTTCTATCTATATTTTCCCATATTCCTTCAACCAATCTTATGAGGACATGTCACAGAAATTTGGCAAATGGAAACTCATATTTTCTTCAATCTTTCGACTCTGGTCAACATTTTAACTTTAGTCTCTCAAGTGATCATGCAACTGAAGACAATCTCATAATTGCTGAATAGCTTCCTTAACTTGAGTTAATCCTTGAGATCGAGCGACAAGGCAATTCTCTAGGTTGCAAGATCATTTTTTAACCCACAGTTCAATCTTGAGATCACATGATCACTGCTTGATCATAGAAAAATCAATGGCCAAGTACAACTATTAGAAAATCCTTTACTTTTAACTCACATTTGTCTAGTGAACACACGATTGCAGACATCTCCATGTCACTGAGTATATTTCTTAATTGTAGTTAAAACTAGAGATTACACAATTACCTTTATTCTCTAAGTCACTAGAAAAATAACTTAACCTTAGTCAAGTCATGAGAATAGTCATCAACCACTGATCAAAACTTGATCTAATGATCCTCGGTAATTCATTATAGCCTTTGTATCTTGACCACTTTATTTGGAGATCTAGAGATAATTGTGTGGCTAGATTGCTGACTACTAAAGAGATAACCACCAGAATAAAGAGAACATGTGACTAATGAGATCGCCAAGTCATAGGATAAAAGAGATAACTGCCGGCAAACCCTGAGACTTGGCAACTAGAAAAATAAATCGCTGCCTCGTACTTGGAGATTTAGCAACTAACTACAGGTCTTGATACCGCTAAATTTTTATATCAATTGCTTACCTCCTTTAGAGATCACTCGACTGAAGGTACTTTGATCTGGAGATCTAGAGACTATAGTTACGCTACAAATATTTATCCTAGTAGTCACTAGATCTCACAATGATGATCTAGACACCTCGTGACTAAAGGGATTCGCTAGGTCGTTTAAGAACAAGGAATATTCTTTCTTCCTAGGGAGATCATGCGACAAGAGGTTTTGGGTATTCGCTAATGAGAAAGGAATATACCAAATGTGATGGGAGATCATGCGACTAACCAAAAAAAACCAAAGCGCACATGCTTTAAAAGATCCTTTAAGTTATTAAAAAAGGTAACAGCCAAATAGACTTTGAGTAAGAATTTTAGGGTTTCTTGGAATTTTCTATGGCAATAAGGTCTGAAACCTAGGGTTTTTCACCTATAAGTGAAACTTGGAGCTCCTGAGGTGAGGATAAACTAGGGGCTTTAACCACAAACTAGGGACATAGATCAAAACCTCAAAATTTTGACAAACAAAACATAGAAACTGAAAAGACAACCAACAGTGGCTCTATCTGATGATGTTTAAATGATAGTTTAAGCAAGAACCACAAATCTCTGGGAAAGCAGACCAAAAAATGCCTAACCTAAAATAGGAAGAAGAACACACAACTGAAAGGAAACAAGGCTATACAAATTTACAAAAATTTTACATGTGCATCAGGACCAGAACCTTTGGTTGAAAAAGGGCTTTAAGAATTGCCCATGCACTGGCAACTCAAAAACCTCTCCATCCATCTGACCTAAAACACATTGCATTTTCAATGATCAACTTCATGGGGACAACAAATCTGGTCAAAATATTGTCTAGTAAGAAATCAATCACTATTTTACTTGTTGCCTTCTTAGTAGGGATAGCTTCTATCCATTTTGTGAAGTAATCTATAGCAACAAGGATCCAACTATGTCCACCACTAGATTTCTTAGCAAACTCACCTATGAAATCCATTCCCCACATGGCAAAAGGTGCTTTTGTAGTTATTGGGTTTAACAATAATGCCCCTGAGTACCTCAATTTGGAGGCAAAGTTCTGACAAGCTTCACATTTCTTAACAAATTGGAAACAATCCTTAAAAAATGTAGGCCAAAAATAGCCAACTCTTAAAATCTTGTGAGGAATAGTCTTTGTTTAATAGTGGCCCCCACAAACACCAGCATGTATTTCATTCAAGATTTGTTTTGCCTGATATTTGTTAAGGAAAAATAGAAAAATTCCATCTCTATTTTTCCAATACAAGTCCCCTTGTATCAATGTGTATCTCTGAGCTTGCAACTTTAAGGATCTCTTTTGATTGTCAGTCATATTCTCAGGACATTTGGCATTCTTAATGAAATATACTATATTAGCATAATATGGCTACATCTCAATACTTGTTATAGTCATGTCTGATGTTCCTTCATTGTTAACATGGACCAAATCCATATTCTCCTTAGTCATTAATTTTTCCAAGCCTAGTCCTCTTACTAACTTGGTGATATGGATTTCCAAATTGAATTCTTGAATCCTGGTGATCCATTTGCATCTTTTACCAGTGACTTCTGACTGTGTAAGGACATCCTTCACTACTGCATGTGGAACATATGCAATGAACCTAGCACAAACCAGATAAGGTCTAAAAGATTTTATAGCTTTCACCAATGCATATGCCTGCTTTTCGATCATTTCATAATTTAATTTATTAGCTTGCAAGGATTTACTAAAAAATGCAATCTGATGCTTAAAGTTTTCTTCATCTTTTTGTAATAGTATAGCAGCAATAGTGTGAAATGATGCAAAAGAGAAAAGTGAAAGAGGCTTACTGTAATCAGGAGATTTCAATGCAGGTGCTTCTTGAAAAACTTCTTTAATTTTTTCAAAGGCACTTTGAGCCTCAGCAGTCCATTGGAACTTAACATCCTTTTTGAGTAACTTAACTATTGGTTTAACAATTTCCGCAAAGGTGGCAATGCACCTCCTAACAAAATTGATTTTTCCCAAAAAGGATTGTACACCTTTGAGATTTTTGGGAGTAGAGACCTTCTTAATTGCTTCCACTCTCTTTGGATCAATTCTTATTCCTTCTTTTGATACAATGTGTCCCAACAATTTTCCTTCTTTGACTGCAAAATTACACTTCTTTGGATTTAGAGACACACCATATTCTAGAGCTTTGTTAAAAATCTTTTCAAGATGTGAGAAATGATCCTCAACCCTTCTAGAATAGGCAGTCATGTCATCCTGGTACACAACTATAAAAAAATCAATATACTCTTTGAAAGAAACATCCATGGCCCTTTGAAAAGTTTCTCCAGCATTCCTAAGGCCAAATGGCATTCTGACATACACATAGGTTCCCCATGGTGTTGTGAATGCTATTTTGAACTACTCAGATTCTTTCACCAACACTTGGTTATACCTAGAGAAACCATCCATCATAGACAATAATTCACATCCAGTGACTTTATGTAACATAGCTTCCATATTGGGCAGAGAATAATTATCTTTCAATGATGCAACATTTAGGTTTCTAAAGTCCACACACAACCTAATATCACCATTTTTCTTTTTGATCAGGACCAAGTTAGATACCCAAGTTGAGTGCCTTATAGGCTGAATTATTCCTGCATCACTTAACTTGACCAGTTCTTGCTGCATTTTAGGAGCCAACAATGGATTAATAGGTCTCTATTTCTGTCTGAAAGGTATAACATCTTGCTTCAATGGGATCTCATGTTGGAATAAGCCTTCTCTATAAGCTTTCAGATCATCATATGACCATGCAAATACATGTTTATGTTTTCTTAATAGTTTGATCAAATTGTTTCTTATTTGAGGATCTAACCCCTTCCCAATGTAAACCATTTGAGGTGCATTATGTGATCCCAAGTTTACTTCTTCTAGATCTTCTACTTTAGCATTACTATTTTTTGACATATGATCATCCTGACAAATATATAATTCTTTCAACTCAATTAAACCCCTAGGATATGATTTGTATTCAGCTAGATTACTTCATTTCCCATAACCATATCCTTACCATCAATTTCCTCAACTAAAGAGTTACAGTCTATAGGTTGATCTTCATATATGTCAAGGCAATGAATAAATTTCAAAATGTCAAGGTCATCTTCAAAGACCTGCCAATTATAGATATTATCTGGAACAATAGGCCTACTTTTTTTTATCTCAATTATTGATATTCCAGACAAGGTTACATCATCTCATTTTAAGGAAAAATTAGCTAAGAAGTCAGCCATCATGTTTTTAGACCTTTCCACCCAACAGATGTTAAAAGAATCAAACAATTCAATCTGATCCCAAACATCATGCTTATATAATTTCAATTTATCATTTTTGACAGCATACTTGGATGTAACTTGTGCCACAACAAGTTTAGAATCACCAAAAACTTTTAAACACTTTATCCCATGTTTTATGGCAATGTTCAATCCCAAAGATAGTGCTTCATACTCAGCAGTGTTATTTGTGCATTGAAAAATCAATAGGAAAGAAAACTTGAAAGTGGTACCTGATGGAGATATGAATAGAACTCTATCTCCTGAGCCTTCCTTTGAACAAGCCCCATCAAAATACATTTTCCACAGTCCATTTTTTTGCTCCTTCAGTCCTTGAGTCAGTGGATCTGTATCTTCTTCTTGTGGAATAAATTTTTCCACCCTAAAATTTTTCGTATCAACATCCACACAACAATTTAGATCATCAATGTCAGTTAGTTCAATCATGTGTGGGGTTCTTCTTTCTCTGGACACTTTTACATTGTTTCCATCAATGTTAAAAGTTGCAAAGGAGAAATCACACTGGATACTACCTTCCATTGAGGCACTCCACTTTCTTTATAATAGCATTCCATAATGGGGTGGGATATCAACTACCAAAACACTCATAGTTAACAAATTGTAGGGGAAAGCTGCTAACCTGTAAGGTAGTGCTTTTATAGTACCAACAACTGGGACTTCCCTTGAATCCATGGCTTGACACCTCCCATGAGGTGTGTCAACATTCAAACCTAAAGACTTCATTATTTTTGTAGGCATAACAGTATTGGAGGCCCCTGAATCAATCATACAATTTTTTAACAACTTTCCATGTACTATTAGAGAGAGAAAGAAGGGGTCAACTGTTCCTGACATGGTATTAATAACATTAGTATCCAAATAGATTTGAGGGATCTCAAAAATGATTTCCCTACATTGATTTTTAGTTGAATCACTTGCTGGGGTAATAAGTTCACCAAATCTAGCAAGATTTTGGGTGTCAGAAGGAGTAACTCCATTCACCCAACTCAAAGCTTTGTCTTTATGTGCCTCTATTCTCATCATTTCTAACAAGGGAACCTTAACAATAATTTGTGATAATAGCTTTCCCATGTCAATTGGGATATACTTGGGATCCACTATATCTTGTTTAATGATAGTAACCTCCTTGTTTTCCTCATGTTCTGTAAGACCAGGATGATCCTTGTTTTGGGTTTTGACCTCCTTTTGGGTAGAAATGACAATTTCCTGAAGAGGTTTTGTCTTTACTCTGTAAGTCATATTAGGAGTAGCAAATGTGACATTTTTCTTGATCTTAGTTTTTCTAGCAACATCTGTAGGCTTATGTTTATCTTGAACTTGTTTCATATCCCTATCTGACTTCTTGATGAAGATACCAGATGGCTTTTGACTCAAATCACCCACTACCCTATTTCTTAGATTATAGTTAATCTTGGCTTGGGTGACCATATTAGTTGTGATTTGTGCAATTTCTTCATCAAAAGGTCTTCTTAACACCACTGATTCATCATTTCCTAAAGTGTTACACTAAACTCTATCCAACTGACTATCTTCCTCATTAGAAAAAACTTGTTGATGATAAACCTCATTTCTAACTTGGGAACTGGCAACATCTTGGCCTTCATCTTCTTCAGTGGAATCCACTTCATCATACATACATGAAGTAGTCATAGCACATCCTTGATCATCATTAGATTCCTCATCATTGCTTTCCTGCTCTCCATCTGCAGAGACACTCTGAGCAATCACATAGTAATAAGGGTCATGAGGGGATTGACAAGCAATGCACCATGGGACATCATCGTTCATGTTTACTGAATTCTTGTGTAATGGGTCAGGGGTTTTATCATTAGGCCTTTCCCTTTTTTCATGAAGCACTAGGTATCCATCCTTCCATTGAGTGTTATAGGGATAATTCTGCATTCTTGGTAACTTGTTAAAGTTATTGAAAGATGGCCTATCATTTCCTTGCTTCACCAGGCTTAAAATCTTTTATAGCTTTTAAGATTTGCTTCAAGCTATCATCATCTTTTCATTTTGTGTCAGATTTCCCTAGTTTTGTTGGTTTTATTTTCTTTATACTTGCAAGTTTACACTATGATTGACAAATTTATGTCACTGAATCTATCACCACTCCAAAGTCTACAAGGAAAAGGGCCAATTAACAAGGATCAAAGAGATCCTCCTACACTTTGAGCCTAGGTGCTTAGGTGGGTGTACCTTTGATTTAATTTTTGAAAGGAATCAATAAATACTAAGCAATTATATCATTTACAAACTAGTTTAAAGATTTTATCATTTATATGTATGGTGGATGATGATGAACTACTTCCAGAGAATGGATCAGTGCCTTAACCTAGGGCATAGAGTCACCTAATAACATATATCAACTAAAAATCCTAAATCAAATACTCTTGAATTTAGGATAAGTGCTTTTCCTATTATCCCCCTCACTCTCAAACCTGATCATCAAATTCCTACCCAACCATGAACTCACTGAAATCACCTTAAAGACTTTAATCCTAACTTTGTTAGGAACTCAAAGATAACTCCACAATACTCTTTGTTTACCATATGCTAACTCACTTTGTGACTTTAACATATATGAGCCCAAGATCAAAATACAAAGACAAACATAAATCTGAGATTGGAATCCAAGTGTATTCTCATTAAAATTTATAGAATCAAAACATTACCAAAACACAAAATGCTAGGAAACAGACCCCCAAAATCCAGGCTCTCCTTATTCAGTCTTTTACATTGATTTTCAACATAACATCAACAACAACAAAAATAAAAATTTCTGCAATATATACCACTAGTAATCTTGGAATCCCCAAGATCAGGATGCAACAAGCTACAGATGACTAGGGTAAAGGTTTCAACCACCAAACCAATTAGATTCAATCAAAATTTAATTCATTGGAGGGAAAACCAAGCAACTTGGAGCAAACAGATCCTAAAATGATCTTTCTTTATGATAATTCCTCTGACTTGTGTACTAAAGATCATGAATTTACCAAACTATCCAATCTAATTGTCCACCTACAACATGCCTCAAGCAACTCTTTCACGATACAAACCCACCTTTTTAATGTACAAACCCTCTGCAATCGATCATCAGACTCCCTGGACCAGTCTGCAATAGTCGATGAAATCAAATCAGCCAGATCCAGCTGCCCAAGCATTAAAATCAGTCCTTCAGTCACTGGGAAACCCTTTAAAAATTTGAATTTAGGAGAAATAGATATATCATGGTGCGATACAATGAATCAATGGTTAACATTTAAATCTGGGCTCACTTTATATCCTGACCGTCAGATCCTCTCACTTTCTTGGGTTTCTCAAGTTAACTCAAATGGGAACCTTGGTTTACATTTGCCTTAGTCATGAGATTGCACATATATCTTTATTAACCCTATTTACCTTAGCATTTCAGTGACTGCAGTCAAGAAGACCTAGGCCCACTTGGACACATGGTAGCAAACCATGCACCCATAACCACTCGGTCACATCTTTAACCTCTTTGGTGAATCAAGAACAACCACATCATCATGAGTCAGCAACAAAGGACCCACCTTCTATAGGATCTTTAAATTGGATGGTGGGCACATGATCTGATAGGCTTAGAAGATTCCATGAGATCATGCGCCAGCCATAGATCTACTTGCGTTGTTGGCAACCCTACAGATTCCTCTGACTCTGGCCCCACTGACACATCCCTGTCACTGTCTCACAACCAATGAAAATTCACCATCCATGCACACTTGGTAGTGGACCCACTCCAGTTAGCATGAACACGATGGAAGATTAGATGACTGACACATGTTCTCAAGGGGGAAGAATATTCCATGAGATCATGCAACTGCCGTAGGATTAAAAGCAAGTAGAGATACTGGGCCCACCGAGATAGATGGCACCTTGTTGCTAAATCGCATGTCAGAACTCCTTATAGAAAATAGTCTTGCAAAACAATGACAGCCGCACAATTAAAAAGGGTGATACATAGGAAAAATTTAATGGAAAACTTAGGCTTTGATGGGAAAATTAAAAGGGGTCCCGATAAAGTAACCTAATGACATAACATGCAAAGTGGTCATAGTGAATTTGGCACATGGGTAAATGGGACTTTAGTGGTTGAAAAATTAACATAGAAATAGAATAGGGCCAAGACAGTCTAGGGTTTAACCCTTCCAACGGCTATAAATTTTGAATTTATGAACTAGGGTTTGAGGGCCAGGGCACAGAAAACCATTGTAGAGACCAGGGAAAAACTATACAGCCATAAAAATTATTTGCAGGTACTAACAGGTTCTTTTCTATTTGGAATTGGAGGTTTATAGTCATCCCTCCTTCCCAATTTTCCTGATATTCTTCTATTGCTTTCTATTATAATGGCCAATTTGTAAGCCTCTACAAGGTTCCTAGGGTTTTTATCTCTCAAAAGATACCCCATTTTTGAATCAAAAGTATTTAAGTAAGTGAATAAATAGATCTTATCATCCAATCTGATGACTTGTAATAATTTATGCATGGTCTTTTGAAATCTGACATTAAACTCAACAACACCCTCATTTTGATTTTTCTTAATGTTGTTGAATTCATTCAGCATGAAACCTTCATTAGTTTTGTCTCCATATTATTCCTTGAAATAGTGCCTAAACTATTCCCATGAACCAATAGTAGCATGAGGTAAATTTCCAAATTAATCTCTGGGGTCTTCAGTCAAAGATTGAACAAAAAACTTCATAATTACATCATCTGGCTCAATGTTATAGTCATCTATTACATCAATGAAACTCTTCAAGTGTTCCTTATAGGTAATTGCATTGCTTCCAGTAAATTTTGGAAGTTTCTTCCTAATCTCATCAGGGATAGGATTAGGATACCTAGGGATCCCAATAAAAACCAACTGTTTGTGTCTCTTATGGATGGATCCTATTTGAGATAGGCCTGCACCTAGAGATGTGGATGTTTGGATATTTGAAATAGTATAAGTCTTGGGTATACCTATAGTTATGGAAGTACTTGAAACATTTTCACCTTGTCGTAAGGAGGTGGATGCCGTGTTGGAAGGTGTTGGAGATCTAAATTTTGGGCAAAATTTAGAGTCCTATATAGTGATAAAACCCTAAAAAATGGCCTCTTAATCTCCATGCCCAATAATTAATGATGGAGTACATGAAATGGGATAAAATATTACATTAATTTTAAATTAAAAATTTGAGATATTATGGAAGGAAGCTCTATGACAAGAACAATCAAAATTATATGATCAAAGCCTTCAGACAATGCTGGAAATTTGACTTGCTGCAAAGATGATTTCGATAGAGGTAGAAGATGCTCGAAATTTAAAAATCTAAAAAAGACCCAGTTTGAGAAATCAAATTTCCTATCTCCCCTAAAACTCTTAGCTTTTCATGAGGTGTTTTGGTTTTTCAACCAAGCCCAAATGCGAAATTTAGGTAGTTATTTTTTAGTTAGTTTATCATTTTTTCAAAACAATTTGTAATAAGGGTGTGTCTTTTCACCCTAAAGAGGTGTGAAAGCCACTCAAACATGTATATATACATAATGTAAAATGTAAAGAGAGAATAGAAGACAAGATATATTTTCATAGGATATAATTTGATCAAAACTACAATATGAACTCTAATGTACTATTTTTTTCAACATTAATAAAGATAAGTGCTCTTCTTTTTTATTTGTGGTTATAAGTTATATGTTTTCAATTAGTCTTTCAAATTACTCTATGAACTAGGGTATCCTACTATGTTTTCCTATTTGATGCATTCATTTATGACTAATTTATACAATTTGAATAATGGTAGCATGGTCTAAGAACCTATTACTATTTCCTTTTGGGCTCTTAAGTTGGGTCAAAAACCATAGGACCTATTGTATAAGTTGTTTTAAATTTTGTTTCAATAGAAGCTTGTAGGGTGATGGTCTCGCTTTACAGGAGTGAGTTACCTTAAAACCATCTTTGATTATACGTAGGATTGAAAGTTTTATGACTCTATAGCCCAAGTATTTAGAAGGCACTCATCTAACTATAATTTGGAAATTATCATTTGGTTCATACTTTGTGGTTTGTAGATTATATAATCATTATTTCAAAAATATTACTTTTGAGTCCTTAGTTTAATCCACTTTAGTCAAGATTTATAGAATAGAGATTATTAGAGGATTTGTTTCTTTCCTCCAAGGATCATTCACCACCTTGGGAGGAACTTTGTTTATTTATATACGCAGTTGTGCAACATAGAGAATTTGATAGTTTAAAGTGAATTTAGGCCTACCAGCCTTGGCTTGATTAAGCCAGAATTGTAGAGGTATTAGTGTGTACTTGTCAATTGGCCAAAAGTGATCCATCATTTTTGGGCACCACCAGAAGGTCCTGGAGATTGTCTAAGGAACTCAATATTTCTTTTCATCTCAACTATAGTAGCTTCAATCTCTACCTTTTCCAATTCTTTAGCCAACAATTCTTGTTCTCTCTTGGCTTTTTCTAGGTCAGCATCTAATCTTGCTGCTTGATCTAGAGATTTCTTGGAAAAATTTGGTTCATTAATTGAAATCCCTACAACCTTTTGTTTACCTTTGTCCCCAGGATTTCTTATTTCATGAGTTTCTTGGACAACAAGTTGTTCTTTTGTTGGTTCCGTTATAGGAACATAATTTATGGCTTCAAAGTCTAACAATTACTTTTTCAATTGTTTGGCTCTTATCATAGCATTTCTAATCTTTTCCTCTTTCTCTTTCTCTCTTCTCTGCTTTATTGCAAGTTGCTCCCGAATTTTCCTCTCTAGTTCAAACACTTCTTCAAAAATTTCTTCAGAATCTAGGAGGGTTGTTTTTGATGAGGGATTTTGGTCATGAGCTTCCTCCTAGTGATCACTAAGCACTTGGTGGCCTTGTAAAGATGTATTAAGGGGAAAAAGAGGAGTGAAGCCTTATCTATTTCTACTTTGGCTCCTACATCTTCTGTTATTTCTAGGGATTCCTCTTCTATGAGGCTGTACTCCCCCTCCATCTTTCTCAGAGGGTGAATAGTAATCCTCATACTAATTTAAGCCCAAATCAACTACTTCCTCATATTCTGATGTATTTCCTTCTTGGTTTGTTCAAACAGGATCTTCTATCCTTACATTTCCTTTTTGTTTCCATGTGAAAGACATGTCATTATTATTTCTCTCCTTTCTCATTTGACTTCATCTTGAGGTAGCCAGAAGTTCTCCTTCTAAATTTTCTTCTGGATTTTCCTTTCTCCAAGATCTTGTGTTTTTATGAGTCATTATGAAATAGGGAATTCTCTACTGGAACACTGGTACAAAGATTTTGTGAAGAGTCACCACCCAATTACTTTTGGGGATTTGGAGGAACTATTCTACTACTCTAGAAGAAAATATCAACAAGCTCCTAAAGGAAACATACTGAAAGATGAAAGGGCAACTCTGATTTTCAATGGTGACTAACTGGTATGAAACGAGAAGGCCAAGAGTTAAACTCAACTCAGAACCTGCGTCACTTGTGACTTTGTAAAAGGCTTTAACTATTCCCTATAAGAGTCACCAATTTGTTAGGGATTTTTCTTGTAGGATCAAACTTGGCAAAAGTATGGGCTTGATTCTCAGTTAAAAAGGGATTCCAAGTTTTCAAGAAAATCCTAATTGATGAGGATTGGATAATATCCTCCTTTTTCTTCGAGCTCCACAGGACTCAGGCGGGTATTGCCTATGACAGGTTACTCTATTTTAAGTAAGCTTCTTAATAGTGGATTATGTTCTTCACTACTATGCTGTGTCAAACTAACTTAATAAAACACTATCACTTTGCAAACAACCCAAATTATCCTAATATAGAGTACCACAATGGAAACTACAAATGTTACAGCATAAAAAAGTGGTATAAGGATATTCATCCTTCTTCCTTTTTTGAGCTAGACTCAAGGAGGGCTAACATCTAACTCTTTCTTTAAGGAATCACTAAATGTGAACTTATACCACTTTGATATAGCTTTAGTAAAACATCAACAAAATTCTTGAAAATAAAGTACTGGTAATGAAATGAATTTTGATTTTCTAAGGATTGAAAAGATAGTACTTAATATAAAACACACTCAAAACTAGTGCCTAAATCCAAAGGGCAAAAGAGTCCTAAATGCAAATCCACAAGCTTCTCTAAGAAAATATAACAGTATGCCTTACATACAATTTGCAATTTGAATAAGATGCCTTACAAATTACTCTGTCAACCCACTATTATTATTATCAATATCCCTACAGATATATTTATTCTTTGAAATTGATGACAAAGATTGTAATCCTCTCCTTCAGAGAAACTTATGATCAATTACAGTAGTTACCTAACAACCAATATATTTTAGATGCCTTACATATAAAACATACAAAAGTAAACATAAAAATAGAGAGAGAATAACAATAGGAGATAGAAATTGTAGTATATTTATATTATAGAAGACTTGGAATTTACATAAGAAAGCTCATGCTCAGAAATTCAGACACAAAGTTCAGAAGTCTGTTCTATAGCAACTGTACTTGTTTTTCTATTATATTTTATCCAGAACCCTAGAAAATGAGGTTACAATTCTATTTATATCTTGTCTTCAACCATCTTGGAATTCCCTCATTAATAGGAATGCAACAAGCTTCAGATGGTTGAAAACCCTAACCCTAAAGAGCTTAAGAAACAAAGCATAAAAAAAATTACAAGCCCTTAGGCGGTGGAAAGATAAAACTTTCTTGGACTGTTCTACACCCTGGATCACTTGATAATTGACACCTTTGTCTACAAGTATTCATGATAGCTTCTTGAGTTTTATGAAATATGGTGACCGCCATCTAGGTAATTTACACCATTATTAAATGATAGCTTATCATCCCTATGCTCTAAGATTAGGTGTCATTTCCTCCAGGTGTCCTCTCTACTCATCATCCAAGATATTGAAGTCAACTATAGAAGATTTGATATTCTTGGGCCTTATGAGCTCATCCCCTATAGCAACCTCTATTAGGAATGAATGCTAAAAGTTTTGCAGCCATTTTGTAGTAGTTGTTGTTGCATTCATGACTATGATTGTCATTGATGTCAACACAATGATTTACCAAAGGCTTGCAGAGAAGTAGACATAGTTTGGATTAGCACACATGGGTTATTATAGTTGGAGCTATGCAATGTTGAGGTTATACTATATGATATGTTATATGTCTATGGTTAAGATCATAGATGATAATTCTTTTATTCATGGAAGTTATGATTGTTTTGGTGGAAGCAGTATTCAGGTAGTGTTCCTGAGTAGCAGTTTGTGGAAATCGGATGATATCTTCTAATCAGGATGGAATCTGGTTTTGTGTAGTTAAAGGGAAGTTGAAGACACATTGATAGTGATGTGGATGATAACACATAATTTGAGGTTGCATGAGTGAAGATTTATTGTATTTGGAAGCCAATAGTTTTGTGTAATTTTTGTGTAGCGTGTGGAAACTTTTATTTTATAATTGTATGCTGACTGATTTGTAATTATTTGAGTGTGGTATAAAGGAAGGAATGTATTTCATTATTGAAATGTAGTAGTATGTATTTGTGATGTGGAAGTAGTGATTGTGTGTGATGCTGTATGCATGAAGTGAAGAAAAGAGCTAAGTATGAAAGTGAATTTGTGAAGGAAGACATGCGAAGTACAAAGATCTGAAATTGAGATCTGATGTAACAGTGAGTGTAGTTTGGCATAGTCAGAGAAGAGGTAAAATATTATTCTATTGAGTAATGCAAAGATAATTTGGACAGTGTGTTCAATGATCTTACCTTGAAGCTGTTTGGGAAGTGGGTCCTTCTGTCTTCCATAACTCTTAACCAGGTTAGAATCTTTTAACAGGGATTCAAAATCTCCTAACAAGGATTCATATGTACTAAATGTATTTCATAAGACTCCTAACAAAGTCCATCCTTTCACAAGGAATATTCATATTAATGAATCTTTTGTGGGCATCATTCCCACCGAGGTTTACTCTTTGATCAAGAGGTTCCCTAGTCAACATATCTTGTGTCATTGTGTTATTGTGAATGAATATCTTTCTATGGTTGGTAATTATATTTCTTATATGGTTTAATGTTGTTGAAGATGATAAAAGTTATAATTATCTGATAACTGATTCAACACCCCCCCCCCCTCTCAGTTATCTTGGTGGACTTTACTTTCTAACAATTGGTATCAGAGCAACAAGTCCTTGAAAAAGAAGTTTAACATCTTAAGGAGATCCATGGCAAATTTAAGGAAAGAAAGTTCTAAGTTTGATGAAGTAAATTTTGATAGCTGGAAAGAAAAGATGAAGACACACCTAGTATGTTTAGGACTAGGTTATTGGTTGATTACAAAGAATAATAAGACTATCATTGAAGAGGACAATCTTGAAACATGTACTGTGGAAGAGAGAGATCTATTCATGTGTAACATACTTGCAAGAGAAGCACTTTTGATAGCACTTCCGAAGAATGAGTACAGTTGTACACAATAAATAGTGCACTTCTCTAAGTCATTACTTCCAAGGGAATCCATGAATAGGAAACCTTGAGAAAGTGACCTAGAGCTCCCTAGGCATGGAGTCACAAGATTTTTTGAATATTGCTCTTAGCTAGAGCTATTGAAGCATGCAACCTTGCTAGTAAACCACACAATGGGAGATTCAAGGAAGACAAGGGCAAGAATTCCAATATCCTTAAGACTCAATATGAGAATGCAATGCAAGCTAAGCTAAGAATGAAGATGCAAGCTAAGCTATGGAAATGAAAGTATTACAAACCCTTGCTAATTAAGCTATGTGAGGTAATCTAGAGCATAAAGGAAACTAAGCTAGATGCCATGATAATGAAACTAAAATGTAAGAAATAAAACTAGAATAGCATGTAAATATGAAAACTAAGAATGCTCCCAATCTCCAAAGCTCCAAAGTCACCTAGAAAACTTGCACCATAACATTAGCATAAAAAGATGGATCTAAGAATGAGACGAGAGCTCTCTTTTTAAAAGAATTGAAAAGGAATGGACCATGGAGATTAAGAGGCAAAAGATTTAGTCAAGGGTGGAGCTTGAAAGAGGAGCAATCTATGTGCACAAATATCCTCCAATGAGAAAATAAGAGTTGAGTTTTGTGTCCATATGAGACAAAAAGTGCTTTTCTTATTTTTATAAAATAAGAATAATGCTTTATTTGTGCAACTTAGGATAACAGGAAAATTGGGGGCTTTTTATTTATTAAAAAGGGAGGAAATTCCTTTTAAATAAATAAAGACTTTAGCATAAAATGGTTAGCCCAAGGCAAATAATCGAAAATGATGAAATAGGATTTGATCAAGGAAATTGATATAATTGAAAATATTGATTCAGGGTTTTGATAAATTGTTGAATGGGGGCCCAAAGTCTAGGTGACCATTTTAGGGTGCATACAACAGTCAGGTAAAATATTTGAAAAAATCTCATGAAATTTGGAATTCTTTACACTCTACTTTTGAAGGTGATGAACATGCAAAAAGAGTTAGATTACATAATTGGATTTGTGCATTTGAAGATATAAGAATGTTGGAAGATGAATCTATTAGAAGTTATATTGGCAAAATGTCAAAAATCATTACAGGTATAAAATATTATGGAGGAACAAAGACAAAAAATGAAGTGATATGGAAAATTCTGAGGACATTGACTCCTGTATTTAAGCAGACAACATAGATGATTGAACAAGTGATACCTTGTACAACAAACTTTACAAGAGAAACTCTTCTTGGAAGATTAAAAGAAACATAAATGAACCTAATATTATGAGGAGACTTAGCTAGAATGGAGACAACATTCAGTGCTCTTAGTGTTTGCCCTACTTTGTCAAGAAGCACCAGTGTGAGTAGAGATTATGCTAGCAGTAGCAGATCTAGAAATGAAGAAGATAAGAATATTGAAGAAGGTATTGCCTTGCTTGTGAAAAGAGAACCAGATGGTAAGAAAATATTTAAATGTTGGACTTGTCAAGAATATGGTCATTTTGCATCTAAATGTCCTAAGAGAGTTAAAAAGTACGGAAGCAATTTCAAACCTAGAAGATCTAAGGAATGTTATTATGCTAATGATAAAGATCTTGAAGCTAGTATAAAAATAACTTTAAGTGAAAGTGATACTGAAAATAATGATGACATAGGATTTGTAGCAATTAAAGAAGAGAATCCTTAAATTGATGTCAAGGAAGAAAAAGCCTTAGTTTCTCAAGTTGAAAAGAAAGCTGATTGGATTATAGATAGTGGTTTTTCACATCATATGACTAGAGACATAAAAAAGTTCATAAAGTTGAATGAATATGATGGAGGAGTTGTTAGAGTTGGAAACAATGCACCTTGTTTGATTAAAGGTATAAGATCTATTGCATCTTGATGGAAAGACTAATACTGATGATGTTTATTTTACAGATGGATGGAAATATAATATTTTGAGTGTTGGATAGTTAGTTGATAAGGGATATCAAATTTGGTTTACTAAGAAAACTTGTGTGATAAAGGATAAAGATGGAAATATGATTGGAATTGGATCTAAATGATAAAGTTGGATCAAAAATTGAAGCTGATAGGTACTGTCCCCTCAGAATCGGAATCAAAATCAGGTAGAGGAGAACAAAAAATTGATAAACTTGATAAAGTCACTAAAAATCATAATCAAAGGTGAAACATGATAGAATAACCATCAAATGAAAGTGAATGAAAGACTAGAAGGTTGAAAGAGATGGGGATGAAGAAATAAAGATGCCCCAGTAAAGATCGAAGGATCAGGCCTCAAAAGGTCAGCCAACTGCATAGAAGAGGGAGAAAATTTGAAATGTGATTTTGACTATCAATATTAACTCAGATTTTGATTTCAATCCCAAAAATGGATCTAGGACATCGAAATTAGCTAGGGGTGCAATTTTCATGCAATTTCGAGGTGTTTTGAAAATTAGGTCAAAAAGTCAAAATGCTATAAAAGGGGTAAAAAGGTCATTTTCAAAAATCATTTGTCTTTTAGCGATTTGAGAATCTTAAGAGCTTAGAGAGAGAAAATGGCCCAGCGAGCAGTAGTCTCGGTTCATAGGCATCGATTTGAGCAAGCCCGATTGCACAATCGACCTCCACAATATGCTGCCCCGGTATATTTTTATAAAAACTTGCCCTTTTTGAGTCATTATGAGCATTTAATGCATTTTAAAACATGTTTTTAATATTTTTAAAATTTCAAATTTTGAACCCGGGTGAAAGATCATACGATCTTTTGCAAGTATGACACCTTTTGAAGGAAAATGTCGTGCGATACTTTGTGGGTCAACATATTATCGCACCAACATTAAGTCTAGTATCACACAATACTAGATGAAATGTCATGTGATGCTATGTGAAGTATCGCATTTCAAGATAATATCACACTATTATAAGGAAAATTGTCATACGATACTTTATCAAAAAAATAGTATCGCCCAATTTAAAAATTTGACATGTTTTAGTATTTTTGAGAAAAATGACATGGGTCTAGACAATGTTTTCTTTTTGAGATGTGTTGTACTTATTTTATACATCCATCATGATATGTTCTGACATCTAGCATTGGATTGATGGCTTGCATGAGTTCTTCCTAGCACTATTGGTTAGAGTGCCAAAGGTTACTGGGCTACGGTATGTCCAAGATTTGGATGATCCAGGTCAGGCAGACTTGAGGGCAATGGGCTTTGGTTACTTGCTGAAGTTGCCCCATATTCAAGCTGACCATGGGTTGTTGATTGTGCTAGCCAAGAGATGGCATAGTGAGCACAACACTTTCCATCTGCCTACTAGAGAGGCATCAATCACTTTGGAGGATGTCTATCAGATTCTCCAAGTGCCTAGCCATGGCGATCCTGTAAGTATAATCATGTTTATAGATGGTCATAGTTATAAAGTTTCCATATAATAGAAACCAACATGATTGTTTGTTGGCACATGTATACTATGACTAGGATCCTATCGAGGGATGACAGGCCATCTAGGGTATGTTCCAAGATGTCACCATTATTGATAGACACATTAGCTAGGATCAACTAATGGATGATTTTGGCAGGGACTTCCCAGTGCCTTGCATTGTTGCTTCCATTATTGCACAGGCCCTTATCACTGATAGGAGTCAAAAGGGTTTTTCACTAGGATGGGGTAGATTGTTAGTAGATCTGGTAGCACATCCATGATGGATGGCATGGGGCTCAACCATATTGGCTGATATGTACCACAAGCTCCATGAGATCATGTACTATGAGAGTAGGACATGGGTGTGCGATGCTATTCTAGCACAGGTGTGGGCATGGGAGCACATCGCTGTGGTGCATCCACATATACAACTAAGGGAGAGGAGACATCCCTTCATCTACAGATATACAGGATTCTTGTCACAGCCTCATAGCGGTGATGTGATATACTATAGGAGGATACTAGATGAGCTAACTTCCTTCCAATGGTGACCATACAGACAGGTTGAGTCATGAGGTGATGCGGAGGATGAGCTAAGCTATATGGTATGCAGCTGGCCATTGGTAGGCCAACACCTAGACATTGTGGAGAGGTTTTTTATTACTTGGGTATGGAGGTAGTTCAAGTGGTAGTAGAGAGTGTCTACAGAGACTACTACATACACCCAAGCTAGGGATGAGGAGGGTCAGGGCTGGCTACCGATGCTGGATTACTAGCAGGTAGTATAAGATACAACAACCATACGGAGAGAGCCATGGGACTATCTCCTAGACATGGTAGATGTATGGGCTAATGTAGCCTATAGAGTAGAGCGGTGGTGAGCTCCATTTCCTAGGTTCATGGTACCTGATGCATAGCCAGTAGCTTAGGGAGATCAGTGAGATGAAGGGGATGGAAGAGATGGAGGAGGGAGAGGGAGAGTTAGGGAGATAGGTCAGAGCTCATGATCAGGTGGAAAGAAATGGCCACGGGGATAGGGTTTCACAAATGAGGGTGATGATGGGGGGAGACCAACTCGCCACTAGGTGGATGCCAGGTAGGATCAGCTTGTTAGGGGAAATGACCTGAGAGCTAGGATCCAGGCTCTAGAAATGGAGATGCAGTAGCTATGCATCACCATAGTGGTCAAAGAGTAGCAGCTGAATGACCTGAGAGCAGAGATAGAGAGGAGAGATTTTTCCATATAGGTTGCCACCGCAAAGAGCCGAAGAGAGGTAGCATGAGCTGCATATTATCATGGTCTCTACATTCAGGCTATGCCAGAAGGTCAGAGAGCACCTCCCTACTCAGTGATAGTTGGGAAATCAGATATGGTACTAGATGTAGTACCACCTTCTCCTCCACCAGCCCCACATGATGGTGGTAGTGAGTCCTAGGTCTAGGTCTTAGGATAGATGTATACAGACATATCTTGTGATTGTATCCAGATTTTTGTATCTCACATTGTATCATGACATTTCTATATATATATATATATATATATATATATATATATATGAGATTACTAGATTGGTGATATATCATGTGTTTCTATTCCACTTGTGATGGATGTATCAATTTTTTATATTGTCTTGTCATATTGCTCAAAATGTATGTTATAAATGCTCATGTATATTCTCTCTCATGGATGTATGTTTTAGTTCTCATGTTTGTGATATAGACTCATGTTTTTGAAAATGATCTTTTTAGGATAGATATGATGATAAGATTAACCCCTTATGATGACAGGAAAAGGATGCGATGTGAAAGACAAGGAGCGAAAGACATGATTGAGAAAAGGAAAGGTGAGCGCAGTTGACCGATAGGTCCATGAAAGATAAAAGGAGAGCTCTCTCCATATGTAAGATGAAAAACTAAACTAACATGAACCTAAAAATGCAAGCTACTATGAAAAAGTGGTTTACTTGCAAGGTCACAAAGATTTTAGACTCTAATATTCATCATCAAGCATTATTGGTAGCGTCGCAAGATCATACAATGCACTCTAGTATGACTATGTGAATCTAAATATGATAGGAATGTGGGAATCCCACCTAGGCATCAGAGACATATAGGTCAAGATGACTAGTGGAGTGAGATTACCCAAATTTTGATATAGCAAGATTATACTCACATCAAGAGACAAGGAAGGTCAAGATGGCTAGAAGTATGCACTTGTGAAGATAGTCAAGGATAATACCTTGTAGATCCCATTGTCATGTGGAACAAGTATAAATGCTAATGACAATGAGGACCAACAAAATATACCCCCAAGCAGATAAAGAAATAAAACATGTTCTCATGCCCTCAATCTTCTAGCTATGCATCGTCAAAAACTTCTTAGGGAAAAGAACACTCATCAAAGAAATCATCATAGACAACACACAAAGAAATAAAGTCAAACAAGTCTCATTGAGTTGAGTGTTTAAGTGCATGTGTGTAGGTCATATAATCAAAATTTGAGTATCACATCTATGAATGAGAAATACCATATCATGCTAGATTGCAGGTAAGATATCTGATAAGTGTTGAGAAACACTTGATGCTAGGGTAGTGTTGAAGAACATAGTTTGGGTGGTGTTGAAAAACACCATTTGCAAGATGTCCTAAAGACCAATGCATCCTAGAGACCAAAGCTAATATAGTTATGCCCCCTAGACAAAGATAAAGACCAATTCCAAACCAAGGCAACAAGGTCCAGGCATGATGGAGAAAGGCTAAGTGTTGAGGATGCATGCTAAGACACAAGGGTGCAAAGGCCTTAAGTAGCGCCTGTTTCCAGGTTTTCACCACTTGGAGATTTTTTTATTTTTTCAATTTTTTTTGTATTTTTGCTACCAAGGCATCTATTTCCAGGTTTTCACCAAGGCACTTTTTGTATTTTTTTGAATTTTTTGAATTTTTTATATTTTTTTAGGACTTTATATGCTTTTTAGGATTTTTTCAGCATCATATATGAATTTTTTTGGAATTTTTTCAAGATGATAAAATATGTACAAGGGATGCCCCCAGACAAAATAGGCATCATGGATAGAACTTCTTGAGATGCAAAACATTGATAGGATCAGGGAGCTGTTCCCCCTCTGGATCAGATAGTAAATAAGCACATGTACCAAAAGCAACAGTAATGATGTATGGTCCAAGCCAATTAGGTTTGAACTTTCCCTTTTGCTCTCTATGTTGTTGGTTCTTAGGGTTTTCTCGTAGGACAAGATCCCCCAATTGAAATTCTCTAGGGTGAACCTTCTTGTTGAATGCTTTGGACATATGCTTTTGGTAAACTCTCATGTGATCAAAAGATGCTTTACACTTCTCATCTAGAAGTTCTAGTTCTTGTAACCTCATAGTGTGGTAGTCTTCATCTGTCACTAGACCTTTAAGGGAAACTCTAAGAGAAGGAATCTCCACCTCTAAAGGTAACACTGCTTCAGCACCGTAAGTGAGGGAAAAAGGAGTAGCCCCTGTTGGAGTACAAATAATCATTTTTTAGGTCCACAAGGCTAGATTTATCTATAGATTCCAATCTCTACCATTCTTGTGAACTGTTCTATGGAGGATTTTGAGAATGGTCTTATTCGAAGCCTCTACTTATCCATTTCCTTGCAGGAAGTAAATGGAGGACCAATGCTATTTTATCTTGAATTTCTTTTAGAGATGTTTAAGGTCCTTGTTTTTAAACTAACCTCCATTGTCAATGATTATCTTAGAAGGAACTCCATACCGACAGATGATATGGTTCAAAATAAATAAAGAAACTATCTTTCCTAAGGCAACATAAAGTGGGACAGCTTCTACCCATTTGGTAAAGTAATTAGTAGCATTGATAATGAATTTGTGTCCACCTAATGAGTTGGGATGAATCTACCCAACAAGGTTAAAGGCCCAGTGCTGAAATGGCCAATAAGAAATAGAAGGAATAAGCTCCCTGCCTGGAGCATGTATCAGGTTTCCATGTTTCTAACACTTTTCACAAGATTTAGTAAAAGCTACTGCATCTGTCTGCATGGTAGGCCAATAGTACCCCACCCTAAGCAAACTTCAGGCTATGGAAAGACCATTAGAATGTCCTCCACAAATGCCCTCATGAATGTCAACTAACGCTTGATTGGACTCATCCTTTTCCAAACACCTAAGAAGTGTCCCATCTAAACCCCTCCTATATAGATCACCAGAGATAAGGGTGTGGCAAGAGGCATTTCAAATTAGGTTTCTTCATTCAGATCGGTTGAAGGTTTTGGGAATAGTACCATCATGGAGGTATGATTACATGGCACCATAGTGGGATGACTCATGTCCAATAAGGGTACAAACAACTTGGCTTTCTTGGGAGTCATAGATAGGGTATCATAGCTCTTCCACTAGGAATTCAAATCTGGACTCATGCTGCTCTAGCTGAAGAAGTGAAGCCAATGTAGCCATAGCATTAGCTACTTTATTCTCTGCTCTAGGGATTTTTTGAAATGTAACAAAGGTAAAGTATCATTGCAATGAATCAACCATTTTCTTGTAAGGTACCAATTTTTCATCTTTTGTTTGATATTCTTCATTAACTTGGTTGACTATCAATTATGAATCCCTATAAATATGTAGCTCTATGATTCCCCACTCTATAGCCATTTTTAGTCCATTTGTTAAGGCCTCATACTCAACAATGTTATTTGTGCATGGGAACAATAGTTTGTAAGACTCTGGAATTGTGTACCCATGAGGAGAGACAAACAACACTCCTGCTCTTGAACCATTTTTCATGAAAGAGCCATCAAAGAACATCTTCCATGTTCTTACAATCATGTACATTATGTGCTCTTCTAGAAATTCAACTTGAACTAGTGTTTTGTCTTGAATTGGAAAATCAACTAATTGGTTTGCAATGGCTTGTCCTTTTATAGCCTTACGCTCAACATACTCTATGTCAAATTTGGATAGGATCATCATCCACTTAGAAAGTCTACCTGTAAGAGTAGCCTTACCAAGCAAGTATTTTAGAGGATCAATTTTTGCAATGAGCTGTATTGTATGCGTAAGCATGTAATGTTGCAACTTTTGGGAAGCAAACACCACCGCTAGGCAAGATTTTTCAATACTAGTGTAGTTAACCTCATATGACACAAGAGTATGACTGATGTAATAGATAGCTCTTTCTTTTCCAGTATCATCAAGTTGAGCCAATAATGCCCCCAGGGAAGATTCTATTGCTAAGACATACAATATGAGTGGTTTTCCTAGGATAGGAGGCATTAAAATTGGAGGATTGGCCAAGTATTGTTTGATTTGGTCCATGCTTTGTTGACAATCCTCATTCCAGACACATTTAACCCCTTTGTGTAAAGTCTTGTTAAAGGGTTGAGCTCTATCAGCCAGTTGTGAAATAAACCTCATGATAGATTGAAGGCATCCTTGGAGACTCCTCATTTGACTGATTTTTTTAGGAGGTGACATATTCATTATTGCTTGAACTTTTTCTGGGTCCACCTCTATTCCTTTAACTAAAATGATAAATCCTAGGAGTTTTCTAGAGGTGACTCCAAATGCACACTTTTTGGGATTTAATCTCAATTGAAACTATTCCATGCGATCTAGAATTACTTCCAAATCACCTAGGTGTGTATCTCTATTCTTGGATTTTGCCAAGGTTTCATCCACATAGTCTTCCATATTCTTATGCATCATGTCATGGAAGATAGTAGTCTTAGCTCTTTGGTAAGTAGCTCTGGCATTTTTTAATCCAAATGGCATGACATTCCAACAATAGGTTCCCCATGCACAAGTGAATGCAATTTTTTCTTGGTCTTCAAGAGCTATTTTGATTTGATTATACTTAGAAAAGCCATCCATCAAAGAATAGATCTCATAGCCCATGGTCATGTCCACTATCATGTCTATGTTTGGAAGTGAAAAGTCATCTTTTGGGCATGCTTTATTAAGATCTCTAAAGTCTGTGCAGACATGAATGGACTTGTCATGTTTTGACATTGGTACAATATTGGATATCCATTCGGCATAATCAATAGCTTTGATAAATCTTGCACTAAGGAGTTTTTCTAATTCAGCTTTGACAAGAAGAGCTATGTGAGGATGCATTTTCCTCAATTTCTATTTTATTGGTTTGATACCTAGAGCTATGGAAAAGTGATGCATAATGAGACTAGTGTCCAATCCTGACATATCTAAATAAGTCCAAGAAAATTTAATTTTCTTTCTTTGTAGGAACTCGGTATATGCCTCTTTTTCCTGTGCTGATAGAGACTGAGCTAAGTGCACAATTTGGGGAGCCTCTTGTGTATTCAAGTTAATTGGCTATGTAGGCTCAACAAGCACTGAAGACCTGTCTTGAAAATAGATTGGAAGATGATCAAGTACCTCATCCTTAGGTGCCTCAGAGAGGTTTTCACCTTCGGATACGTCCTTTATTTTTTCTTTTTTAGGTTTTGACACTGCCACATAGTGGTTTTCACCATCATAATTCTTTGTCTTTTTTTCTTTTTTTTTTTTTTCATTTTATGACTAAGGTACTTGATATCTGGTTCTGTCATGCTTGTAGTTGGTTTTCTGGTGGAAGAGACTACAGGTTCAAGGTCATTTAGGTAACAGGCTATCTCATAGTAATTTTGAAAAGTGGGCAGCTGAGGCTCTTGATAGCACTGAGACCAATCGATTAAATGAGTATTGGCAAGGGGTAGATCAATGACTGGTTCAATATTGTGTATGTGAATGGTATCATCTTTGGTGATTGCAGAGTTAGGATCTATCAAGTATCCCTCTAAGGTACCTAAATCATGACTTATCCCACCAATTGAAGCATCATCCACTAAAGCAACTCACGTATTCCAATCTTCTAATCCTATAGTAGACTCACTAGCTACCTCAGGTTGGGAACCATATGTATAGACAACATCAATGTCCATGTCAACTATAGAATAATCAGAAAGAGTTTCCCACTCATACTCATGTGAGTCCATTTCTGAATCCCGGCTAGGATGTTTACACCAAGCATGTTTTTTAGGCCTTGATGTAGAGGCTTCAATGTCACCAAGGGTAACACCTTATTGAATTTTATTTGTTTGTTGATGTTATTGAATGGGATCCTCAACATGATCCTCAATATTGGATTGTTCTTGTTCTAGGTCTGAAACTGTTGGATTGATAATTGGAGCATCTAAATCTCCCCAAAGGAGATTGGTGGAAGGGACCCACTCTTCACACCTATCTTGTTGATTTTGCAAATTGGGAATGTAACTATATTCATCATCACTATCCATCATAGTAAGGATAGGAGTAGTTTTCTTATTCTGACTTTCAAAACCTAGGCCAACTATTGCCTTAATTTTGTGGCCAAAGAGAGCATGATTGAGTGGCTTAGCCTTAGCATCTAATCTATGGCTAAGAGGACCATGACCTGGGTAGCCCATATTTTTGACCAAAGTATATCCTCTACCATAAGCCTTAGGAGATGGGGAGAAATTCTCATTATGCTTGTATTTTTCCTCCTTGTAAATCCAATCTCTAATAACTACCTCTTCTTTTTCATCCTGTATGGGTACTAAGGACTCTAAAAATGTATAAAATAGAGTCATTGCTAAAGATGAGGGATGCATCTCTTGTGAAGGTTTACCATAGGACCTAGGTGAGATTGTCATTTTTGTGAAGGAGTCAATTTGATAACCCCCCAGGTATACAAACTTCTACTCCATTATAGGGGAACTTGACACATTGATGGTAGGTGGATGACACTGCTTGCATGTCATGGATCCATGGTCTACCAAATAGAATATTATAGGCTAAAGGACCAGCATCAACAATTTGGAACAAAATGTCCTTTTCAACGGGGCCAATCCTGACAAGAAGGATGACCAAACCTTTGGAGCTTCTCTCTACCTCATCATATACTTTAATGGTGATTTTCTTATGAGTATCAATAACTTTCTCTGAGTAACCTAGTATCTTCAACAAACTCAAGGAACTAATATTGAGCCCAGCACCCCCATCAATCAACACACACTTGACATGCATCTTGTGAATCATGAATTTGATATGAAGGGAAAGATTATGTAGATGGCTCAAAGTTTTGTCATCTTCTTCTGAGAATGTGAGGTAGTGAGGGCTAGCAAGGTGGTTAACCATGTTTTGGAATTGGTCAACATCTATGGTGTTAGGAACATTGGCTATACACAAAGCATCCTCAAGGACATGCTTGTGTCTAGGAGACAACTCTAGGAGTTCAAAAATTGAGATTTGAGCTGGTGTTATTTGTAACTGGTCAACAAGATTGTAGCTCATTTCAAGATTTACTACTGAATTGGTGGTGACATTCTTGGATGTCACTTGCTTGGGTTTGCTAGACTGGTTGGAATTAGGACCTCTAATGATCACAGGACCTTGACCTTAGCTTTTGGTGATAACATTAAGAGCTTGGGATGATGTTTGGGAGTGAGGACCCCTAAGCACCACCATGGGTTCTTCATCAAATATAGGAGGAGAGCCCACATCATGACTATAAGAATCTTTGTTTTGCATCATATTGACATTTTCCTCAACAATCTCAAGCATATTAACCACATTTTCTGCACCTGTGTAGGTATAGTTGATTGTAGCTTTTCCATTATTGGGTTAAGAGGTTTTCCCCTTTTCATATTTGGGCAAAGGTTCTTTGAATGCCTTGTGGTCTGCATTTGTATTCAATCCATCAATTTGAAGTTTACCACTTTCAATGAGATCCTGGATGAGGTGCTTAAGTTTCCAGCAATGTTCGATGTCATGTCCAATGCCATTGTGGTATTTGCAAAAAGATTTTTCATTCCACCAATGTGGCTTAACATCAAGTATGTGAAAGTTTTCTAGATCTTGTGGTTGCACAAGATTATTGGCAATAAGGGTCTTGAAAACATCCTCATAGGAGTCACCCAGCTTAGAAAACTGTCTCAACTTTTTCTTGGGCTTTTCTTGATACTTAGGTTTACTCTCTTGTTTGTTAGAGGATGTATTGAGCTTCATAGCTTGGACTGCACTAGAAAAATTGAGGACTCCTTGATCCTTGGGTTGGGAAGAGTCCACAACTCTATCGTTGACTACTTGCTTATTCTTTTTCTAGTGCTTTCCTTTGTCCTTATTAGCATTGTTATTATTTTGACCATTATTGTTGTTCTTGTTGTTTTTGGTCAAAATGCCTTGTTCTTTTAAGACATCCTCTATTCAACATGTTGTCTCAACCATAGTATCAAAGGAATCAAAGATCATTTTTTGAACCTCATAACACATTTTAGGCACCAAATTACTAACAATGATTTCAATCCTTTCATGCTCAGGAATAGTCCTAGAATAGTGGGAGCACAATCATCTCCACCTTTGCAAGAAGGTCACAAAGGATTCCCCTTGGTTTTGTTTCAAATTGCATAAGTCCAACATGGTGATTGATCTTGATAAGTTGTATGCAAAATGTTGAATGAATGTATGGAAAAGTTCTTTGAAAGTTTTTATGGGAGGGGTTATGTTGGTAAACCACTCCATGGCTTGGCCTTTGAGGCTTCTTGGGAATAATCTCATAAGGTAAGATTCATCTTGGTGGAACTCAAAACTCATGATATAAAATTGACACACATGATCATGTGGGTCACCATTGCCATCATACTTGTCATATTGGGAAATTTCAACTTTCCTAGGAAAATCTGTCATAGTCACACTTTTGTCAAAAGGATTGGGACAAATAGAATCAAGTGAAAAGGAACTTTTAGGTGCCAACACCTTTTCCATCATTTGTTTGAGTTTCTTGATTTCCTCTTCTTGAGAGGGTCCTTGTTTATTGATCCTCCTATCCACATCAAATTTGTAAGGGACTCTAGCACCCTTGTTAATCAAACTCTCTTGGAACCTATCTTTATTTTGATCAAGGTACTTTTCCACATATTGTTGGAATAGTGGTTCTTGTTTCATTCTCATGAAATCTTGATCATCAAAACTTGTACTAATTCCTCCATGTTGAGAGCCATGATGAGCTCATTGGGAGGGTTTTCTTGAGGTCCTAGGAGGTGTTTGTCTCCTATGTTGTGAAATCCTTCTTCCTCTAGGACTAGGAGATCTTGAAGGGGTCCTTGACTGCCTTCTACTTCTTGGGGTTCTTGAGGGAGTAGAGGGCGGAGAGTTATTTCCACTGTTGGTACCCCCATTGTGAATTGGTTGTTAAGTTGTTGAGCTAACAACCTATCTTGTTCCTCTTGGAATTCTTTTCTTCTTAATTCCAACAAGGCTTGTTGCTCTTCCTCTAGGTGTCTAAACCTTTCTTCTTTAGCAGCTTGTTCATCCAAGAAGGCTTTCTTTTCACGCTCAATTATTTTAAGCCTTTCATTAGCATATATTGAGGTTGTTTTGAGTGGAGAGTTGGACCTTGAGTGTTTGAAAAAGTCATTAGTGAATGCGGAATTCATATGAGCATCATCAGATTCATTGTTTTGGTCTTCGTGTTGTGACCGTGCATCTTGGTGAGCTTGTGCATAGTGTCTTTCAGCTCATTGATGAGCATCTAGATATCTTGAGTTAATAGGGGGTGATTCAGGTTGATTGTCATCACCAAATGGCATGTTACCCCTATGTATTTGGAAAATGTCATCAAGAGTTTGATCCATTGCTTCTCTTTGTCTCCTAGTCAAAGCTCATGTCCATATTTGATTGAGAGGATGGTAAAGAGGTACTCAACTCACTAGGATTGCTCTTTGGGTCAAACCAAGCCTCAGACTCACTCCTAGGTGATTGATCAAAAACATGTTTCTTTTCCTTTTGCTTTTGATGAGTTTGGACTAAGGGTAATTGTTCAAAGACAACTTGAGGTTGTTTTCCTTGACTAACTTGTTACCTTGTCATAACCGACATGAAAGGAAAAGACCCTTGGTGATAAGATGACCTTATGAAATGTCAATACCAAACAAAGATAGTGAAAGTGTTCAATTGTCAAAAAGGAGATGATAAGATAGAAAGTTGAAAAAGGTGTAAACCAATCCTGCCACAAAGGTGCATAATAAAAGGATGAGTATCCTAACATATATGGGCCAAGAAAATGGATTTAACCAAATATATAATTGAAATTGAATTTTGATGGAAGTGAATTTGGACAAAAGAGTGCTAAAACTCTCCAAGCATGTTACCAAAGAATCTAAAGATGTACTTTTTCAACAAGGATAATCCCTAACTTATCGATGTCAAACAAGACTACTTTTTAAAATCAAAGAACACTAGTTCAAGGGGCCTAAAATTAGGAACCCAAGGTACAAATAGGTTTCTATTAGCATTGTAAGTCACCTACTAAAATCTATTCAACTAAGGAGAGACTAAAAATTGCATAAACCAAACTGGCAGCAAAAAGACTCTGTGCGACGGTGTCCAGGCTAACAGGGTGATAATTTCTCAGCAGGCGATAGTTCTCAGTAAGCAGGGCAACAATTTCCAGGCTACCTGCGCGATAGTTTCCAGGCAAGCGGTGTGATAGTCTTCCATTGATGAACTATCGCATGATATTTCTCAGTACAAGGTGTGATACTATTCCAGTGTCATATGATTCTTAACCAGTGAGTGCCACAAATCTCAATTTTAAGGGTAATTTGTTCAAAATTTCAGTTTGAAGGTTGGATTTTTTGATTTCAAGCACAATGATAGCAACAAATAGATAGGTTTTCAAACAATAGGTCATCAAACATGTCATAAAACACTTGAAACAAGGGCAAAATCAACCTTTCCAAGACAAGCAATTGTGATATCAAAGCAATAAAATCCTATGAATGCTACCGTGATGTTTGATGTTTGAGGACGTTTACATAGGTAGATCACAATGAGAACACTTCAAGCACTTAATAGCCTAAAAATTCAATGGCTCAATACTTAAAAACTTCATCCACACTTGATGTCCCATTGCCTCACACAAAGTGGTTACCCACAATAGATATTGACTTTGTTGTGGAAGTGCCAATGACACAACCAAAGGAACATAGATGGTGAGTAATCTTGGGGTGATCCAGGTTATTCCACTTGGATCAATCCTTACACCAAGAAGCTAAGTAGCAAAATAGGGTGGCTTCTATCTATGGTTCTTAGTAAGGGCTTCTGTTCGTAACACCCCTCTTGCTCCTTAAAAAGGACTAGGACCTCACGGCCTCAAGAGTACCTTAAGCATTCTTGCTTGACATTTTCTTCATGGTCACAATCCCACAAGCTACTCACATCAAGAAAAGACAAGTGCTACATCTACCAAGGTTTTGTGTCCTTGATAGCCTTGAGTTTATAGTGGGTTGGAATAGGTAGCAAAAAGCTTATCCCCACTTGGGTCATTCCTCTTGATTACTCAAGAGTAGGCCAGCTAAAGGATTCTAAAAACTAAACAAAGAGTGGATCAACTTATGAGGTTCAAGGTTTTTGTTTCACCACAAGGGTGAAGAGCATACTCTCCTATCTCAAAGTTTTCTCCCAAACACACCAAGCAAAGGATTCAATTACCCTCTTGCTTTCAAAATCTAAAGATGGGTCAAGATTTTCTGGTTCACCACAAGGGTGAAGAGCATACTTCTCCTACCACCCAAAGATTCCTACAACAAGATATTATGAACCTGTGAAATGAAAACAACTAGTAGATGCCACACTTGAAATGAAATAAATAACAAGAACTTTTTTTTTGTTTTTATGCTTTTGGGAAGCCCTGCAAAAACCATTAGTAGCCCTTGTGCATGCAATCTTTTGGCAAAATATTTAAGCAAGAGGCACCTACAACCACAACTTGTTAGCCCCACAATGGTTAGCAAAAAAAAAATCCAAATGAAATCTGCAAATTAAATCTATCTAACCACAACAAACTAAACCAACAAGCTAATTAGATCAAAACTTAGCAAGAAAGAACCAAGAAACAACTCACTGCTGGGTACAGGTGATAGTACAATCACCAAAAGTATCATGTGATGCTTTACAGTATACTGGGGTGATATTATCTTTCTGGGTGACACTTCACTGTACCTACAGGAGACAGAATGTTCCAAATAGTGTGACAGAATGCTTCAAAGAGAGTGATACTTTAACTGGTAAAGTATCATGCCAGTATATAATGAACTATCACAAAACACTAGCAAAGTATCACATGATATTCTAAGCCAAAAAAATCAGAGAGCTAAAAATGATGCTAAATTATGATGAAAAATTGATGAAAATGCATGAAAATGAAGGACAAAACAATAATGCTCTACTCCATGGTGGGTGCCAAAAATGTACACACTAAATAGTCCACTTCTCTAAGTCATTACTTAAAAGGGAATCCATGAATAGGAAACTTTGAGAAAGCGACCTAGAGCTCCCTAGGCATGGAGTCACAAGATTGTTTGAATATTGCTCTCAGCTAGAGCTATTGAAGCATGCAACCTTGCTAGTAAACCACACAACGGGAGATTCAAGGAAGACAAGGGCAAGAATGACAATATCCTCAAGAATCAATATGAGAATGCAATGCAATGCAAGCTAAGCTAAGAATGAAGATGCAAGATAATCTATGGAAATGATAGTATTACAAACCCTTGCTAATTAAGCTATGTGAGGTAATCTAGAGCATAAAGGAAACTAAGCTAGATGCCATGATAATGAAACTAAAAAGAAAGAAATGAAACTAGAATAGCATGTAAATATGAAAACTAAGAATGCTCCAAATCTTCAAAGCTCCAAAGTCACTAAAAAACCTGTAGCATAACATTAGCATAAAAAGATGGATCTAAGAATGATAAGGGAGCTCTCCTTTTAAAGGAATTGAAAAGGAATGGACCATGGAAATTAAGAGGAAAAATATTTAATCAAGGGTGGAGCTTGAAAGAGGAACAAGCCATGTGCACAAATATCTTCTAATGAGAAAATAAGAGTTGACTTTTCTGTTCATATGAGATAAAAAGTACTTTTCTTCTTTTTATAAAATAAGAATAATGCTTTATTTGTGCAACTTAGGATAAGAGGAAAAGTGGGGCCTTTTTCTTTATTAAAAGGGGAGGAAATTCCTTTTAAATAAATAAAGACTTTAGGATAAAATGGTTAGCCCAAGGCAAATAATAAAAAATGATGAAATAAGATTTGATCAAGGAAATTGATATAATTGAAAATATTGATTCAGGGTTTTGATAAATTGTTGAATGGGGACCCAAAGTCTAGGCGACCATTTTAGGGTGCATACAATAGCTAGGTAAAATATTTGAAAAAATCTCATAAAATTTGGAATGCTTTACACTCTACTTTTGAAGGTGATGAACATGCAAAAAGAGTTAGATTACATAATTGGATATGTGCATTTGAAGATATAAGAATGTTGGAAGATGAATCTATTAGAAGTTATATTGGAAGAATGTCAGAAATCATTACAGGTATAAAATCTTATGGAGGAACAAAGACAAAGAATGAAGTGATATGGAAAATTCCGAGGACATTGACTCTTGTATTTAAGTAGACAACATAGATGATTGGACAAGTGATACCTTGTACAACAAAATTTACAAGAGAAACTCTTCTTGGAAGATTGGAAGCAGTAGAAATGAACCTGATATTATGAGGAGACTTAGCTAGAATGGAGACAACATTTAGTGCTCTTAGTGTTCACCCTACTTTGTCAAGAAGCATCAGTGTGAGTAGAGATTATGCTGGCAGCAGTAGATCTAGAAATGAAGAAGACAAGAAGATTGAAGGTATTACCTTGCTTGTGAAAAGAGAACCAGATGGTAAGAAAATATTTAAATGTTGGACTTGTCAAGAATATGGTCATTTTGCATCTAAATGTCCTAAGAGAGTTAAAAAGTATAGAAGCAATTTCAAACCTAGAAGATCTAAGGAATGTTATTATGCTAATGATGAAGATCTTGAAGCTAGTATAGAAAGAACTTTAAGTGAAAGTGATACTGAAAATAATGATGACATAGGATTTGTAGCAATTAAAGAAGAGAATCCTTAAACTGATGTTATGGAAGAAAAAGGCTTAGTTTCTCAAGTTGAAAAGAAAGCTGATTGGATTATAGATAGTGGTTGTTCACATCATATGATTGGAGACATGAAAAAGTTCATAAAGTTGAATAAATATCATGGAGGAGTTGTTAGAGTTGGAAACAATGCACCTTGTTTGATTAAAGGTATAGGATCTATTACTCTTTATGGAAAGACTAATACTGATGATGTTTATTTTGTGGATGGATTGAAACATAATATTTTGAGTGGTGGATAGTTAGTTGATAAGGGATATCAAGTTTGGTTTATTGAGAAAACTTGTGTGATAAAGGATAAAGATGGAAATTTGATTGGAACTGGATCTAGAAATAGAGGTAATGTATTTCAGTTGAATCTTACTAAGATGATAGTTGGTTATGGCATAGAAGGTTATGTCATATAAAATTTGATAACATTGTGAAAGTAAGTACTACACTTGCAGTAAGAGATTTACCAAAAATTATGAAGCTTACTAACATGATTTGCAAAGAATGTGTAATGGCTAAATAGAAGAGAAGTTCTTTTCCCAGTAAGAAGTTTACATCTATAGAAATGCTGAAGATTGTTCATACAGATTTGAGCGGTCCTACTAGGACTAGAGGATTCTATGGAGAAAGGTATTTTATGATTCTTGTTGATGATTTTACAAGAATGATGTGGATTGCATTTCTTAAAGAAAAATCTGAAGCATTTGATAAGTTTAATATTGTTAAGAATAAAGTTTAGAATGAATCTGGAATGAAGATTAAATGTTTGAGATTTGATAGAGGTGGAGAATTTACTTCTAGAGAGTTAACACTTTTTGTGAAGAAAATGGCATTAAAAGATAGTATTCAGCCCTTAGAACACCTGAACAAAATGACATTGCAGAAAGAAGAAATAGATCAGTGACTGAAGTAGCAAGAGCTATGTTGTTTGAAAATGATTTGGCAAAGATATTCTAGAGAGAAGTAGTGAACACAACAATATATACTATTAACAAAGTACAAATGAGACCAGACATAAACAAGACACCTTATGAATTATGGTTTGGACATGCACCCTCAGTTAAGTATTTTATAATTTTTGGAAGAAAATGTTATATAAAGAGAGATGATGATATTGGAAAGTTTGATCCTAGAAGTGATGAAGGTATATTTCTTGGATATTATTTGAAAATAAAAGCATATAGATGTTTTAATAAAAGAACTAAGACTATTGTTGAAAGCACAAATGTTAAAGTTGATGAAAAGTTCAAAATTCAGGAAAGAATGCTTGATTATGAATCTGATGAAGAAGCTCATCCTAAACCTAACACTGGATCTACTGAATTGTTTTATGAAACTGACAATGATTTGTTGAATGAAAGCCATAGTGAAGTTATTGAAGAACCTACATCTGAAGAGAGATCTGAGATAGTGACACCTAGCAAGAGTTTGTTAAGGAATCATCCTTTTGAATAGATTATTGGGAGCATCAAAAGACGAGTTCTAACTTGAAATAAGGTACAAGAATAGTTATGTTTGATTTCTCAAATTGAACCTAAGACTACTAATGAAGCTTGTGAAGATGAAAGTTGGACTAATGCTATGAAAGAAGAACTAGATTAGATTGAAAAGAACAAGACATGAGAATTGGTCCCTAGACCTAAAGACAAGAATGTTATTGGAACTAAATGGGTATTCAGAAACAAGATGAATGAACAAGGAGAAGTAGTAAGAAACAAAGCAAGATTGGTATGTAAGGGTTACAACAAGAAGGAATTGACTATGAAGAAACCTTTGCACTATGTGTGTGAATTTTGTACCTAGCTGTAGACACAACACTTCAGTAAAATATTAGAGGTTAGCTAAAATCAAAATCATGTAGTGAAATAGAAACTAATCTAACCAAGTGATTTACTACCTTCTAGTAGGTGCGAGTATGATATTCTCAAATTGGACCGAGATTAGTGACCTTGAAGACACCTAAACGAAGGATTTGAATGCATAATCTAAATATGAGATGAATGCAAATTAATCTATTTTTTTAATTTTCTATGCAATAAGATGAGATAAACTAATATGAATCTACTCTATATGAGAAACTGATATGAAATGCAATTAATCTAAATAATGATATGCTAAATGATATGAATGCTCAAAAATAATGAAAATCTTACAACAACTTGGATTCACAAAGATTGATTCCTCGATCACCAATTCACTAGCGTGAGGATGCAATTCATGGATGGATCCAAAATGAAGAGCTGAGGCCTTAATTTATAGAAATCCAGGACTTTGGAGGTGTATGGAAAAATCCATAAATCACTCTTGATAAACTCAGGTTGATTTTTGAGTTATCAAGAATCTAGAGATAGATTAACTCACAAAATCATGCAAATCAACTTTTTGATTTAAATCAGAAGTTGAAATCAGCTTTCAACTCAAAAGAGAGTTGAGTTTATTTTTAAAAGAACTTGAATTGATTTTCTGATTTAAAGTTCAACTTCTTTTTGGATGTGCATAATTAATTATATATTAATTAAATAAATAAAGTGATTTATCCTCAACTTAATTGATTTTAAAAATAAAACAATTGATTTATGGGTTAATAAATTATTAAATCAAACTTTTAGTCCAAAACTATATTATTAAATTTGACAATTGACTTTAATTAATTAAATAAGAATTTAATCAATTAGTCATAGGATATTTGATTTATTGTCAAAATTTAAATAATACAATTTAGGAATAGATATAATTAAATCTAATTAAATAATTAAGTGGAAGTATTAAATCTAATTAATTAAATATTTAGAATATTCAATTAATCAAACTTTAGGATAAATAGGATTTATCACCAAATAATCATTAAATTAAAGATAATTAGGATAAATAGGAATAATGAATATTCCCCGATGCAGAATTTAGGATAATCAATTAAGATTTGATAATGTGTCGATGTGCCTTACGTTAGGACTTTGATGTTGACTTCATTCGATGTGTCGATATAGGAGGTTAATGAACCTATAGCCCATTTTTGGGGTATTACATTTTTCCCCTCTTTGAATTACTGGGTGAAGCACAGTGGTTCAAAGACAATCTGTGTATGATGTTGAAACTGATGTTTGAAATTGAAATTGATATGAAACATAAATTGTGATATGAGATAGAAACTGATTGAAAGATTCAAAGATATTAGGTCCTAAATGACCAAAGATAATGTTAACTATAACAACAATGAACTGATGATTGCGAAAAAAGTGTCAAAATGCCTGATTCTAAACCTTATGATTGCAAAGAAGCGAGTGACCGATTCCAGACTTGATTGTCGATAAGAATCACATTGGTATCACATCTGAATCCTTCAGTTACGAAGAACCAAAGAAATAACACTAATGAACTGATGTTTACGAAAAACTGATATAGTTTACAAGATTAAGAGAATACCAAATTGATATGGATCTCAATGAATTTGATATGCCCCAAGCGATGATTTCTTTGCCCCAAGCAATGAGGTCTTTTTGATGAATCAACAACTAGACATGGTTGTTGTCTTGATTACTAAGGAAAGATATGATTTCAGATTTAGATTATAGACTTTGAATGATGTGCAATACCATGCCCCCTTCGGGATAAAAATTGAAATCTGACAAGAAAAGTCAACATTTATAGTTTACAAGCATGTTAATTGGTTTGAGAAGTGGTTAAACACATTCGAGAATGCATCATTTGGAGGTCCAGAAGACCAAGTTTGACTAGGTTTGACCATGAGTTGACCAAGTTGAAATTTTGATAGTTTGATGTAAGATAATCAGTTAAGTTGAATACTAGATTTCTGTGATGATTGAAGGTCGATTATGCAAGCAGTAGACCGTCCTGGGTCCAAAAATTTTAAATTGTGATTTTGACATAGTAAATGATCTCAAATTTTTATTTTGATCCCAAAAATGGGTTCAGAACATCGAAATTAGCCAGGGGTGCAATTTTCATGAAAAATGGAGCACTTTTGAAAATTAGGTCAAAAGCTATATAAAGGTCGGAAGGGTCATTTTCAAATCATTTTCACCTTTGACTTCTGAAAACTTGTGGAGCCCTTTGAGCAAGAAAATGGCAGAACCAAAGGTACTAGTGAGTTCGCATTGATTTGAGTGTAGCTAGAGACACCAGAGACATCGGCAGCACAGACATCCAGTAGGTGGACCTCTTTGCTTCTCTGAAAAGTCAATTTTTCTTTTTTTATAGGATTTTTAGCACCTTTTTCATACATTTTTAATTTTTCAATTTCGCATACACGGAAACTCGTACAATTGTCCACTTGGACTCGTATGACTTTTCAACCCTAGCTAGATAGTCATTTCATGAACTCCCAAGACTCGTATGAGAGGGACCCAAGAGTCGTACGACATTTCATCGGGTCCCTCATAACTCATATGAGGAGGTATGCATTGTCATATCACTATGCTTTGTTGTATGGTATGATGGTGAAACTTGTACGACTTTCCCTACCCGTCTGAAGTGTCGTATGAAAAATAGTGAGCCAAAAACTCAATGTTAGGTCAAATTTTTTATTTTTCTGATCTCTTAGCCTGATTGCTGACCTTTTAACCTACCTTTTGAAATACTGAACTATCCAATTTGATGCACTTGTAACCTATTCTATAACTAAATTACTGATAGGGTGTCCTATTTCTGTATTGGGTAGGTCATATATCCAGATGTTCATGTACGTATCTCACATCCAGCCACCCAGGACTGTGTGTCACTACCTGACCTGATGAGGGTACACCTTGCATCCTGTGGCTTCGAGTATCTCATACATTTACCCAAGATTAGGGTAAATCATAGACTTTTGACTACTTTGATAGAGTGATTTCATTTAGAGACACAGACCTTCCATTTATCAACAGGGGAGATTACTGTGACCCCAGAGGATGTGTACCAGATACTATGCATTCCATTCCATGCAGGATGATGTCCAGTGTATGTGAGTTCAGGGAACTTAGGTCTATTAGCGTTCAGATGTATCTTTGGAGATGATACCCCAATGACTGCCTCTATTTCCTGGGAGACCTTAGTACAGTGTTATGGACAGATGCACCAGCTAGAGTGTATTATTGCCGGGATGGTATGAGGGATTATCATGTCTGACCATTAGCAGAATGGTCTATTAATGAGCTGGGCCCTGATGGTTGTACGTCTAATGGTGATTCCCTCTGAGTTGGCTTGGGGTTAGTGTCTTTTGGCCCATATGTTCTCTAAGATGCATGAGGTAGTGTATCAAGAGAGCAAGTCTTTTGCAGCTGGAGCTTTAGTATTACAGATCTAGGCGTGGGAGCATATCCCCATGTTGAGACTAGTATGTACCTCATAGAGGCAGCCACAAGAGCCTATGATATATATATATATATATATATATATATATATATATATATATATATATATATATATATATATATATATATATATATATATATATATATATATATATATATATATATATATATATATATATATATATATATATATATATATATATATATATATATGCTGGGTATGTCATACAGGGGCGGATGGGTCACATTGAGTACTAGAGGTGATGCCTCGATGATATGAATTTTATTTGATGGAGGCCATATGTAGATATTGAGCCCTGGCCTACTGCACGCGAGTAGTTTAGTTTCTTCTTTCAGAGCTATGTGCTGATCGGGAGGTCATCCTCCACTTTAGAGAGATTCATTATCACCAAGGTGTGGCGGCAGTATGGATGAGTGCAGGATGCACCAAAGGATTATGCCACTTATGCCCAGATAGCTTGTGATCTTGGACTTGGATGGACCATGAGGCTCTCTTATGCTTTGTGTTCACAGGAGTATAGTGGCATCATTGGGAGTATAGACCAGAGGTACTTGATGTTGGAGTTACAGATGGATTCATTTCCTAGCTTACAAACCATCCTACCCATAGGTTCTTAGATCCTATAGAGCTAATACCCTCCATGGAGGAGGCTATGGATGTTACCGAAGCACTGATGAGATAGGGTCCCAGACCCACACAAGTTCCTATTATACACCCCACACCTCTGAAATTGAGATTGATGGCTCCTCTATAGAGACCACTAGGACAGATGAGGCCCCCTGATCCCACTAGTTCCATAGTAGGTAGATCTACAGGTTCTAAGAGATGGACTAAGGGAGAGGGCACTACTTTAGGTGGTGTTGGCACAACTGATGAGGTACTAGTAGCTGATCAAGTAGTAGGTGGGGGTATTGATCTGATACAGGAGGATACTGGGTTTGATCTAGGTGTAGAGGTTAGATTGTTAGAAAGTAAAGTCCACCAAGATAACTGAGAGGGGGGGGTGAATCAGTTATCAGATAGTTATAACTTTTATTGTCTTCAACAACATTTAACCATGTAAGTAATGCAATTACTAACCATACAAAGATATTCATACACAATGACACAATAACACAAGATATGTTGACTAGGGAACCTCTTGATCAAAGAGTAAACTCTAGTGGGAATGATGCCCACAAAAGATGCACTAATATGAATATTCCTTGTGAGAGGTTGGAATTTGTTAGGAGTATTATGAAATACATTCATTACATATAAATCCCCGTTAGGAGATTTTGAATCCCTGTTAAAATATTCTAACCCTGTTAAGAGTTATGGAAGATAGAAGGACCCACTGCCCAAACAACTTCAAGGTAAGATCATTGAACACACTGTCCAAATAACCTTAATATTATTCAGTAGAATAATATGAAATATGTTACCTCCTTACTATGCCAAACTTCACTCACTACTACACCAGATCTCAATTCCAGATCTCTGAACTTCGCATGTCTTCCTTCACAATTTTGCTTTCACAATCTCTAAGGCTCTTTTCTTCACTTCATGCTTACATTCGCATGCAACCAAACCATGCTCACACTTCTTTCATATGTCCACTACATAAAATAAGGAAAAACATTCCTTCCTTTATACCACACTCAAATAATTACAAATGAGTCGGCACACAATTACAAAATAAAAGTTTCCATATGCTACATCAAAATTACACAAAACTATTGGTTTCCAAATGCAATATCTCTTCACTCATGTGACCTCAAAGTTTTTGCTATGAACCATGTCACCATCAATGTGTCTCAAACTTCCCTTTAACTGTGCAAAACTAGATTCCATCCTGATTAGGAGATATCATCCGATTTCCACAAACCGCTGCTCAGGAACACTGCCTGAATACTACTTTTACCAAAATGCTCATAACTTTCATGAATCAATGAATTACTATATTTTCTGTTAACCATAGACATATAACATATCAAAGAGTATAACCTCAACATCATATAGCTCCAACTACAATATCCCACATGTGCTAATCAAAACACTATCTGCTTCTCTGCTAGTCTCCAGAAGATCACTGTGTTGACATCAATGACAATCATAGTCATGAATGCAACAAAAAATACTACAGAATGACTGCCAACATCCAACATTCATTTCTAATAGTCTCCCCCATTGGCATTGATTGAAACATAGATGAAAAACATCTAATGTTCCAAAAATCCAATACTGCTGCACTGATGCTCTTAAAATTCTTCAAATCCTCTTCGTTAATCAAATCTTGCTTCGTTATCCTATTAAGTTCTCTCCAAAAGATGGTACACAGGGTTTATCATGTACACTTCTCCCCCATTGACATCAATGATAGAAATTTCATCACTATGTCAACAACAACTCAATGTCAAAAGACACTATTTCAGAAAAATACATTCACAAGAGTCCTCATGACTCAGCTCAGATACACATACTCCCCCATAGAGGAAGTACCAACATCCAATCTAGAAAAAAGATAGGGTTCATATACCACTGGACAAATGCAATCAACTACATCATTACTCAAAAGTAGGCTGGGGCATAACCCCAAGCATACCTCTTAGATACTCAAATGTATCCTTAGGAAAAGGCTTTGTAAATATGTCTGCTATCTATTCCTTTGTGCTTATGTACTCCAATCTGACTTCTTTCTCAACAACTTTCTCTCTTACAACATGATACTTGATCTCTATATGCTTAGTTTTAGAATGCAATACAAGATTCTTAGACATACTGACTGTGCTGGTGTTGTCACAATGTATGACAATAGGCTCAACAAACTTAATTCCAATATCCTTTAGCATCTATTTCATCCAAATTATCTGGTTACAATTGTTTGTTGCTGCTACATATTCTATTTTTGCTGTACTCTATGAAATACAATTCTGCTTCTTGCTCAACCAGGAAACTAATCTTCCTCTAAGAAAAAATGCTCCACCACTAGTTCTTTTCTTATCATCAACACTACCTCCCCAATCAGCATCTGTATATGCACATAGGGTAAAATCATCAGATTTTTCATACCACATTCCATAGTCCATTGTGCCTCTTAAATATCTCAATATCCTCTTTACTGCTGCATAATGTGACTCTCTAGGTTCAACTTGAAATCTTGCTACCATTCTAGCTAAATATTGTATATCTGGTCTAGTGTGTGTTAAGTACTACAATCCTCCAATCATGGATCTATATTTCTTCTACTCAACTGCTCGTGTTTCATCTTTGCTCAATTGTTTGTGTCCTATAACCATAGGTGTTCCAACTAGTTTATAGTTCTCCATTCCAAATCTTTTCTGCAAATCATTCAAGTACTTTTTCTGGCTAACAAAGATACCATCATTGTTCTATGTTATCTGTAATCCCAAAAAGTATTTCATCTCACCAATCATGCTCATTTCAAATTCAGTCTTCATTTCATCAAAAAAATTTGTCACTAGCTTCATCTTCTCCTCCAAAGATAATGTCATGAACAAAAATAACTATAACTAACAATCCATTTCGCATTTCTTTTGTGTAAAAATTACTATCTGCTATTCCTTTAGTAAATCTCAATTTCAACAAATACTTATCCAATCTAGCATACCAAGTTCTAGGTGCTTGCTTTAGTCCATATAATGTTTTCTTCAATTTACATACCATATCTTCTTCTTGAGTCAAAGGAAAACCTTCAGGCTGCTCAATGTAGACTTCTTCTTCCAATTCACCATTTAGAAATGTGGACTTCACATCCATCTGATACACTTTGAATTTCTTAAAAGTTGCATAAGCCAAAAACATTCTTACTCCTTCAAGTCTTGCTACTAGTGCAAAGGTTTCTTCATAGTCAATTCCTTCTTGCTGCGAGTATCCCTTACATACTAATCTTTCTTTGTTTCTTACTACTTCTCCTTGTTCATTCATCTTGTTTTTGAATACCCATTTAGTTCCAATCACATTCTTGTCTTTAGGTCTAGGAATCAATTCCCATGTCTTGTTCTTTTCAATTTGATCTAGTTCTTCTTTCATAGCATTAATCCAATTTTCATCTTCACAAGCTTCATTAGTAGATTTAGGTTCAATTTGAGAAATCAAACATAAATGTACCTTATTTCTAGTCATAACTCCTCTGTCCAAACTTCCAATAACTTGTTCAATAGGATGATGTATAGTTAGATACCTATTCGGTGTCATAGTCATAGATTTTGCTTCAACTATAGATTCTTCTTTAGATTCTTCTCTAGTTTGTTCTGCAGTATGATTCTCATTGAACAATTCATTGTCAGTCTCATAGAATAATTCAGTAGTTTCAATATTAGGCTGAGGATTAGCTTCTTCATTAGATTCATAATCAAGCATTATTTCCTGAATTTTAAACTTCTCATCAACTTTAACATTTGTACTCTCAAAAATATTTTTAGTTCTCTTATTGTAACATCTATATGCTTTGCTCTTCAAAGAATATCCAAGAAAAATACCTTCATCACTTCTAGGATCAAACTTTCCGATATCATCATCTCTCTTTATATAACATTTTCTTCCAAAAATTCTAAAATACTTAACTGAGGGTGCATGTCCAAACCATAATTCATAAGGTGTCTTATCTGTATCTGCTCTGATTTGTACTCTGTTCATTGTATATACTGCTGTATTCACTGCTTCTCTCCAAAATGTCTTCGGCAAGTCATTCTCAAATAACATAGCTCTTGATGCTTCAGTTACTGACCTATTTCTTCTTTCTACAATACCATTTTGTTCAGGTGTTCTAGGGGCTGAAAACTATCTCTTAATACAATTCACTTCACAAAAGGTGTTAAACTCTCTAGAAGTAAATTTTCCACCTCTATCAGATCTCAAACATTTAATCTTCATTCCAAATTCATTCTCAACTTTATTCTTAATGATCTTAAACTTATCAAATGCTTCAAATTTTTCTTTCAGAAATTCAATCCACATCATTCTTGTAAAATCATCAACAAGAATCATAAAATACCTTTCTCCATAGAATCCTCTAGTCCTAGTAGGACTGCTCAAGTTTGTATGAACAATCTCCAACTTCTCTGCTAATGTGAACTTCTTACTAGGAAATGAACTCTTCTGCTTAGCCATCACACATTCTTTGCAAATCATGTTAGCAGGCTTCATATTTTAGGAAAATCCCTTACTGCAAGTGTAGTACTCACTTTCACAATGTTATCAAAGTTTATATGACAAAACCTTCTATGCCATAACCATCTGTCATCAATTTTAGTAATCAAGCATGTCATCTTAGTAGGATTCAACTGAAATACATTACCTCTGGTTCTAGATCCAGTTCCAATTAGATTTCCATCTTTATCCTTTATCACTCAAGTTTTCTCAATAAACCAAACTTGATATCCCTTATCCACTAACTGTCCAACACTCAAAATCCATCAACAAAGTAAACATCATTAGTATTAGTCTTTCCATCAAGAGTAATAGATCATATACCTTTAATCAAACAAGGTGCATTATTACCAATTCTAACAACTCCTCCATCATAATTGTTAAACTTTATGAACTTCTTCATATATCTAGTCATATGATGTGAACAACCACTATCTATAATCCAATCAGCTTTCTTTTCAACTTGGGAAACTAATGCTTTTTCTTCTTTAACATCAGATTTTGAATTTTATTCTTTAATTGCTGCAAATCCTATTTCATCATTATTCTCAGTATCACTTTCACTCAAATTTCTATCTATACTAGCTTCAAGATTTTCATCATTAGCATAGTAACATTCCTTAGATCTTCTAGGCTTGAAATTATTTATGTACTTCTTAACTCTCTTAGGACATTTAGATGCAAAATGACCATATTCTTGACAAGTCCAACATTTAAAAATTTTCTTACCGTTTGGTTCTCTTTTCACAAGAAAGGCAATACCTTCTTCAATTTTCTTATCTTCTTCATTTCTAGATCTACTACTGCTAGCATAATCTCCACTCACATTGGTACTTATTGACAAAGTAGGATGAATACTAAGAGCACTGAATGCTGTCTCCATTCTAGGTAAGTCTCCTGATAATCTCAGGTTCATCTCTGCTGCTTCCAATCTTCCAAGAAGAGTCTCTCTTGTAAAGTTTGTAGTACAAGGTATAACTTGTTCAATCATCTGTGTTGTCTGCTTAAATAGAGGAGTCAATGTCCTCAGAATTTTCCATATCACTTCATTCTCTATCTTTGATCATCCACAAGATTTTATCCCTTCAACAATTTTTGACATTCTACCAATATAGCTTCTAACAGATTCATCTTCCATCATTCTAATATCTTCAAATGCACATATCCAATTATGTAATCTAGCTCTTTTTGCATGTTCATCACCTTCAAAAGTAGAGTGTAAAGCTTTCCAAATTTCATTAGATTTCTTAAAACATTTTACCTGACTGTATTCATTCTCCAAAAGTGCTATCAAGAGTGCTTCTCTTGCAAGTATGTTACACATGAATAGATCTACCTCATCTTTAGAACTTGTTTCAAGACTGTCTTCTTCAATTATAGTCCTTTCATTCTTTGTAATCAACCAATAGCCTAGTCCTAAACACAATAGATGTGTCTTCATCTTTTCCTTCCAGCTATCAAAATTTACTCCATCAAACTTAGGGCTTTCTTTCCTAAAATTCACCATGGAACTCCTTAAGCTGTTAAACTTTACTTTCAAGAACTTGCCACTTTGATACCAATTGTTAGAAAGTAAAGTCCACCAAGATAACTGAGAGGGGGGGGGGTGAATCAATTATTAGATAGTTATAACTTTTATTTTCTTTAAAAATATTTAACCATGTAAGTAATGCAATTACTAACCATACAAAGATATTCATACATAATGAGACAATAACACAAGATATGTTGACTAGGGAACATCTTGATCAAAGAGTAAACCTTGGTGGGAATGATGCCCACAAAAGATGCACTAATATGAATATTCCTTATGAGAGGATGGACTCTGTTAGGAGTCTTATGAAATACATTCAGTACATATAAATCCCTGTTAGGAGATTTTGAATCCCTGTTAAAAGATTCTAACCGTGTTAAGAGTTATGGAAGACAGAAGGACCCACTGCCCAAACAACTTCAGGGTAAGATCACTGAACACACTATCCAAATAACCTTAATATTATTTAGTAGAATAATATGAAATATGTTACCTCCTTACTATGCCAAACCTCACTCATTGCTACACTAGATCTCAATTCTAGATCTCTGAACTTCGCATGTCTTCCTTCACACTTTTGCTTTCACAATCTCTTAGGCTCTTTTCTTCACTTCATGCTTACATTCACATGAAACCAAACCATGCTCACACTTATTTCATATTTACACTACATACAATAAGAGAAAACATTCCTTCTTTTATACCACACTCAAATAATTACAAATGAGTCGGCACACAATTACAAAATAAAAGTTTCCATACGCTACATCAAAATTACACAAAATTGTCAGCTTCCAAATGCAATATCTCTTCACTCGTGTGACCTCAAAGTTTGCACTATGAACCACATCACCATCAATGTGTCTCAAGCTTCCCTTTAACTATGCAAAACCATATTCCATCCCGATTAGGAGATATCATCTGATTTCCACAAACTGCTACCAATTGATGGAATATGGATGAAGTGACTGAGAGGGGGGGGGGGTGAATCAGTCAACCATAAAAACACTTCACAATTAATTCTTTGCAGATCCTTTAAGATATCTTAACAATGTTGTCTGTTTTAGCACTCGGTAAATAGATTTCAGTAACTTTGAAGATGCAGAAAGTATTAGCAATATTATCTTTAGATATTCATCAGTGCATGTAAATGATTGAGGAAGCAATTAAGAACACAAGAGACACAAGATTTAACGTGGAAACCCAATATGGGAAAAACCACCAATGTATCTAGATACTGATTTTCACTTTTCTGAAGTGATGCCCGGTTAGAAGCCAACCCAGTAAAAGGTTACAAAACACACTGTTAGGTGTGACCTTGTTAGAGGATTTAAAACACCCTGCTAGGAGTGGCCTGGTAAGAGGTCTTGAAAACAATTCAATGGAATTGTCACCTTGTTAGAGGATTTATATTATGGCTGTTAAACCAACTTGGTTAAGAGATTTGAATTCACTATTACAATGATAAGAAGGTAACAATGAAAAAGTGAGCTGTATAATAATGCAACTGTCTTGCTGATTACAGATCTCTGTTCTGCATAAGTCTGATCCTCTCTGATCGAGTAAATCTCTGCTGCTCCTCAAGGATATCTGAACATCCTTCACAAACTCACATATATCTTTCCTTCTTTTCTTCTGTAAATCTTCTGCTGCTCCTCAAGGATATCTGAACATCCTTCACAAACTCGCATATATCTTTCCTTCTTTTCTTCTGTAAATCTTCTGCTGTCTGTTGTTTATTTTTCACATTTGACCTTTTATTTATATGATTTTGGATTAGTCAAATCGACATTATTTAGTATAACAGTCGGCTGAATTAAGTAAACTCTATTTGCAAAAATCCTTCAAGGGCCGACAGTGCTCGGTGACCATATCTCTTATAATTTTTCGGAGACCGAGGGAACTCGGTAAACACCAACAATCCTTCACCTTTGATAACCGACTGAACTTGGTAAACACTAAACTTTCTTCGCCAACCGAGTGAACTCGGTAAACACTAGACTTTCTTCGGCAACCGAGTGAACTCGGTAAACACTAAACTTTCTTCGGCAACCGAGTGAACTCGGTAAACACTAAAATTTCTTCGGCAACCGAGTGAACTCGGTAAGTACTAAAATTTCTTCGGCAACCGAGTGAACTCGGTAAGTACTAATATCCCTGTCTGGCAGACCGACTGAGCTCGGTAGAAGCAGATCGCTGCGAACTATGACATAGTGTGACATCAAAGACAATACATAATTGAGTAGCAATTTCCTTCAGATAATTGTTTCCAACATTAACCATAGACATATAACATATCAAAGAGTATAACCTAAAAATCACATAGATTCAACTACAATATCCCATGTGCGCTAATCAAAACACTATCTGCTTCTCTGCTAGTCTCTAGAAGATCACTGTGTTGACATCAATGACAATCATAGTCATGAATGCAACAAAAACTACTACAAAATGACTGCCAACATCCAACATTCATTCCTAACATAGATGCTTTAGGGAATAAAGAGAAAATACCATAGAGAAGACTACCCCAGATACTGAGATGCCTGTAGCCAATGCTGATACTACTATTCCTCTTACCCCATGGGAGACTATCTGACGACTCATGTTATAGGTCAAGAACCTGAAGGTTCACAGTGCTCAATGGGAGGAGAGATATTTAGAGGTAGATAGAAAATGCCCTGAGCTTCATGTAGAGGTTTAGAGATTATAGGCAGAGGTGATTCATTAAATCACATGGGAAACTTACTATGTGTCCACATATTACACTGTTGTTCCAGCTGCATAGAGAGTCCCTACATACTCTTAGTATATGTTGACATCAGAGGGAGCCAAAGCACCTAGAGAAGAGGTAGTACCAGATGCACCACCTCCACCTCCACCAAATGTAGAGAATCAGGCTGACAGCTGATCTATTTGTTTGTTCTGATATTTTTGATCTCTTGATGTTGTTACTGTTCTGACTTTGATGGCTCATATGAGCTCATTCTTTTGTATACTATGCCAATAGTGCACCCTTGATTAGTTCAATAGTTTTGATATATATATGAGATCAATATTTTGGTTATGAATTCATTTGTACTTGTCATATTTTCAAGTTATGATGATATCATGTGATGTTTATGCTATGAGTAGTGTAGAATGAATGTATGGATTAATGCAATGCAATGATTTCTTTCATATGTATGGATGTAATGCAAATGTGTTTTGATTATGAAAAGATGTATGTATGATTTATTCTTATGCACATGGATGTATTGTAATGTAATAGATGGTTTATGATATGAAATGTGGATTCAATGATACACATGATATGTTTTGTAGGAATTGATGAAGACAGGTACTCAGTCTTATGTCAAAAGGATGTTTAACCCAAGAGGATAACGGCTTGCGATTCCATGAAGAGACCTTCAAGTTAAGTGTCAACTCATGTGAGATTTGAAGAGGTGATAGAAGAATCATTTAAGCATTGAGGTTTATGTAGCCATTTGTGAGATCATGCAAACATGCAAAATGTAAAGAAACATGTAAAATAAAATGCAATCAAAGACCTAGGACCTAGTCACTGATCATGTGTCGGTCGATTTCATCATTAAATTTTTAGGTAATCGAATAAATCAATACAATGCCCACTAGTTATGAAACCATAGACATATGAATATCAATTTGTATGCACAGGAATCAATACAACACCCACTGGTTAGGAAACCATGGACATATGAATATTGATTTTATTTTTGGAATGTCAGATTAGATATAAGCACCAAGGCACAAATGCCAGGATGACCTGAATATCATGTCCATTTTGATATAGAAATTTGTATAAGCATCAAAACATAGATTTTGTGATGACTTGAATATGCCTTGCATACAAACACATCAAATAGTCAAGAGATCATTCTAAATCCAATGTGAATTACCCGTAGTGACCCTTTATCATTCACATCCTTAGGTAAGATTTCATTTCACCATAGGAGAAAGAACTCACTCAAAAAGATAATAGTGAGATCAAACTTCCTTGAATTTTTTGGGTATCAATGGTCGAGGTACGCATGGCCATCCAATTCGAGATAGAGGCTCTTACAGTCTGACACCATTTCAATCTAGAATTTCCAAAGTTGTTAGATTTTCACATACAAGAAGAAAATAAAGAAAAGATTATGCCCCCAGTCATCACTCTCTAAATCCTATAAAGGATATCATCAAAGAGCTTGTGGGAACAAAATATGCAAAAGTCTCAATGTGAATCAGTAAGCATACAAGGAGATAAAAGCATGTGAAGCATAGATTGTTTTCATTTTGTGTTTGATGTTTGATTGCGTTGTTGTAGATGCAAAATCCTTTTTGGAGACAAGACAGATAGACAGACTCAGATGAAGCTATAAATGACTTTGACTGGATATGACATGTCTAGGATACATTGGAGGCCATAGGATATGACATTGATTGCCCACAAGTGTTAAGCATTGATAGGATACAGACACTTGAGCTGATTGGTGTATAGACTGACTTATTGAAAATAGGAATGCAGAAACAAACTAGGAAATATGTACAAACTAAAGCAAGACTGAAAGCTAGGAAAGACTGAGATTGCGCTGATAGATGGAGCATTTTGAAACAAGTGGTGCTCGTTTGCCAAGTTTTCACCATCTTGGTAGAGATGCTATTTTTGCTACCAGGGCGCCTGTTTTCAAGTTTTCACCAAGGCACTTTTTCTTTTTCTCATTTTTTTGTATTTTTTATTTTTTCAATTTTTTTGTACTTTTGATTTTTTTACCTTTTTTTTGTGAATCATCAAGGTGCCTATTGCTAGATTTTCACCAAGATGTTCATTTTTTCAGGACTTTTTTCAATTTTTATAATTTTTTTCAAGACATTTTACCATAGACTGAATGCCTTAGGCATATAATTTCTTCAGATGGAGAACATTGATTGGTTCTCAAAACTATTCTCCTTTAGTCGTTGAGAGTTGATAGGCAACAAAAGCCAAAAGTAGTAGTGATAACAAAGGGACCCAGCCAGTTGGGTTCAAACTTCCCCTTGCATTCTCGATATGATTGATTTTTAGGATTCTCTCTCAAGACTAGATCGCCAACCTAAAATTCTCTGTGTCAGACTTTCTTATTATAGCCTCTAGACATTCTTTTCTAATACACTTTGAGATGATCATACACTGCTTGTTTGCGCTCATCTAGTAGTTCAAGTTCTTGCAACCTAGACACTTTGTAGTCATCATCAGTTACTAGACCATGCATTCTAATTCTTAGTGATGGGATTTCAACCTCAATACGTAGTATTGCTTCAAACCCATAAACTAAAGTGAAACGTGTAGCCCCAATAGGTGTTCTAATACTCATTTTGTAGGCCTAGAGAGCTAGATTGATCATGAGATGCTAGTCTCTTCCTGTCTTATTAACTATACAATGCAAGATTTTCAACAGATTCTTGTTAGAAGCCTCTGCTTGTCCATTCCCTTGAGGATAGTAGATAGATGACAAATGCTGTGTAATCTTGAATTTGGCACATAAATCATCCAAGTCTTTGTTCTTAAATTGTCCACCATTATCTATGATTATGGAATGAGGTATCCCATATCTGCATATGATATAGTTCAAGATGAACATAGATATTTGTTTTCTAGTTGCTTGTGTCAAAGGGACTGCTTCTACCCATTTTGTAAAATAATCTGTAGCTATGATTATATGGGTATGTCCATTAGAAGAATGAGGATGTATAGCTCCTATAAGATCAAAGGCCCATTGGTGAAAAGGTAATTATGTAGTAAAGGGAATTAGATCTCTCCCTGGAGCATGAATTAAGTTGCCATGCACTTGGCACTTTTGACAGTTCTTAGCAAACTTGATAGACTCTTTCTCCATTTTAGGCCAATAGTACCTAGCCCTAATAATTTTTTGAGCTAGTGTTAAACCATTTGAGTGTGACCCACAAATACCATCATGGAATTCCTCTAATGCACGTTGAGACTCTTCTCATTCTAAACATCTAAGTAGCATACCATCTAGACCTCATTTGTATAGATTATGACCAATGATGACATATCGGGAGGCATTATAGATAAGGTATCTCTTTTCATGATGGTTAAAGGTATCAGGAATGATTTGGTCTTTGAGATAGGAGAATAGGTTTTTATATCTGGATGAATCATGACCTACAATACTGCAAATCATGTGGGTATCAGGGGAGTCATATGCAAGATAAGATAGTGCTTCCACCAAGAACTCATAGCATAGCTCATGTTTAGGCTACTATAATAGAGTAGACAACATTGCCATTGCATCGACAACCTTATTCTCTATTCTAGGTATTTTCTCAAACATGATAGATATAAAATACTTCTTTAGATCATCTACCATTCTTTTGTATGGAATAAGCTTTTCATCTTTAGTTTGGTACACATCATTGACTTGATGGATAACAAGTTGGGAATCTCCATGAATGTGTACCTCTGTCACTCTCCACTCAATTGCTAGTTTCATGCCATTAAGAAGGGCTTCATATTCTACAATATTGTTTGTGCAAGGGAACTTTAATCAAAATGCTTTAGGTATGGAGTATCCTTGAGGAGTTATAAATAATATGCTTGCTCCTGATCCATTCTCTATATAGGAGCCATCAAAGAATAACTGCCATTCTCTAGAAGAAAGAGTCATGATAGAGGAATCTAGAAATTCCATTTGCATTGGTGTATCATCAATCATAGGTGCATCTGCTAATTGATCAGCAATAACTTGGCCTTTAATGGCTTTTCTTTCAACACATTCAATGTCAAATTCACTTAAGAGCATGACCCATTTAGCTAATCTACCTGTGAGGGTAGCTTTGCTTAGTAGGTACTTTAGTGGATCAATCTTAGCTACCAAATGTGTGGTATGTGCCAACATGTAATGTCTCAATTTCTATGATGCAAAGATCACAGCTAGACAAGCCTTTTCAATCATAGAAGAGTTCTTTTCATATGCCACCAATGTTCTACTAATATAGTATATAGCTCTTTCCTTTGTGTTCTCATCATGCTGTGCAAGCAATGCCCCCAGTGATGTATCTGTAGCGGAGACATATAAGATAAAAGGCTTCCCTTGAATGGGAGGTATCAAGATAAGAGGATTTGATAGATGCTTCTTGATATGGTTAAAGTTGTTCTCACATTCTTCATTCCATGCAAATGTCACACCTTTATGTAATGTTTTTGTAAAAGGCTGTGATATGTCTACCAGCTGAGATATGAAGCGTTTGATAGATTGAACTCTTCCTTGCAATGTCCTCATTTGACTGATGTTCTTGGGAGATTGCATCTCCATGATAGCTTTAACTTTAGCTAGATCTACTTCAATTCCTTTCTTTGAAACTACGTATCCTAAGAGCTTTCCAGAAGTGACACCAAAAGCACACTTCTTAGGATTTAGTCTGAGACTGAATTTTTCCATTCTGTTTAGTATCTTGTTCAAGTAATTTAGATGTTTAGCTCTAATCATAGATTTTGCTAAAGTATCATCAACATAATCCTCCATAGTCCTATGCATCATGTCATGAAAAATAGATGTCATGGCTCTTTGGTATGTAGCACTAGCATTCTTATGCCCAAATGGCATGACATTCCAATAGAAGGTGCCCCATGCACATGTGAAAGCAATTTTATCTTGATCCTTTGGAGCAATTTTTATTTGATTATATCTAGAAAAACCATCCATTAAAGAATACATCTCAAAACCCACAGTCATGTCCACTATCATATCAATGTTAGGTAGTAGAAAATCATCCTTAGGGCATGCTTTGTTTACATCCTTGAAATCTATGCACACTCTTATAGATTTTTCTAGTTTTGAAATAGGTACAATATTAGTGATCCATTCTACATACTCAATAACTTGGATAAATCCAGCTTTTAGGAGCTTCTCTAATTTATCTTTTACCAAGAGTGCAACATGAGGATGCATCTTTCTTAATTTTTGTTTAACTAGTTTTACTCCAGGAGCTATAGATAAATGGTGCATTATAAGATCAGGATCTAAGCCTGGCATATCTAAATATTTCCATGCAAAGTTGATCTTCTTCTCTGTGAGGAAGGTTGTAAATTTTTTCTTCTCTTCTTCTGATAAAGATTGTGCTACATGGATCAACTATGGTTCCTCTACCATTCCCAAATTAATAGATTAAGTGGGCTCAATTAGAACTAGAGATCTATCCTGTAAATGACTCAGAAGGACATCAAATATATCATCCTTAGGTGCCTCAAAGAGGTTTTCACCTTCGGATATGTCTTTTATTTTTACTTTTGTAGGTTCTGAGATTGCCACAAAGTGGGTTTCACCCTCAGAACTCTTTTTCTTTTTATTCTTTTTCTTGTTTTTCTGACTAAGATATTTGATGTCTGACTCCGTCATGCTAATGCTCGGTTCACTGATGGAAGTCCTCATAGGCTCAACTGCATTGAGGTAGCAATCAAGGGCATATTCATTTGAGAAGGTATAAATACCATGGCTTGGGTTTGTGGAGGTTTGATCAATAAGTTCAGGATGTTGGATAGTCAAAGTGGTGAAAGATTGGGAAAGAGTGTTTACGGATATGGATCTATCATCATCGGTCCTAAATTGAAGCTCAAGTTCAAAGGTGATATTACAACTTAAGATATTCAATTCAAGAATAGGCTCAATGTCATTGTGGGAGTCCATTTCAGCCATCGGTGGATCAGACTCGATAAGTTCATCATTTCTCTCTAGACTTATGTTGGGTTTAGGTACATATTGGTGTATAACATCAACATGTTTCTCTGTAATAAGCTCATCTTCTTCTGGAATGGCTCCCCATTCATAGTCATTAGATTCTTCATCTATGGCTCTAGGAAATCTAAGAACATGAGTAAAGTTAGGATGAATACCCCAAAAAGGGTTACCCTTAGATTCTGATTTGAATTCATACTCATGAGAATCTATCTTGGAATAACTACCACCTTCCTCTTTTTGATTGCCTTCAAGATTAGCTAGTTCTTGTGTTGCAACCATCTCTTGCTCTATAGTAGGTTCTTGTGTTTCTACTATATTAATTCTTTTTATTGGATCATCTTCAGCTTCAAGGAGGTCTTTGATTTCTTTAGGCAAACACTCATAAGAAATGAGCTCATCAGTGGTGTCTAAATCATCACTATCAGATTATTTAGTTATTTTCCCCTTTAGTTGATTTGCTACGGAAGGCTCAATTTGTTCTAGAACATGTGGGGAGTTCTTGCTAAGAAAAAAAGGCTTCTTCATGTATCCTAGACCTATCATATTCTTGTTGGCTTGACCATGATGTTCAAGAGGTGATAGAAGACCTTTACCCTATAGTCCTAGAGCTCCTTTTCCTTTATATCCCATCTTAGCTATCAGTTTATCCCCTGGGCCATATGACTTAGAAGGAACTTTCAATACTTTAGAGTCACGAGGTGGAACAACTTGGGATTCATGTTCATCTTTGTAAAGCCATGCAAGCATAGCTTCATCTTCTTCAAATTCTTTCTTAGGTACTTTTTTTGCAACAAATTTTCCTTTATATGCCTCAAGAGGTTCCTTAGATTTTGGTTTGAAATGTTTTAGAGCTTGCCCATAAGACTTAGGCGAGATAGGGAGAGATGTTAAAGACACAAATGGCTCTATAGTATATTCTCCCATACTATTTTTTTTGATATTGACCTCTTTTGAAATGTCTTCCATCTTAGATGTGGATGCTACATTTGTTTGCTTAATGGAAGATTCTCTGTTATTAGGAACAAGTTTATCTACATTTTCTTTCAAGGTATTGCAAGTTGTTGACACATTAGCTAGAATGGTTACTTCTACTCCATCACAAGGAAATTTAAATCACTAATGGTATGTAGAAGGAATAGCTTTCATTTCATGTATCTAGGGTCTCCCTAGAAGGATGTTGTAAGCCAAAGGTATATCAAGAACTTGACATATAGTATCTCTGATGATAGGGTCTGTTCTGATAGGCAAGACAATTGTTCCCTTAAAGGATCTTTCTTCTTCATCATATTCTTTGATAGTTATTTTCTTTCTAGGATCAATGGCTATTTCTGAAAATCCCAATTGTGTGATCAAGCTATAAGAACAAATATTCAAGCCAATGCCCCCATCTATCAACACACATTTGACATGATGGTTTTGGATCAAGAATTCAATATGTAAGGGCTGGTTGTGCAGATGACTCAAGGAGTTATCATCATCCTCTGAAAAGGAGATATACTATGGAGACGTAAGATGACCAACCATAGCCTGGAATCTGTCCAAATCAAGGTTATGAAGAACATTGGATTCGAGTAGAGCTTTGTCTAGGATGGCTCTATGAGCTAGAGATATCTGAAGCAACTCAAACATGGATATTTTAGCATTTGTGTGCTGGAGTTTTTGGACAATATTGTACGAAGTAGGCCTCATATCCTTAGGATTCAAAGATTTAGATGTTTCCCTCTATTTAGAAGTAGAAGATAGATTGAAAGGCACCTTAGGGACATTTGATTGATCTAGGATTTGTCCTTGTAGGTGTGCCTGAGCTTGTGATCTAGTAACTATGTTAGCTGATTGATTTTCTCTATCTCTTCTTACAATTGTGATGACATTACAATGCTCAGATAAGCTTGGTTCAACCATATTGATAATAGTATTATTTTTAGGATAGGCATAATTGACATTAGCACCCACATTAGGCTGAGAAGATGAATCTCCTTGGCTATGCTCCAGAAATGGTTCGGTGAATGCTGTGTGATCATTATTGCTTTTAGATTATCAATCATGATTTCTCCATTATCAATCTTGTCTTGAATGGTATGCTTCAAGCACAAGAAGTTATTAGTTTTGTGAGCTTTACCCTGATGGAAATCACAAAATTCATTCTCTCTCCACCATTTTGGCTTAGGGTCAGGATTAGATTGTTAGATCTCAAGAAAAGAGATGATGTTATTAGCCAGCAAAGTTCTCATAGCTAATACCAAAGATTCTCCAAGAGGAGTAAACTTTCATTTATTATCAGCAGACCAAGATTTGTATTCTGGCTTCTTTTGAGATGATTGTGACACCTTTTGTTCTGAAGCTTTGATGGCTTGTGTACCAATGGTTAGATTGAAAGCAGGTGCCTTAGATGGGGCATGGAGATTATCAACAATGCAATCTATGATGATGCCCTTATTCTTGTACCAATTTTTGTTCTTATCCTAAGAACTAGATTCATACTTGTCATTTTGAAGTGTGACATCTCCTTTTTTCACAAGTACTTTTTCAATTTTGATTGCATTGTCTACCATCTTATCAAAAGATGTATGATTTTGCATTTGTAAAGGGTAGTTGATTTTTGGAACAATATTGTTGATGAAGATTTCTAGCTTCTCAGTTTCTGGAATAGGCCTAGCATATAGAGAGAATTTCTTTCTCCATCTTTTGAGAAATGTCAGGAATGGTTCTCCTAGATATTGTTTGAGATTGCATATATCAATCATGGTGACTAGATGTTGGATATTGTAGGAGTATTGCTGATAGAATAATTTGATCAAATCCTCAAAGGTTTTGATTGTAGGAGGCATCCTAGAGAACCAATGAATGGCTAACCCTCCCAGAGATTGGGGGAAAAGATGCATCAGATAGGTCAGTTCATGCATGAACTCCATAGATTGAGTACAGAATTTTCTGACATGATCTTGAGGATCAGAGTTTCCATCATACTTATCATATTTCAGCATTTCCACCCTCTTAGGGAATGGTGTCATATAGAAGTCTTTATCGAATGGAAAAGGACATAGGGCCTCCATAGAGAACTCCTTAGGTTCTTTTTCTTTTTCCATTTTGTTAATTTTTACTTGCATGGTGTGCATTTGTTTCATCATAGCCAAAATAGGAGTTTCTTCCTCATGTGTGATGATATCTTCCACATTAAAATTCGGAGGAAGTTTAGCTCCTTGATGAGCTAACTATAGAAACTGTGTTTCTCTATCTTCTTTCAAGAAATGTTTCATCATTCTTTTGAAGTTATCATCATTTTGATATTGAGCAATTTCAGCAAGTGTAGGTTCTTGATCCATACCATGTTGAGACTAAGCTCTTTGAGAGCCATGGTTTGTCCCTTCTTGAGACATGTTAGGATTTTTAGGTCTCCTTGGGATAGATCAAGGAGGAGTTTTTTGATTACCTCTGTGAGTTGATGGAGGGGGTATGTAACCAATTTTTAATCGAAAGTTGCCAAGACTGTCATCTTCGTAAAGACCAGAATTGTAGAGTTGTTCAAGAGTTGGACCCTAGATATGAGTCAAAGGTAAGGTATGAGATGTTTCCCCTAATTTCTTGTGAGAGGAAGCTCTAGTTTCCACCATTAACCTTGGGTGAAGCAAAAGAATACGATGTAGACAACTGAAGAAAGATCTGAATCAAGAAGATCAAATGACGCAACCTTGTCAAAGTTTGGTTGATTGAGGATAAGATTGGACATAAATGAAGGATACTGTGCCCTAGATGTATGGGTAGATGCCCAAAAGATAGCGGACATGAGTTCACAACACTTAGCCATTTTGAAGATGGATTGAAGATTGATAGTTATGACAAGGTTTTGACACAAGATGAATAAGACTCAAATTGATTAAATAGAAGGCTGAGTAAGATTCAAAAGGCCACTTTAGGAAAATTATTGGATTCTCAGTAGTTGCTACTCTATTCCTAATATAGTGATTTATTTGACAGATTCTGGAAATAGGCTGAAAAGCTAGGTATCTAGCAATTCTGACAACTTTCTAGCAATTTTTCAAAATTTCTCAAATGACTTTCTGCAGGCTCGTACGACAGTGGGTAGGGTATGAAATGACAATTGACAAAATCGTACAACTATTGCAAAACTTGCACGAAAGTTGATATCAGGGTTTTTGATTTTTTTTGAATTGACTAGCATCAAAACTTGTATGACAATATACCAGTTACCATACAACAATAAGGGGGTCATGAAATGACAATTTCCAAAACTCGTACGACTTTCTAACCTTATGAGATGACTTTTGACTCCAGAAAGGTGTTTGACATCAGATTTTGCAATTTTCATGTTTTCAGTTTCAAATTGTTCATAAAATTATCTGTCTAGATTTAAAGATTGTACCAGATTGATTTGTTCTTAGTAACCAGATAGATAAATAGGCATGCAAAATAGCAAGCAAGTGATTTCAAGCATGTCTAAAAACAATGAATAGGAGACAAAGCAACCTTGTGCATGAACAACCAAGTGACTAAATGTGCTAATCCCTAGGAGTGCTAACAGTGTATGTTCCAAAAAGTTTTGCAATAACACACATATTTCTAAAAAATGAAAATTTGGCCTCACTAGGGTTTGTAGTAATGCTCTGACTCTACAACTTTTGTGATCTCAAGAGGGTGAACTCCAATCCAGGTGCACCAAGATTTTGACATAGTTCAAGAAATTAATCAATCAGGAGCTGCTAGGGAGATCTGATAGCCCAACAAGAGACCACACCTGTGAAGATTTCCTCCACAAGGACATTTATATAGTGACTGCTGCTACCATGGCAAAAATGGCTATTACCGCTTGAGGTTCCATCAACATGGTTGACCCAACTAAGGGAATGTCCACTATGGTTAACTCTCTCTAAAGGTGACTCACAAAAGATACCACATGGAGACTGGTTCTAGATTCAATGATTTGAGTTTTTGATACTACCCAAAAAGGGAGTAAAGCATAGTGTCATGTCCTACAAGGGAACCGGGGAATAGAACAAAGATTCTCTTTGTAAAAGAAAACCTATGTAGATATTTATGAAATTTTTTGAATTTTTAAAAAGAATTAAATAAACAAAACATATATTAACTTAGATTCCTCCTAGGTTCCCTTCTTATTAAATGCTTGATTCATTTAAGTCCATTAAGTAAGCTAACAACAAGATTTACTTCATAAAGCAAACTTCATCATATTGTTATAAGATTCTTTATTAAGAACTATAAAGCACTTTCATTTTAATTTTCCATTTAAAATCATCTATATTCCTAAGTATCCTTTATGAACAATATAACTTTTAAATTAAATAGAATCATCTAAATCATTTGATACATTGAAAATATACTACATTTTTTTCACTAGCTTTTCCTTTAATCATCCATAATGAAAATCATACTACTTAACTTAAAATCTTACAAAATCCTTTTCTTTTCCAAAATACACCTTATACATAAATTTCACATCTCCCTTTTACCTTTTCCTAAATCTACCCATTCCAAATACATCATTTTAAATTACATCAATGATTACATTACATTCATCTCTTCTTGGGAGGTAACAATAATTTTACATCATGAAAGATAATCACAAAACCTTCATTCTTCAAAAATTGGTACATAAGCAAGCATGAATCTTCAAACACTGCATCTGCAAAAGATACCTCGATAAAAGATTTACCACCCAACCATGTGGATACCTAAAAGGCCCACTCCCCCGTGCTAGGAGATAAACACCAAGGTCAACAAAGAAGGAACAGCTAGGTCATACCTAGGGTTGGGTAACCTTTCCCAAATAGAAAATAAAAGAAGATCAAGGTATAATCCTTTCCCCAAAAGGTTCTAAGGCTTGGTAGAAACTCTAAGCAACAACCTAAGTGAGTGTCATCACATAGCCCTCACCCCTTGGGTTGTCCTGGTACTAGCCACTCTGGGCCCTGGCCCCCAAGTAGGCACATGCGGGATCGAATGCCTTTCATATAGACAAGCACCATTTGATCATACCTACTCATAGGTACCTTCTCCCACTCCCATCCATAGCTTTTACTAGCACTAATGGCATGGGCGAGGCACATTTAATATTTTTAATGTTTGAACCCATTCCCATAAGTTTAATTAAGTTTTCACTTGTTAAATAACTCTTTAGTCAGTTATCCTGGTTCTAGCCACTTAGGGCCCCGACCCCGCACTGAGAGCCACTCACTAGGTGTTGTTAGGTTTTCTACCCTTAACCCACATATCACAATTACATCATACATGTAATAAAAACACATTATAAACACATTGAGAACTGCTACATAGAATAGAAAATAATAAGATAGTTTATGGATGTTTAGGGAAATTAGGAACATTTAAGGATGTTTAGAATGTCCTGATCCTCTTAGACAACTCTAAACCCTACACTGTTTCCTACACACATCCTAACCCTATTAAGGCATCTAAATGCACTGAACATAACCTCCACCAAACAAGTAATGGACAAAATTAAGGTTTACACAAAATTCCATATACCAAAAGATGATGCTCCCTAAATTTCATTCTAAACCTAAAATTTGACTAAGCCTGAAATTTGAGTAAGTCTGATTTTATTAAAAATCTAAAATCTAGAAGTTGCAACTTAACTCCTAGGAAGTTGAAACCTATCCCAATCAATCTGAAAGGTACCTAATCCCTTTATACAAGTATAAATTAGAGTATAAGAAATTATTCTTATACTTAAATGTTATACTTGTATAAAATGAAAACCTAATTATTATACTACTTGGCTTAAATATTACACTTTTTCAACTTCAAGCCTGATATAAATGCAACATCTAAACACATGGAAATGACAAAGGTAATACAAATAACTTGGCCAAATGACAGAGAACCAAAACATGGCCAAATGATAGAATATTTACTATTGCACAAATGACTAACATAATACTATAATGCCGCAATATTTCTATTGCATAAATGACTGACATAATAAATGAATGACAGAATAAAAATAATGACAGAATGTTATAAATGGTTGGAATAATACAAATGAAATAGCAACAACTTGCCTAATAATATTTGCATTGTATAAATGACTGACAATAATATAGCATTTCTATAATGTATAGATGATTGGCAAAATAATACAATAATGTTTCAAATTCTACAATAATATAATAAAGTTTCAACATTCTGTAATAATACATTATTGTAGAATACATTAATGTATCAACCTTATGCAATAATATATTATTACATAGTACATTAATATATTAACCTTCTGCAATAATAATGCACAATACAATAATAATACAATAGTGCACATATGTTTTGTCATAATAATACAACATATAGAAACTTTCAACAAATCTAAAAACAACATTCATATAATAAAATAAATCTATTTCTTAGGATGGATTCCAACCTGGAGTCCTGCGAAGATTGGTTGATGAAGAAGGAATCAAGCACTCCTTCGAAATCCTCCTATAGGCAGCCTCCAACCTCTTCCGGAAACAATCTCCTTCACTCTCTTAGAGAAAATTCAATTCTCTCTCTCTTCTCTAAAACTATAGAAATATCCTATTAAAATTAAAGCCTCTTCTGAAAACAAGATTTCCTCTCCAACTCCCACACACAGGAAAGTCTTTCCTGTAAATAGAATGGAGGAGGTGGTTGGACAGGTAATCCAACTGATGCAACCATCTCAACTATCCATCTGTTAATAGTTAATGAGATGTTTTGCAAAACCATTCCCGTAAAAGGAGAAATAAATTTTAAATAAGACTATAATCTATGATTCCTAAATTTAAGGATGTCAAAATATAATCTTAAAAATAATTTACTAATTTATTTAACTATGGTAATAGAATTTACTAATCCTATTTACCATTTATAAGGATAACATAGATTTCATCTAAAATAATTTTCCTTCACACTATTAATTTAATAATATTAATATATATATGTATTCATAGGCATATGTGTGCACCCATAGGCTTATGGTACATATACCATAAATAAGACACATTATTACAACTATTAAATATTAAGAATAACATTATTATAAAATATATTATTTATTCATACACTACTCCACATTCTAAAATATATATTAGGTAGCTACTAACATAAGTTAGATTTTACTACTATTTATTTAAAACATTTTATTATTACTATTGTCATAGACACTTTTTTATTATGAGTATTATAAAATAATACCATAAAATTATTCATTATTTATTGATATTATAATCACATGCCAACTCATTCCTAATGAGATATGCTAGTATAATAGTAGCTACTACTAAAGATAAATTACTACATCAATAATCTACGAACAAAATTAAGCATACCATGAAGTAAAAACTACCATCCTCAAAACCTCATTCTCAATGAATACAAAAGACAATAAACTAGCTACAAGATCCACAAAACCAGTAAACCAAGAGATCACATAATACATCCACACAAGGGACTAACTCAACACTTCCCACCTAAGGATAAAAGGATCAAAGGTGAAGTTTCTTCCTGTGGAACCTAGTGATATCTCCGTAACAACAACAATAATCAATGATTTTGAGGGATCGCTCAGACCTATGAAGCTAGGTGGAGATGATAGCCAGTACCTACAGTCCTACATCGCCAAGAAGAGATACATATGTATACATACGGATATACAAATCAGATATATACAAGCAGATGACCAGGATCGATACATCGTGTGGACCTCAACTAACTGAGTAACTACAACTTCATCCTAAGTCATGAAAACACATCAGACACATCCATGAAACATAAAACATCATGATAATGGTTAGATTCAAATCCTTGGGTTAGATCCATAAAACATATAAAAATAGATGGTTTTCTAATCTCATAAACATATAAATGATAACCATAAATGAGTATATCCATCATATCATCATCAACAAAACATAAATGTAAATGTATAGTTCTAACCATCATAATAGAATTTCCAAGTCATAAAGTCCAAGTATCACCATAGGAGAGGTATTACACATAGTCCTCTAGCCTTTTCACTTTTAACCAAAACAAAGTAGACGTATTAATCCAACATGCCAAGACCAAGATTATCTCACAAAGATCTATGATGTCAACCACTTATGATCTATCAACCTCTCCGAAGAGACAATGTATCAATCAGAAGCTGAAGACACACAAATCTAGTAGAACGTGAGATGCTCTTAGTAACCTCCATACCTACAAAGGTTCCTTCATTGAGAAGAGTTTCACTGGAAACCCACTCTCTCAAGAACTACAAATAGTGTTCATAGGGCCTATTTACTATGTGTAAAAAAGATGCTGAAAAGCAAATCTATGTTCATTTTTATAGCCCAAAATGAAATCTGTGATATGAAAGCAATAAAAGGTCACACAAGCCAGACATGTGAGATGTTCATTTTAGTCCAAATCAAAATGTTATTAGCTGAGAAGATTACCTAAATTCCTCGCAATGTGCTTTGTATATTTTTACCTATTTTTAGCAACTCTCACACTTTTCCCAATCAAAATCAGCAGAAATCAATCAGAAACAATAAATTTCAATTGTTAATGTTAGCTGTTAGTCCAAATCTGGAAATCAAATATGGAAAACTGGCTAAAAAAGTGAAACAAAAATTGAAACCTAGCACTGAAACTCATACGATAGTGGGTCACCTCCAAGATGATAGTCTAGAAACTCGTACGATAATGGGTATAAGATCAAATGACAACAGAGCTTCAAAATGACATTGTGTTTCTATTGGTATGATCCTCAATCAAATCAAATGTCGTACGATAGTGGGTCCTTCCTGGTACGAGTTTCTGACAAAACTCATACGAAAATTGTATAGACATAAATTAAAAATCATAGCTTGGAATAGAAATGACAAGAAGATGATAGAAATTGATAGAAATTGAATGGAAACCCATTTCAGGGCCCCACGGTGGGTGCCAGAAATGTGTGTGAGAATTTTGTACCTAGCTGTAGAGACAACACTTCAGTAAAACATTAGAGGTTAGCTAAAATCAAAATCGTGCAGTGAAATAGAAACTAATCTAACCAGCAATTTACTTCCTTCTAGTAGGTGTGAGTATGATATTCTCAGATTGGACCGAGATCAGTGACCTTGACGACACCTAAACGAAGGATTTGAATGCAGAATCTAGATATGAGATGAATGCAAATTAATCTATTTTTTTTATTTTCTATGCAATAAGATGAGATAAACTGATATGAATCTACTCTATATGAGAAACTAATATGACATGTAATTAATCTAAATAATGATATGCTAAATGATATGAATGCTCAAAAATAATGAAAATCTCACAACAGCTTGGATTCACAAAGATTGATTCTTCGATCACCAATTCGCCAGCGTGAGGATGCAATTCGTGGATGGATCCAAAATGAAGAGTTGAGGCCTTAATTTATATAAATCCAAGACTTTGGAGGTGTATGGAAAAAGCCATAAATCACTCTTGATAAACTCAAGTTGATTTTTGAGTTATCAAGAATTTAGAGATAGATTAACTCACAAAATCACGCAAATCAGCTTTTTGATTTAAATCAGAAGTTGAGATCAGCTTTCAACTCAAAAGAGAGTTGATTTTATTTTTAAAACAACTTGAATTGATTTTCTGATTTAAAGTTCAACTGCTTTTTGGATGTGCATAATTAATTATGACTTAATTAAATAAATAAAGTGATTTATCCTCAACTTAACTGATTTTAAAAATAAAACAATTGATTTATGGGTTAATCAATTATTAAATTAAAATTTTAGTCCAAAACTATATTATTAAATTTGACAATTGACTTTAATTAATTAAATAAGAATTTAATCAATTAGTCATAGGATATTTGATTTATTGTCAAAATTTAAATAATACAATTTAGGAATAGATATAATTAAATCCAATTAAATAATTAAGTGACAGTATTAAATCTAATTAATTAAATATTTAGAATATTCAATTAATCAAACTTTAGGATAAATAGGATTTATCGCCAAATAATCATTAAATTAAAGATAATTAGGATAAATAGGAATAAGGAATATTCCCCGATGCAAAATTTAGGTTAATCAATTAAGATTTGATAATGTGCCAATGTGCCTTAGGTTAGGACTTTGATGTTGATTTCATTCGATGTGTCGATATAGGAGGTTAATGAACTTATAGCCCATTTTTGGGGTATTACATGCACCTGTTGCAAGAATTGAAGCAGTAAGAATGTTTTTGGCTTATGCAGCTTACAAGAAATTTAAAGTATATCAGATGGATGTGAAGTCAGCATTTCTGAATGGAGAATTGGAAGAAGAAGTCTACATTGAGCAACTTGAAGGTTTTCCTTTAACTCAAGAAGGAGACATGGTATGTAAATTGAAGAAAGCTTTATATGGACTTAAACAAGCACCTAGAACTTGGTATGCAAGACTGGATAAGTATTTTTTAAAGTTGGGATTTACAAAAGGAATAGCTGATAGCAATTTGTACACAAAAGAAATTGAAAATGGTTTTTTAGTTATAGTTATTTTTGTTGATGACATTATCTTTGGAGGAGAAGATGAAGCTAGTGACAAATTTGCTGATGAAATGAAGACTGAATTTGAAATGAGTATGATTGGTGAGATGAAATACTTTTTGGGATTATAGATAACACAAAACAATGATGGTATCTTTGTAAGTTAGACAAAGTACTTGAATGACTTGTTGAAAAGATTTGGAATGGAGGATTGTAAACCAGTTGGAACACCTATGGTGATCGGACATAAGTTATCTAGCATAGATGAGACTCCTACAGTAGAACAGAAGAAATAAAGATCTATGATTGGAGGATTATAGTATTTGACTCATAAAAGACCTGATATAGCACATTTAGTTGGAATTGTAGCAAGATTTCAAGATGATCCTAGAGAATCACATTATGTAGCAGTAAAGAGGATACTGAGATATTTAAGAGCCACAATGGACTATGGACTATGGTATGAAAAATTTGATGATTTTAACCTATGTGCATATATAGATGCTGATTGGGGAGGCCGTGTTGATGATAAAAAAAGCACCAGTGGTGGAGCATTTTTCCTTGGAGGAAGATTAGTTTCTTGGATAAGCAAGAAGTAGAATTGTATCTCACAAAGCATTGAAGAAGAAGAATATGTAGCAGCAGCAAACAATTGTAACCAGATAATTTGGATGAAGAAAATGCTAAAGGATATTGGAATAAAATTTGTTGAGCCTATTTTCATACATTGTGACAACACCAATACAGTTAGTATGTCTAAGAATCCTATATTACATTCTAAGACAAAGCATAGATAGATTAAGTATCATGTTGTAAGAGAGAAAGTTGTTGAGAAAGAAGTCAGACTTGAGTACATAAGTACAAAGGAGTAGATAGCAGATATATTCACAAAGCCTTTGCCTAAGGATACATTTGAGTATCTGAGAGGTATGCTTGGGGTTATGCCCCAGCCCACTTTTGAGAAGTGATGCGGTTGGTTGCATCCGTCTAGTGGTATATGAGCCTTATCTTTCTTTTGGACTGGATGTTGGTACTTCCTCTATGGGGGAGTATGTGTATCTAAGCTAAGTCATGAGGACTCTAGTAAATGTATTTTTTGAAAAGTGTCTTTTAACATTGAGTTGTTGTTGACATAGTGATGAAATTTCATTCATTGATGTCAATGGAGGAGAAGTATAGATGAAAAAAATTTTGAGACATCTGTTGGAGAGAACTAAATAGGATAATGAAGCTAGATTTGATTGATGAAGAGGATTTGAAGAAGCAGTGTTGCAGTATTGGATTTTTGGAACATTGGATGTTTTTCATCTATGTTTCCATCAATGCCAATGGGGGAGATTTTTAGGAATGAATGCTAAAAGTTTGGCAGCCATTCTGTAGGAGTTGTTGTTGCATTCATGACTATGATTGTCATTGATGTCAACACAGTGATTTATCAAAGACTTGCAGAGAAACAGATAAAGTTTGGATTAGCTCATGTGGGTTATTGTAGTTGGAGCTATGAAATGTTGAGGTTATACTCTTTGATATGTTATATGTCTATGGTTAAGAGCACAGACAATAATTCTTTTATTCATGGAAGTTATGATCATTTTGGTGGAAGCAGTACTCAGGCAATGTTCCTAAGTAGTGGTTTGTGGAAATTGGATGATATCTCCTAATCAAGATGGAATCTAGTTTTGTGTAGTTAAAGGGAAGTTGATGACATGTATTGATAGTGATGTGGATGAAAATGTAGACTTCGAGGTCGCACGAGTGAAGATTTATTGTATTTGGAAGCTGACAGTTTTGTGTAATTTTGGTGTAGTGTGTGGAAACTTTTATTTTGTAATTTTATGCCGACTAATTTGTAATTATTTGAGTGTGGTATAAAGGAAAGAATGTATTTCATTGTTGAAATGTAGTAGTATGTATTTGTGATGTGGAAGTAGTGATTGTGTGTGATGTTGTATGCATGAAGTGAATAAAAGAGCTGAGTATGAAAGCGAATTTGTGAAGGACGACATGCAAAGTATAGAGATCTAAAATTGAGATTTGATGTAATAGTGAGTGTGGTTTGGCAGAGTCAGAGAAGAGGTAACATATTATTCTATTGATTAATGCAAAGATTATTTTGATAGTGTGTTCAGTGATCTTACCCTAAAGCTATTTGGGTAGTGGGTCCTTCTGTCTTCCATAACTCTTAACCATGTTAGAATATTTTAACAGGGATTCAAAATCTCCTAACATGGATTCATATGTACTGAATGTATTTCATAAGACTCCTAACAAAGTTGATCCTTTCACAAGGAATATTCATATTAGTGCATCTTTTGTGGGCATCATTCCCACCAAGGTTTACTCTTTGATCAAGAGGTTCCCTAGTCAACATATCTTGTGTCATTGTGTTATTGTGTATGAATATCTTTCTATGGTTGGTAATTATATTAATTATATGGTTTAATGCTATTGAAGATGATAAAATTTATAATTATCTAATAACTGATTCACCCCCCCTCTTAGTTATCTTGGTGGACATTAATTTCTAACAACCTCTTCCTCTGTCGGCCATTTATAGTTCTAAGTGTGTTGTAGTTGTGCCTTCTGTCACTCCCACCTAGCATCTATTAGGGTTTTGACATTTGCAAAAAATTTAATTAACTCCATTTTTTCTTTTATGGCTTCATCCAGGGTCTTGTTGAACCTTTCCACATATACTTCATTATTCTCACCTAACAATGCCTCTTTCCTAGGCAGGATAAGATCAAAATCTAATCTCCATTGATCAAGGCTCTTAATGGCACCCTCTGCATCTTTAATGGGAGGTATAAATTTATTTGAATTTCAACTAAGTAGAGCTATCTTAGCCTCTATCTGATTTTCTTTTCCTTTAAAAAGTGGCAATACAACTTTAACTATATTAATCTCCTCTCCCACTTGCAGGACTATCTCCGGTATATCATTCCTCAAGGACTGAACCACTGCCAATCTCTCAAAAAGTGGTGATCTGATAGACCAAGTTGCATAATACCTGCTCAAAATTTGTACATAATTATCAACTTCTACTTGCAACTTTGGTAACTTTCTATAAGCATTAAAAACAAGATCATATTTATTCTTAATAATATTAATTCTATGCTACAATTTTTTTTAATAAGGCCTATAAGATAGCATCATTCTTATTTGCATTTATCTTTTCTAATTCTATAGAAACTTCTTCTATCATCACTTGTGCTTCAACTTTTGTTGTTTTCTTAGGAGGTGCATGGGCTTCTACAAGAGTATTCATAACTTGAAGCTCTAAGTCTACCAAAGACTTTTCTAATGCCTTCTCCCTTATTATCTAGAGGTCTCTGTCCTTCAGCAATGCACTATAATCCTCTAAAAGGGAGCCATACCTTTCTAAAAGCTGCTTTGTTTTATCTTCATTTAATTTGGCAAACTCGGTTAACACTTGAGAAATTTCAAGGTACCCTATGTTGTGGATAGACCATACAATTTTATCTCCCTCCATCAATTCTTTTACATTCAAAATTGAAGGTTTATTGTCTTTGGGATAAAGACTCCACAAGGCCAAAGCCTGATTTATTGGGCTATAACCAAAGCCTCTAATGATATCCCCTACTTGGGTTTCAAAAGACAAACATATGTCTTCCTGCCTTTTGATTTGATCAATGATGAAGTTTGAATACAAGTTCCACCCAGACACAAGTAGCATATTGCTCTTCTTCACCAATTGTCTAGCATCATCTAGGGTGAGATTTTTAGCTTCAGGGTCATACTCTATTAGCTGTTGTACTACCTCTTCTGGGACTTAACCCTCTTTAGTTATCAAAAAAGGTAATGACTAACTAGAAAAAAGCAAAGCACACATGCTTTAAAAGATCCTTTAAGTTATTAAAAAAGGTAACAGCCAAATAGACCTTGAGCAAGAATTTTAGGGTTTCTTGGAATTTTCTATGGCAATAATATCTAAAACCTAGGGTTTTTCACCTATAAGTGAAACTTGGAGCTCTTGAGGCTAGGATAAACTGGGGGCTTGAACCACAGACTAGGGACAAAGATGAAAACCTCAAAATTTTGACAAATAAAACACAGAAACTAGAAAGACAACTAACATATTTTATGTAAAGAAAAGTTTTCCTACTCATGGAGGTGTGATATGGGACAAGAAGAAACCCATTACTGTGAAAATTAGTGAGTTCATAGGTCAGATAGGAGATAGTTTTAATGGAGTGATGGATAACTATTTTGTTTAATTCAAGAAGAAAATGAGAAAGAGGAGTAGAATCCCTATGTCATTAGTTGAAAAGTACAGTAAGGATATATGCTTTCTAGTTGACATAGACTTCACTTATGCACAAGAAATTCTTCCTAGGGTTTCATGGCTCATGCCACTACCCTATGAAGTTAATATAGATGAAGCTACTACTGCTATAACAACCCTCTTATCTGAAGAAATTGATAGTAAGGAACCCTACTTTGGAACATACGAAGAAGTTAAATCTAAAATCTCTATGGGTTTTAACGACTGCAACTTTAGAGAGGAAAAGAAAGAAGATAGTAAAAAATTTGGAGAAATATGTGGAAGAAATGGAAAAGGATGCTCCACTAGAATTAACCCAAGGATTGGAAGAAGATGAACCAAGTGAATCTAGTGACAGTGAGAAAGAAGAAGAAGAGACTCAAGTAGAAAAGAAGAAAGGAAAGAAACCAGTAATTATTGAGCCCCCAACAAAGAAAATAATACTGAAACCTAAAGTGTCTTCGACACTTGTGCTAAGGCTTAGAACAAGGGGAGCAGCTACTGAGACTCCTAAGAAATCCCCTGCATCCAGTAAATGAAAACATGCACAACCTAAGGAAGTGCCAAGTAAGGTAAACAAAAGGCCTAGAAGAAAACTTGTGTTGGAACAAGAAGATGATCAAGAAACTGAAAGTGATGAAGATGTGAAGAAGAAGATTGCATTACAGGATGTTAAAACTACTGTGGATGAAATATGCCATAAGATCACAAACTCTGCAGGAGTGGATGACTTGAAAGAATTAAAGTTTGGAAGTCTGAGTATAGGAGAGAAAGAAAAAGTTGAAGATGCTATTCTTGAAATGCTTTGCACTTTCAAGATGTTACCTATTCAGTTGGAGAACTGAATCCCTAAGGATCTAAGCAATAGGGTTGCACAAAAATGGGAATATGCTCTTAATATAGAAAACAAATAAGGGAGAGCACCTTAGCATAAGTGGAATCAAGTCTCACCCCTGCCAACATTAGAAAAATTGTGGAGAAATACCAAGAAAAAATTGATCCTAAGCTCATAGCTTATTTAATCCTTCAACACAAGGTTGAGGATGTTGTACAGGAAAGTGTCAAGATTTGGAAGATAGTGTTTGGTTTGTTGATTGATAAAGATGGAGACAAAGGTGCTAGTACATCTAAGGATGTCGAGCCTGCAATCAAACTAAATGTAATGGATTCATCCTTTCTAGAGATAGAAGCTCCTAAGGTAGAGGAAATTCAGAAGGAACCAAAAGTACACATTGTTGATATAACAGAGGATACCCTAGTTAAGAATTAGATATTAACCAAGGAAGATATACAGGTCAAGAAAGAAAAAGACACATCTTTGCCAGGTAGTAATATTGTGCTTTTGCAAGTCAAATCTTATCCAACAATTGATGTGACATCAACTGGTAACACTACCCCTACCAAATCTATAGTTGTTACTGTTGACATGTTAGCTAGTACAAGTACTACCAAGGAACCAGATAAGTCAACACTAGAAACTCAACCCACATCTATCAAGGAGATTCACTAAGAAAAAGAAGAGAAGTCAGAAGAAAAAGCTACTAGTCCTCATGTGGAGGATAAGGGTATAGAAGGAAAAGAAGTAAAAGACAAAGCTATTGAGGTACAAGAGCCTACAAAACAAGAAGCAATACAAGCTCTTGTATAGATGTCGAGTGGGAGCACACCGAAGAATGCACTCAACAGAAAATGGAAGTCTTTTCTCCAGAGGTAACCATTAATGAAGTTATTATTATTCCTAAATGGGATTCTGATAACTTATCTTATGAGAAGATGCAAATATTGAAAGATTTATTGACAAGGAAAAGCAGACAAGAAGAACTGAGAAGAGAACATTAGTCGAAATAGGTTCTGTATAGAATTAAAGATATATTTAATGATGTTTATGAGTTGTCAGATGTAAACAGTTCCGCTCCCATATTGGAACAACTTGTACATATTGTTCAGAAGGTAAATAATGAATCAAGCAGTGCCAGTGATAAGTTATTTGAGTGGTCGGAAAGAAAGTTCGAGACCAAGATGCTGGAGAAAATATCTGCCATGATTGTAGTCAAATAGGTCACACTTTCCACTTTGGTAACAGAGACTAAAGAAGTAATTGTGAATGAAAACTCTCTACTCACCAAAATTTGCAATGTAGAATAGTTCACTGAGGATAACCAACAATTGATCGATCAACTACAACAATAACTCAAATCCACCAGTCAGTCCTTAAGTGTGGATGTAGAAAATAGTTCCAAACATTATGCCAAGATCATGCATACACAAGGAAAGATAGCTGAACTGATGGCTAATGATGGAAAGATTAGATCTTGCCTAATTTCTATGCAAAAAATTTTAACACCTCACCTAGAGGCCATACAGAGAAAGTTGGTCAAAGCTAAGGACTTAACCTAGAAGGATCCAAATCTATCTACTGCCGAGAGCCTAATCAATCTAGCTTCTGAGATAGAAGTGTAGTCTAAAGTTTTAACTGTTGCTGCTAGAGGATGGGAAACTGCACTACACATGGTTATAATGCTGCACAAACCATTTCTGGAGAAATAATTTGAGATCCCCACTCCAGAAGACATTTGTAGTGTCAAAATCAAGGGGGAAGTAAAATGACATGACATGACAAAGGATAGTAACCAAATTTTGAAAATTTTGAATGCATATATTTGTCAGGCAGAGTATTTTTCTTATACTACATATTTTTGAAAATACAGATGTAATGTCATGAAAAAGTGTTTTTGCCACTAATGTCAAAGGGGGAGATTGTAGATCTCTATAGTTTTGTTGACTATTAGTGACCCACACTTAGTCATTTATCTAGGTAATGATGGTCGGTCATCACTGCGACCGAGTCATTATGTAAAGGCTGAGTTATGTAATGTTTACTTACCAAGCGGTAGTACTGCCGAGTAAACTTATGGTCACTATGTATTTTTTGTAGTATACCGAGTCTAGTTTTTCCAAGTCATATATGCAAGGATTACCTAGCGCTAGAGATATAAACATATGCTAAGTACAGTGAATGCCGAGTATCAGGAACTACATTTGCCGAGTTAGCTAGGAATGACATAAGAGTTGGTTATGGCATAGTGATCGAGGTAAGACTATTCTCACCGACATTCATGTTTTGTATTTTGTTTGTTGAGATAATTGCAGAGGTAATTACACATCTACTTAGAAATCATTGATCCCTATGTAATACCTAGAGCCAATCAGAAATTAGTAAGGCTTAAGTGGCAAAAGGAATTAATCTAAATCATAGATCTTGAATCATGAAGATGTTTTGTTGATTATATAAGGATAAGATCTAAACCCTAAACAAAGTAGAGAGGGATAGAAAATGTGAAGGGAATGAGTAGAAAGGCATATTCAATGAAGATAAGTATTCAAACAGAGTTCAATGATTGAGCTAAGTAGTGAAAGGACAAAATAGAGATAAATCTGATAGAAGAGATCAAAACAATACAATAAAGAGAAGATTTGTAATCTGCATATAGTGCAAACTGAAAGATCAGGTTCTGAGACATTCTAACCAGTATATTAGGGTAAATCTCTTAATGGAGTAGTCCTAACAAAATTTTTGTAATCTCTTAACCGAGTGCTTACTTTTTTGTAAGTTTCAAATCCTTTAGCAAGGTAGACTGTATAAGTCTTTTAGCTCTTAACAGGGCAGACCCCTCACAAGGTAGATCAAGTTTTGATCAAATTTTGTAAGCCCTAACAAAAAAATTTATTACTATAGTAGTGAAGATTTTTGGGTGTCATCCCCACCCCAGTTTTACCTTTTAAGGGTTTCTAGGTAACCAAAATCATTGTGTTAAGAATGCTTTCATGGATGTTGTTTAGTATGTTAGTTATTTTGTTATAATCAAGTATTGTTGATGCTATGCAAAAGTTTTATGAAAATGGTTTAGTAGGTTATATCTGATTCACCCCCCCCTCTCAGTATCACATTTCCCAATTATATTTCCAACAACTTAGAGATGCCAGTATCATTAAAATGATTAGGCATTCATCACAGGTTTCAAATTTGGTCCCTATTAGAAAAAAGAATGGCGACATCAGATCATGTGTTGATTTTAGAAACCTTAATTTGTCTTCCCTCAAAGATAATCATTATCCACCCAATATGGAGGCTATGTTATAAAGGGTAATTGGTGATGAGCCATTTTAATGGCATGATTTAAGATATTTTTCTATGACTTGTTAGGGTGTTTTTACTTGGTTTTATATGGACTTTGATGATGATATATGTGGTTTTTATATGTATGGTCAATACTTTTAGATACTTTATAAACTCATCATGATATGTGATCTAAGTAAAAATTATGGTTAATACCTATGAATTAAATATGACAGATGAATTAAATAGATATATGCATGTGTTATTTAATGTTCATCTCTCCTAAGTTGTTTTGGGTTAGGATTCCTGCATCCACATATCATGCAAGAGTTAGTTAGTGAAATAATGTCTTTTCTGATTTAAATGATGCAAATACATATGTTTCAAATTTGGCATATATTGCTAACTCCATGCAGGAACAAGTCAAACAACACATTCATTCAAGAAGCATGGTGGATTTGAAAAATCAACTCCGCATTGAGACAATTAAGGTGTAGTTGTGATTTGTTCTCCCTTGTAGTGGTCAACTGGTTCCTCATTTTATGTGGGCATAGATCTAGGAGCATGACCTACTATATTCCTAGAAGACTTGTTCCTGAGCATTATTGATTATGTTGTATCACATTATGAATCTTAATTGATCCTCATTGTTGGAGTAATCATTGTTTAGGAGTTCATTTCTTAGTGTTTGCATATAAATAAGCTATTGTCTTAACTTTTAGAAGTTAATGGAAGTTAGAAGAGTTAATGTAATTTTGTGAAAGAAGCAAATAGAATCAAGTTCTATTTCACTTCAATTGTATCTTTCAATGAATGAATGGATAGAATACTCTTTGCAAGTTCTATCTTTTTAGCATCATTGTATTTGATTCACTCATCCAAGAGGGCCCACTTGGTGAGTGAATTCCAGTGTTAGTTAGGATTTATTTTATGTTGTCCTAGATTTAGAAAGAACTCTATTATTCTTGTAGCCATTGGTAATAGAACTGATAGACTGTTCCTTCAATGGAGGTAGATAGAGCATTTCCTATCTGTGATTACTATTTTCAATAGATTACACTTGTTCCTTTCTCTTAGCTTAGTATTTCAAGATTTTAAGTATTTTTGTTTCAATAGTTTAAATAAATGGAAATTAGGATGATTTAGAGCATATACTTTGCAGACACTATTTTAAGTCTACATCCCTGGTTGATACTATAAATGGGTTAAATGAGTTAATTAGTTTCTATTTAAGATGTCCAATCTTGAATAAATGGGTGTTACACTCTGAGTATCTAAAGCATTTGTTTGGTTGATCATTTTGGAACCATTTTTAGGGATGGTGTTAATCTAAACTTATCCTAAGGGTCATTTTCCCCAAAGCTTTCTTCGTATAGGGTCTAGTTTAATCAACCTTTTTTTTATGTATAGGAGAAGAGATCATCTTGGAATATTTCTCCCTCAGAATGATCCCTTAGCCTCAAAATAAATCCTACCTCCTGAAAGGGAAAATCCCCTAGAATTTGACCGAAAAGAGAATCAACTATTTGAGAATCCATTTGCTGACCTACATCAAGCCATTCCAACACCACCTCCTATAGAATGTGAATACCGGGAGAATACCTAGGCTCTTTTCATTTTCAGAGGACAACCCACAACTCCAAATCCTCCAAGGATGGCACTTCCCACCTTTCCCTTTCCTATCATTGACCTACATGATAATAAAAATCTTAAGAATATCCCCTCTTCAGTGCTTCCAAAGTTCTACAACTTGATTATTGAAGACCCTGAGACATTCCTTTTTGAATTTGATATTCTTTGTTGAAGTTATGACTATACAATAGATGCTCATAAGTTGATGCTATTTCCCTCTACCTTGAAGGAGGAAGCACTGAGATGGTTCATTAGTCTAGGAGCCAATGGTGTACAAGACTGGGATGGAATGAAGAATGCATTCTTGGAAAAATACAAAGAGTATTATCGGGGTAGTGATATGAGAGGAGATGATATTTTTAAAATGACATAAAAAGATGAGGAGACACTTGAGGATTATGTTGCAAGATTCTTGTTTAGCCTCTAGAAAAATAATCAACATACATTGTGTAGACACCTAAAAATCCATTGGTAAATAAAAGTAATTTTATTTTTTGAAAACCTCTGATGAAATCATCATTTGTTAATTTATTTATTTATTTATTTATTTTTATGCCATTAAATCCTCCTATTTGAATTAAAAATATTTAATTAAGAAATCCCTTCCAAAAGTGTTTAAATCTCATTTAAACATCATTCCCCCCAAAATTTATTAATAATTTAATAAATTGACCAAAAATCCTTTAAATAAATAAAATATTTATCTAAATCCTAAAACCTTAGAAATGTTCTAGAAATCCCTAACCTCTTCTAGAATTTCCTAAACTCACCCTACACCTAATTAAAGGGTGATTCCTACCCTTTTTAGCCTAACCCTTCAAACTTTGACTTTAGGTCAAAACCCCTCATAAATGCTTCTTACATCCTCATTAATGACTCTTACAAGCCATTAATGAAGCCCATGTCTCTCCTCTTCCACTCTTGTTCCCCTTTCACACTTCTCTAGTGTTGCTCACACATGTGTGAGCAACCTTGACCAAGGTTAATCTAACCTTACCCCTAACTATACTCCAAACTCTACCCCAAACGTTACCTTTGACCCTAACTCTCCTTCCTAACCCAAGCCCTTCCTTAAATCCTATAAATACCCTCCTCTTCCAAGAGAAAAATATCAATTCACATCTTTTACATTGAGTAGTGTTATAATGTTAGATTAATTCTAAATCATCTTAAGATTTAGCATGTTTGTTAGTTTAGCTCATTTCCAAGTTTTCTTAAAATGACACCATAGCTTAAATAATTTTGATTAATCTTAGTTTCTTGCTTTGTATTTCATTTCTTAGCATCATATCATATTTAATTCAGCTTAAAATCCACCCTAGTTTACTCATTTATAGCATAATTTGAATTTGAGCATTATTAGGCTCTTTGAGGCCTTAGGGGAAGAACATGTCTTCTATACTTGGTTTTGTGCCAATATGGGGTTCTCTTGGTCTCTAATCTATCCTAATCCCCCCTAATTATCATTAGGGATATGCTTCAAGGGTTTAGAGAGCACACCCACATCCCTAAAGTGAGAGCAAATCAAACGGTGACAAGTTGCTCCCGTTTTAGCTCTATCTGAGGTATCATGCAAATCATTTTTCTATATGTTTAGCATATGCTACTAGGAATAATGTTTGAATGTCTACTCATGTTCTGAATAGGTTAGGTTTATATTGATCTACATTCTGGCACACCCGGTGGGACCCACTTCATGGGTTCTTTACTAGCATTCTAATGTGGTTTGGAGTGTTTTTCTAATTTTTCAAACTTGTAGGTTGAGGGAGAATTTCAAATTATTCTTCCTCTTCTTATTCTTATTCTTCTTCTATTCCATCTACTTCCTCTTCTTCTTGCGAGATCTTAGCTCATTTTCCATAAAAATCCATAAAAGAGGCACTTTCACAAAAAAAACTTTTGTAACTTTTGCATACAAACTCCATTTTAGCCATGTTCCACTCTTCCAAGGATCACATATAGGAAACCAGATCACACGCAGGAAGAAAGCTCAGACCCCGCATTTCCAAGATCGCATCTAGGATTTCCCAGATCACATCTGGGAAGGTATCGCATCCATTTAAATTCATGATCACATCTGGAATTTCCTAGATCACATCTAGGGTTATAGATCATTATTTCAAATTTGGGCTTAAAATTGAACAAGGTAAAATCTTACACACTTTGTCTAAATATTTAAAATGAACCTTAAAATCACTCTTGAATGCCTACAAAACTAACAAATCTAAAAAGTCTTTCCTAAACATTTCCTAAATCAATCCTACTCAAATAACTCCTAATAGGTCCTAAAAATGCTTAAAACACATTTCAAATGTTCTTCATTTGGCTAAAAAGAACCTTCATGCTTTCAAAATCTAGGTGTTTTTGAGCTTTATGTAAACTAGGAACACTTTAACCTTTTGGTGCATAAAAAGAGCTATAAATTTTGATATCATTTCTAAGTGGTTCCTAATCAATCCTAAATGCATCCTAAATGGTCCTAATTCAAAATCAATGAATTGTGCTAAGTTATATTGAACTTCTTTTGAAAAATCTCAAAGCAAATCTCAAAGTTTTATGCAAATTAAGAGAAAATCTGTATCTCATTTCAAATGGATTCATAATTCATTCCTAAAGGCTTTAAATATTGATAAAAACAAATTTCATGTTGAAAAATCTTCAAAGTTTCCAAAGTTTTCATGCATAAGATCAATCTAGGAACATCATTCTGGGTCTAAAAGGCAATCTAGAACACAAGATCTTGAATAAGCCTAAATGAAAGAATCAAAGTCAAAAATTCATTTATTTTCAGTCTCAAAAGAAAAAACAAACTCAATCTTGAATGCCTTAAAGAGAAAACAAAGCACTCTATTTCATTTCAAACTTCAAAAATACAATCTTGAGTGAAAAGGTAAAAATAAAATTGCAAATCTATTTCAAATTTTTTTGTGTCTTCAAGGAAATGGACAAATCAAACTCATAAAAACATGTGTCTTCAAGCTTTCATTTCAAATCACTAATCAATTTGGGAAAGGAAAAACTTCTTGATGTGTCTTTAAAAGTTTTCCATTTCTACAAAATCCTCTTAAATCTAAGTGACATAAAAAACTTGAAGTCAGACAAGTTTATTTGTTCTACTTCTAGTGAAGCCTGTCCAAATAGAAAAATAGTTCCTCTTTGGAGAACTACTTCAAACTGATACTTTCCCGACCAGTATAGAAATAAAGCACTAAGTAAACTCTCACTTCATCCCCTCAAGCTCGGGCGATGCATGTTGATGGTAGCTCGAGGTAGGTGAATATCCCTACTATTTCAGCATGGTCAACTAGGCTCTTGAGTGAGTCACACATGTACAAATTGATTGGGAGGACTCCATGGATCAAACTAAACACCTTATAAATGTAAGGAAACTCAGGTGCAGAAACAGCTTCCTACGCTAATCTCTATAGGAGAGTATTGTGCAAATTCTTATAAATCCTTACAATTTTAGATTCGTTAACTACTTTAACAAAGATATTGCAACCACATACAATGCATATAGAAAAATAGAGAATGACACAATGATATACCCTGGAGAAAACCTTTCGATAAAAAAGCCTAGCACTCCAAAACTTGCACAATGTATTATCTTCAACACAAAGATTACAATACACTTGCAATGCAAGTTCTTTCAGGAAATGAGAGACAAAGCCAACAAGACTTAAACTTCTATTATATCTCTCCCATAGGAGCAGCATCATATATATATAATCCTCTGGACCCAAAAATAGGCACAACCACCAAGACCCATGCACAAAGCCACATGTACATAGTTGTTACATGCAATCCCAAGAACAGACATCCATCCCTAGAATAGACTATGACAGCTTGTCATAGAATCTGCCAAAAATAATGGTCACAAGAGAAGTGTAAGAGAATCTATCATACCAACCTATTTTTGGCATATTCTCTTACACACACCAACCACTTCTTCTTGGGCGCCCAAATAGGCCCAAGTCATAAGATGCTCTTACATCTATCATAGCACATTCCTTAAATAGTTCTTACGCATCATAGGAATCCGTCATGACCATTTCAGTCATGATCTCCTTACACACAAGATGCCGACACATCAAGTGGAGTGACACATCAACATGCCAACTAGACATGTACACTCACACTTAATTACATTATTTGCAAAAAATACATTTACAAAACAAATAATAAGAATAGGAATTATCCAAGGTTGAGACACCTTATTCCTCACATTCTCCCACTTGTCAAACACCTTGTAAGAGCAATAGGAACATAACAGGAACTTTAACCACTATAGGCCAAAAGGCCCATAGACTCTGAACACCATCTGAACTTCTCAGTGCCCACTAGTTTCATTAATGCATCTACAACATTCTTCACAGTATCTACCTTCTCCAAATTTACCTTTCCATCTTCCACCATATCTCTCAAAAAGTGAAACTGCACATCAATGTGCTTCGTTCTAGCATGGAAAGTTGGATTCTTTGCAAGGCAAATAATGCTCTAACTATCACACCAAATAGTAATATGTTCTATATCAACACCAACATCAGAACATAATCTTCTAAGCCAAATGGTTTCTTTACAAGCATGAGTAGCAGCCATGTACTCAACTTCTATAGTGGATAAAACAACCACAGGTTATCGCTTACTCATCCAACTGATGGCACCACCAAACATAGTGAACACATAAGCACTGGTGGATCTCCTGCTATCAATATCACCTACCCAATCTAAATCCACAAACCCACGAATACAAATTGAATGTGGAGATCTAGAAGAGTTACCATGATAACATATGGAGTAATCTAATGTACCCCTCAAATATCTGAATACTCGCTTAACTGCATCCCAATGTACCTGTCCAGGATTAGCCATAAACTGACTCAGGTTTCCCACTGCTTGGGCAATGTCTGGTCTAGTACAGACCATAGCATACATAAGATTGCCAACTATACTAGCATAAGGTACTCTACTCATGTCCTCCACCTCACTAGGAGATTTTGGACAATCATCTATAGATAACTTTTTTCCCACAGAAATAGGAACACATAGTGGTCTACAATCTACCATGCTAAACCTGTCCAACACAGACTTCACATACTTACTCTGACTCAACCAAAGTTTTCTGTTAGACCTGTCTCTACTAATTTCCATACCCAAGATGTACCTAGCTACCCTAAGATCTTTCATCTCAAACTATGCTGACAACTGAGATTTAAAATCAAAAATCATACCCTTACCCTTCCCAAATAGAAACATATCATCAACATATAATGCAACAATAAGAAGGTAATCATTTTCAACTTTGAAATAAACACAATGATCTAATTTTGATCTTACAAATCCAATTGACAACACAAAGGCATCAAACTTAAGGTACCACATCCTAGGAGATTGCTTCAAACCATATAGAGATTTCTTTAATCTGCAAACTAAGGATTCTTTACCTTTAACAATGTAGGGCTCAGGCTGTGACATATAAATCTCTTCCTCCAAATCACCATGAAGGAAAGTTGTCTTCACATCCATCTGTTCTATCTCTAAATCATATGATGCAGCAAGAGATAATAGAAATCTAATGGATGTCAACTTTGCAACAGGAGAGAATATTTCACCATAATCTATTCCCTCTACCTGTGAATACCCCTTTGCAACCAATCTAGCTTTATACCTTTCAACACTGCCATCTGCACAAAATTGAACACCCATTTACAGCCAATAGATTTTCTCCCTTTAGGTAAAGGTACAAGGTCCCAAGTTTTGTTTTTCTCCAATGAAGCCATCTCATCATCCATAGCCTCAATCTAGGAACCTGCATCTTCCATGCCCAAAGCCTCTTTCACAGATCTAGGCTCATCAGTGTTAGTAATCAAAGCAAAGGCACAACTAGAATCTAACATAGAATAACCAAACCTTTCTAGTTGCTTTCTTTCTCTCATGGATCTCCTCAAGGGCTGTGGTTGAGGTTGTTCTTCCTCTTCTTTTGAACTATCAGAGCTGCTAGAGCTCTCCTCATCATTAGGCCCAACATGGTCTCTCTGTTCAGTCTTCTTAGGGGTAGGAGGCAACTGAACAACATCTTTTTCCTTTTCTTTTTCATCTGGTTGTAGCACAATAGGAGAAGATGTTAGCTCTCTAAAAATAACATTTTTACTATACAACACCTTACTAGTCACAGGATCCCAAACCTTGTATCCTTTCACACCAGCACTCTATCCGATGAAAATACATTTAACAGCTTTGTTTTCCAACTTAGATCTTTTCTCCTTTGGAACATGTGCATAAGCTTCACAACCAAAAACATGAAGATGTCTAATTGAAGGCTTCTTACCAAACCACACCTCCATGGGTGTCTTACCAACAAGGGCTGATGTAGGAGATTTGTTAACCAGATAGCAAGCAGTGGCCACAACTTCAGCCCAAAACCTTTGTTCTAAACTAGCTCCACTAATCATACTCCTAGCCTTCTCCATCATTGTCCTATTCATTCTCTCTGCAACTCCATTTTTCTATGGGGAATAAGGAGTTGTCTTATGCCTCTCGATACCTCATTCTTTACAGAACTGTTCAAACTCTGCTGAGCAAAACTCACCACCATTGTTAGTTCTCACACACTTAATCTTCTTACTAGTCTGATTCTCTACAAGAGCTTTACATTCCTTGAACCAACTAAAGACTCATGTCTTACTTTTAAGGAAATAAATCCACATCCTTCTACTATAATCATCTATAAAAGATATAAAAAATACAAACTTGGAGATTGAAGGAACTTTTACAGGACAAAATACATCAGAATGAATAAGATCCAAAACATCAGAAGATTTGTGAGAACTAGAGTAAAACTGAACATGATTTTGTTTACCATAGACACAATGTTCATAGAAGTCAAACTCGAGATTGCAATCATTTAACCCCTCAATGAGGTTTTTATTCTTCAGGCTCCTAAGACCCTTCTCACCAATGTGGCCAAATCTCATATGCCACAACATCATCTTTTCTGCAGGAAGCTTGCCTTCCAAAGTATTTGCACTACCATCGGAACCAATAGCCATAGACTTCTTCACTACTTGTTCAGATGGTGAGGATGAAGAACTATTACATAGAGGAATACATGCATCTAGCTGAAATAAGGTACCTCTCCTAGTACCCCTTGCAAGCACTATCGATCCTCTCATCATCTTGCATCCTTCTTTCGAAAAAACAACTTGCACACCTACATCATTTAGCATACTTATAGATAATAGGTTTCATGCCAAACCCAAAATGTGCATAACTCCGTTGATTCCCTTTACTCATCCATCAGGAAATTTAATAGTGACCCTTCCGCATCCAACTATCTTTAGGTGAGAATCATCACCCAAGTACACCTTTCCACCATCGAACTCTTCATATTTTGAGAACCAGTTTCGATGAGAGGTCATGTGAAAAGATGCACTTGAGTCAACCAACCACACATCATCAGATGCATGGGCTGCCAAAGCTACGATGAATGCATCACCATCTTCTTGAGATCTTTCTAAAGCTAAATCTGAACCTTTCTTCTTCTTCTTCGGCTCTTTGTAGTCTTTACGAAAGTGCCCAGATTTATCATAGTTACAACATTTTGCCTTGGACTTATTGGAAGTCTTTGACTTCCCACAGGATTTGGATCTACCCTTATTGTTAGACTTATTGTCATTTTTCTTCCCTCTTTCAGTGGATCTCCCACAAATAGCAAGGGCTTCTTTTTTTGAAATGGAAGCTTTTCTCTGCATCTCCTCTGATAGTAGCGAAGACAACACATCATCCATTTTGAAGGTGACTAAAGTGCTTCTGAGAGCCATCACAAGATGGTCCCATGAATCCGATAAAGAATACAAAAGTGTGTAGCAACGATCCTCCTCCTCTAACTTGACACCAGCTGATGTCAATTATGCAGCCAGTAGATTAAATGCATTTAAATGATTTATTAAGGATCCACCTTCCTCCATTCACAGAGAGTAGAAATTCTTCCATAGGAACAACTTGTTCACTAGAGATTTGGCCTGATACATAGCCGCAAGTCTTTCCCACAAACTATTTGCAGTTTTCTCATCTAGAACATTCAGAAGAACTGCATCAGTTAAACAAAGTCTTATGAGACCCTTAGCTTTACGGTCTTTGATATCCCAATATACTTGAGCTATAGTTGCTGGTCTTGTAGCACTTGAAGTCACTTCCCATAGGTCATGATCTTCCAACATGTCTTCCATCTTGAGTTTCCACAACTCAAAATTAGTGCCATTAAATTTCTCCACCTCCATTCTTCCATATGATGAACTTGCCATCTCAATCTGCAAATAAGATTCAGAATGCTCTGCAAAAAACTCCCACTCAAACTTGAGATCAGCTCAAAAAACCCTACCCAACAACTAGGATGAAAAGTTGATCAAGCTCTGATACCACTTGTAAGGAAACTCAGGTGCGGAAATAGCTTCCTACGCTAATCTCTATAGGAGAGTATTGTGCAAATTCTTATAAATCCTTACAATTTTAGATTCGTTAACTACTTTAACAAAGATATTGCAACCACATACAATGCATACAGAAAAATAGAGAATGACACAATGATATACCCTGGGGAAAACCTTTCGGTAAAAAACCCCAACACTCCAAAACCTGCACAATGTATTATCTTCAACACAAAGATTACAATACACTTGCAATGCAAGTTCTTTCAGGAAATGAGAGACAAAGCCAACAAGACTTAAACTTCTGTTATATCTCTCCCATAGGAGCAACATCTTATACATAGACTCCTCTAGACCCAAAAATAGGCACAACCACCAAGACCTATGCACAAAGCCACATGTACATAGTTGTTACATGCAATCCCAAGAATAGGCATCCGTCCCTAGAATAGACTATGACAGCTTGTCATAGAATCTACCAAAAATAACGGTCACAAGAGAAGTGTAAGAGAATCTATTATACCAACCTATTTTTTGCATATTCTCTTACAAACACCAACCACTTCTTCTTGGGCACCCAAATAGGCCCAAGTCATAAGATGCTCTTACACCTGTCATAGAACATTCCTTAAATAGTTCTTACGCATCATAAGAATCCATCATGACCATTTTAGTCATGATCTCCTTATGCACAAGATGCTGACACATCAAGTGGAGTGACACATCAACATGCCAACTAGACATGTACACTCACACTTAATTACATTATTTGCAAAAAATACATTTACAAAAAAAATAATAAGAATAGGAATTATCCAAGGTTGAGCCACCTTATTCCTAACAATAAAATAGAAGCTACTTGATCTACTCCCAAAAGTATCAAAATATTTATGCAAGGACCGATCCTTGTGGTTTCCCAGATCACCTTAAGACACTCACCATATGTATCACTTTTAGGGGTATCAAGCTGTGGGAAAAGATTTTGATACTAGCCTTGTTTGTAGGTAGTTCTATTTGGTGTGTTCTTTGAAGTTACAAACTCAATTCAAACATTTTTTAGAACATACACCCTTTTCAAAAGAATATTAGAATCAAAGGTCAGTCATATTTTCTTGTATCCTACAAAGTTTCCTTGTCCTTTGTTAGAATTCCTTTCAGAGTGTCTTTATCAAGTTTTTCCTTTTCCATTGGAGACATCAAACTAATCCAAAACTTGATCAAAACCATTTCAAATACCCTTGCAAAGAGATCCTTCAAAATCACACATCCAAAGCTTTGTTTCAATCCAATTACCAAATCTTCTCAACCTATGTTCGATTTGGCCAAACACAAGAAAGCTAGACTTCCCAATTCCCAAGTTTATCAAGAGAAGAAAGTTGCAAAGAGAAACCTCAAAGATCACCAACCCATTCTAAAAGCAACCCAAGAAGAAGAGAAGTATCAGGAAAACTTGACAACATGGGCTATAATGCTAGAGTGAAGTAGTTTGCTTACCGGTTCCAAGTTAATCATCACTATATCAACTTGGAGAGCGAGGACTAGTTCGGCCCATCATATATCTATCATTCCTTCAGAATCCTACCAATCCAATCTCAACATCCTTCACATCATAGATCATCCCTAGTTCCATTGTTGCATCATCATCCATCCTTAGTTTCATCCTAAGTCATTATTAGTTGCATCCTTGCACTTTTTATCATCTTCCTAGTTGTACCATAGGTCATCCTTTTTAGTTGCATCTAGATCATCCTCTTAGAAATAAAATCATTCCATCATCCTTCATCATCCTTCCATCAACAATCTGCAATCAGAATCCCAAAATCCTTGATCCATAATCCTCATCCTTATCCATCATTCTTGACCCAAATCCAACATCCATCATCCAAGTCAGAACACATCACCTTTGCACCAAATCCAGTGATCCAAAATCCTAAACACTTAGTGTTCAATCCTTTGAGTTGCTTCAAACCTTATCCAAAATTAGAAATCTCCACCCTGTGACTAAGCATTGTCCAGGGAATCCTTACTTGTCCTTGTTTGCCTCAACATCTCTAGCAAGATATTGGCCTACATTGATAAGAGTCATGTTAGTCGAAGATCATTAGTCTATCTTAGGTTGACAATCCTCACTAATCCTACATCAGGAAGCAACCTCTCATTTGACCAACACTTAGTAAATATTTCACAATCCTCTACCAATCTTCCATCATCCTTGATCCAAATTAGAGCATCTCGCCAATCTTCTATCACCCTTGATCCAAATCAGAGCATCCCACCAATCCTCCACCATCCTTGATCCAAATCAAAGCATCCCACCAATCCTTCATCATCCTACCATCATTTAGTTGTTCTAAATCCTTGCACCACATCCTAGGAATCCACCATCCTTAGAGTTTCTTTATATTTTCATTCATCATCTTTAGAGTTCTTAGAAACATCTTGCATCCATCCCATCATTTGCATTTTCATCCTTAGATCTGCATTCCATGCCTATCAAGATGAGATCTAGGAAGAGAAGGAATATGGATCCCAATCGGGCCACTAGTTCATCTGATCCTAACAATCCCACCAGTGTGATGGTAATTTACAATCCTCATATCCCATAGATTGATAATGTATGGGATGATCCTAATAGATCCCCCACTTCATTTTCCATGGAGACTTTCATGAACCATCCAGGGCATGCACAAATAGTGAGTGCACTTATTGATCAGAATTGACAAGCCATATTGGCCAACTTTGCATAGGAGGGTACTTCCATTCCATCCCATCTCCAACCTCACATCCCCATAAACACCATTCAAATCTTAGTAGAAGCCTACACCCCCATCATCCAACAAATTCTTGATCCTAATTTTCACATATCGCAAGTAGCTTCGCCCATCCCTCCTCTTTTGCAAAAAAGTTTCACAAATCCCACAACACAAGAAACATAATCTACTCCATTCTCCATCATAGGTGCACCATCATCTTCAATATCATCTCAAGCCATCATTCATACCCAAAGCATCACACAAAACCAACTGCCACCATCCACACAAGATGCTACACAAATAGTTCCTCCACCATCCATGAGCCAAGTATCATCACCCTTTCTAGGGGCAACACAATTGTTCTCCCCCTTCACTTAGCAAGCTTGGACATCCTTACCATCAATTTTGGTGGCAATTCAATTGTTTCTCACTTTCTCCTAGCAAGTTTCCACATTAGCATCACCCTTTCTATGGGGAACAAAAGCATCTCCTTCCACTTCCCAACCAAGATTTTCCCAAGCATACATTCCACCTCCACCTTTCATCTCCAATACACAAGCCCATCAATCAACCTTCACAATTGGGATGCCCTTCATGGGATCTCAGAATCTACCATCTACATCCCAAATTCCCACATCTTCATTTCCAACATTCTCCACATTGCAACTCCCACCATGAATTGGTTCTCATTGGTGCCTTACTCAAGAAGAAATGCAAGCTTTAGGAATACTCACCCACTCTCCCGCATCCATGCCTGCAACCTAGCAAGTCACATTCTCTCAAGTAGCAAAAAACTAATCATCATAGCCTCCGCTAGCTTCATCATTTCCTCCATACATTAACTATCTATCCGTACCACCTACCACTTCTCAAATGGTTCCACCTTCCAAAAAAAATAGTTCATCTCATCTCGCAAGCTACCTTTCTCAACCACCACTTGCTTCCAGCTTCCCCACATCCATTCCACCACTAAGAAATGTAGGAATTCATCCCACCTACATCAGACAAGTGCAAAGCCAAGTGCACCAAGGACCATTCTATCAACAAATTAAACCATTCCATCAGTCTCCTCTATCGCAATAATACGTTGCAGTGCAATAGCAGAAACATCCCATCATTCCCCAACAACAACAAGCATCCCCTTATCTAATGCTACAAAAATATCCCATCATCTCCCAACAACAAAATCCCATCATACCCTAGTAGAAAAAATCCACTTTATATCCTCCACATTAGTATACACCCGCTCCTCAACAACAGTATCATCCCCAGCAATCATCACCCCAAAATCCATTCCAATCCACCTACCTTATTGGGAAATCTCCATATCCCACTCCACAATAACTTCCACTATAAAATCATCCATATTCACCAGGACCATTTGATCCCTTCCCAATGGGAGTACCCACTCCAACAATGATCAACACCAAATGGGAAGAAATGAAGAATACTCTTAAGGAGCTCAAAGTCAGAACAAAGAGAAAGACCTTTAAGTTTGAAGAGGTGTGTCCCTATCCATTTGATTGATCAATCACAACCGTCCCTTTCCCAAAGCATTTTGAGACACCCAATTTCAATAAATATCAAGGGAAAGGAGACCCTGTAAACCATGTCAAAGAGTTCTATATGGCATGTCAAGAAGTGGCATATAGTGATAATTATCTCATGAGCCTATTCCCCAAGAGTTTGGGAGGAATTTCTATTGAGTGGTTCTACAAAATATCTTATGGGAAAATCTCAACATTTTCTAAGCTCTCAAAAAATTCATTTTCCCGTATGCCCATAATGTTGAGAATGAGTTATCTTTACTAAACCTTTGCAACTCAAAGTAGAAAGGAGGAGAAAGAATAGCTGACTATTTGCAATGATGGCAGAACCTCACTACCGAGTTACCAGGTTATCATACCAACCACTTGAGAAGCATCTAACCAAGATCTTTATTGATAACCTGCATCCCAAACTATCCCACTTCATGAGGATGAACTGCATCCAAACCTACCAAAATATAAAAAGAAAGGTGCTAGATATTGAAAAAGGTCTCCTAGATGAAGGCACAATCTGACATTACAAGGATGATTCCCAAAGCAAGCCTAGTAATAAAAACACATTACTAGAATCGAAACAAGAATCTTTTATAGATGGAGCCATAGAAACCAAGCATGTCCAAATTGTTGTGGCTAGTCCTACACCAACTGTTGCACATCAGCAACAATCTCCCATCCATTAGTAACCCATGCCAAACTATCAACAATAATCTCCCATCCATCAACAATCCAAGCAGAACTATCAGAAACAATCTCCCATCCATCAATAACCCATCCAGAACTATCAGCAACAATCTCCATTCCATCAACAACCCATGCAAAACTATTAGCAACAAGCACATCAAGAAAATCAAGGCAATCCAACCTATCAAACTAATGCCATATCAACAAATCCCAATCAAAACATACCTCAAACCCAGACTCACTAGAATAGAATTCTCACACCTCTTGGTGAGCCTCTAGATGTAATCTTTTATTGCATGGCTAAGGCTAATCTAATCACGTACCCACCAACTCAACAATTTGATGATGCCACTCCCAAGCCTAACTGGTACAAAGATCATGAATACTATGATTATCATTGTGTCAAAGGACATACTACCCTAAGGTGCATGAAGCTAAAGCATTACATCCAAGATCTCATTGATAGGAAAGAGATCAAAGTGGACACACTAGCCTAAGCTTTGCCTAATACCAATTTGTAGATATATCATAATGTGTTCCCACAACACAACGCTGGGAAGAACCAAGCCAATACCAATCCTCTTTCTAGAACCAAGGAAAAGGCAAGCAAGGAGACCATGCTGACCATAAAGACTATACTACTGCCCATATCAACTATGACAAATTTGTTGGATGTATAACCCTAGTCAAGCCCATAGTCAATGCCATCCCCATCAAAGGAGTAGATAGTCAGTGTGTAGTCACTACATGCTGAGGCCAGATATCTATTGCTGGTGCTAATTCAAGGCCAACACACAATGCCCAATACAACCTTTTGGAACACCTTTGGAATACACCTGCCCAGATCTCCATCCTTGAACTTCTCCGTACTTCACCCATCCATCAAGAAATCATCAACCAAGCTCTCCATGAAGGACATATCCCCACAGACATAAATACCATCCAGTTTAAGAATCTTGTGGGACATCTATCTACATCTTGTGCTTTATCCTTCAAGCCATCCGACATACCATCTGTTACACCTGACCATAATCTCCCTCTCCGCATCACCGTTATGGTTAGAGATTTTTCCATCAAAAGGGTCATGATAGATAATGTCTTAGCCCTAAACTTGTGTACTTTGAAATTCATTCAGTAGATCGGGTTCATAGAGGCTAACATATCACATGAAGTCATCACCATCAAGGCATACAATAACTTGGAGTGTACCTATGAAGGTACCATTATTTTTCCTATCAAGCTAGGCCCTGCAACTCAAGACACCATCTGCCATGTTGTTGATCTTGACCTACCATTTAACATCCTCCTCGGCCGACCATGGATCCATTCCATCAAGGCTATACCAACTACTTACCATTAGTGCATCAAATTTTTACATCAAGGCACTGAGGTCACCATCCATGCAGATCCCCAACCCTTTGCATACTATCATGCGATGGAAGCATCATTCCCTCATTCCACCCATTGTCCTAAAACTGACATTGGTACCTCTATCACTAGCTCCTCATGATCACATAGTGATCTAGAGACTATCCTCACCTCCACTCTCTCTTTCATCAAGATTAACAACTAGGGTTGTGGTGAATACACCCTAAATGATGCATTTGTAGTAGGGGCCCTCCCACTTGATCCACATACACAAGGGTGCCCAAGTCACCAAAGCAAGCCCACTGAAGCAAATCATAAAGTCAAGAAAATGGGACCTCTAAATTGTGTCTCCCATGGAAACATAGAAAGTCAAGAGATGGACCTTGACATCAACCAGTGGTTGTACAAAGATCCCCCACCACCTGACACTCAACTTCTTGGCTACTTTAAAGAGAAATATCCACCATCCCATAATTATACTACTGAACAATGGAAATACCAAGGCGGTGATCTAGGGCCACAAGAAGGCAAAAGGAAAGACCCAATCACAACATCAAAAAATCAAAAGCATCAAGGTCTTGGCTTTAATACCCATCACCTATGTATACAAGAGTAGAATACCACAACTAGGGGCACTAACTTGACCAATGTTCCCTTCTTGAATAGCCAGGATGACCTCGTAGAGATCAAAGACATCCCTGAAGAGGAAGAAAATAAATCATATGATGACATCTTCAATGATGATACCTTCCTAGATGCTTTTGTCCTCCATCATCTTGCCATTAACATCATAGAACTCCCCCTCATCCACCCTGAACTCATAGAATGGGATCAACCAAGCATCACACACATCGATGAGTTCCAAAGCACACAAGCACTCCTAAGGTTCATGGGAGCATCAGGCCAACAAATAGACCAGGATCCAAAAGAAACTCATGTATGCAAGCTCAACCCTAAAGGATATTTCAGGGAAGAGGCAAGCTTTAGTTGCAAAATTGAAATAGAAAAAGAAAAGAATGATTCCTTATGTGAAAACCCTTCCAGGGTGCATTTTGATTCAAAAAAAGAGAAAATAAAGGGTGTATCTTTTGGTGAAAACCTCTCTGAGGTGCTAGAAGATGGAGACTTGCCTCTTCCTCCTATCCAAGATTATAGACTAGAGAAGTTACCCATCATCATTGAGGAAACCAAGCCAGTCAACTTGGGTACATAAGAATGCTCGAAAATCACCTACATTGCAACATCTTTAACAAAGGGTGAAGAAATGGCTTTCACTGTACTTCTCCAAGAAGCCATTGTCAACTTTGTGTGGTCATACACACACATGCCCGGGCTTGATCTAGGTCTTGTTGTGCACAATCTTGCAGTGGACCCCAATGCCAAGCCAGTAAAGAAGAAGCTATGTAAGATGCATCCTAAAGTACCCTTATTCATAAAAATAGAGTTGGAGAAGCTCCTCCAAGAAAAGATCATCAGAGCCATTGATTATTTAGAGTGGATCTCCAACATGGTTCTTGTCACCAAACCTTCAAGAGAGATAAGAATCTACATAGACTTCAGGGACCTAAATAAATTATTTCCTAAGGATGATTTCCCACTACCTAACATAGACATGATAGTAGATCTTACAAAAGGCCATGAGATGTTGTCACTCATGGATGGATTCTTGGGATACAATGAGATCCAAATAGAAAAAGAGGATCAACACAAAATAGCATTCACCACACCATGGGGAACCTTCAGCTATAACATGATGCCATTTGGGCTAAAGAATGTAGAAGCCACATATCAGAGAGAAATAACAACCATCTTCCATGATATGATCCACAAAACCCTAGAAGACTATGTGGATGATATTCTTGAAAAATCTAAGACATGAGGTGAACACCTAGACATCCTTGAAAGTGTGTTTGATCATCTGCATCATTATGGTTTGAATCTGAATCCAAAGAAATGTGTCTTTGGTGTGACATCTAGAAAGCTCCTAGGCTTCATAGTATCATGACATAGCATAGAGATTGATCCTAAAAAGGTCAAAGACATTACATAAATGCCTCCTCCTAGAACACTCAAATAACTCTAAAGCCTACAAGGAAAGCTCCAATCAGTGCGATGCTTTATATCACAACTGGAAGACAAGTCCCAACCTTTCACGCATCTGCTCTACAAGGACACAAGCTTCAAATGGGGTCCTATCTGTCAGAGAAACTTCAAGAGGCTAAAGGAATATCTAACCAACTCTTGCATCCTTGTACGCTAGTTTCAGGATGCCCCTCATACTCTACATCTTGATGACCACTACAATACTAGGGGAAATCTTAGCATAACATGATGATGACAACAAGGAGAGAGCCATTTATTATATTAGTCAAACTCTTGTCAGCTATGAGCTCAATTATTCACCAATGGAGAAAGTATGCCTTGTAATGGTCTTTTCCAATCAAAAGCTCAGACACTACATGCTTAGCCACAAAATCAAGCTCATCTCAAAGGTGGACCCACTCAAGTATCTATTGTCTAGGACAACTCTCATAGGTTGTATGGAAAAATGGGTCATGCTACTCAACGAGTTTGACATCTAGTACATAGATTAGAAAGTAATCAAAGGGAAAGTAATTAAAGATTAGCTAGCAGAAGCACCTATGGTGGATGCATATCCACTAATCATGTAATTCCCTAATGAGAATATATGTATGATCGAAGAAAAAACAATATGGAAGATATATTTTAATGGCTCGTATATGTCACATGGATCAGGGGTAGGAATCCTATTCGTCACACCTCAAGGTGACTATATTCCAAAATCATTCAAATGAGGATTCCCATGTACTAATAACATTGTAGAATATGAGGCACTCATCTCAAGCCTCAAAATATCTATCCAATGGAATATAACATAATTGCAAGTGTTTGGAGATTCATAACTAATTATCAATAGTTCCTAGATGAATTTTAGACAAAGGATGACAAGTTGCTACTTTACAAACAACTGGTGGACAGACTGAAAAAATATTTCCTGAATCTACAGTTCACGTAGATACCAAGGCTTTAGAGTAAAGTGGTTGACGCAATGGTGACCATCAGATCCTTATTGGAAATCCCTTGTGATGCATCACTGTATGAATTCTTAGTTGAGCAGCTACACACACCTAATCATGAGAATGTTGATGCAGAAATGGTGTGTGTCTTGGTTGGTCCTTAGTCCTCATGGTACCATGACATCCATGCATATCTAAAAAATGGTATCATATCTCTTCATCTCACCAAGACCCAATGCTAAAACCTAATTCAAAGAGCTTCCTGCTACACTCTTGTAGCCAACACCCTTTATCACCGAGGATATAATAACATCCTCTCTAGGTTTTAAGCTTCAAATGAGGCCATCCTATCTTTACAAGGGGTCTACATTGGAATTTGTGGTGCCCATACAAGTGGCATGGTTCTAGAAAAGTAGTTTCTTTGAGTCAGGTTCTATTGGCCTACAATGGAACATGACACTTTTGAATTTGTCATGAAATGTCTACCATGTTAGTAGCATGCAAATCTAATCCATGCACCAAAAAAAGACTTGCAACCCATAACGCCATCTTGGCCATTTTCATGTTGGGGCTTCAACCTCATTGGGTTAATCACTCCCCTTTCCTTAGATGGACATAAGTACATCATAACCACCACAGAGTACTTCAAAAAGTGGGTTGAAGTGATTTCGCTTACCCTCACTACTGGATCCAGATATCCAAGTTCATCTTATACCATATTGTCTGCCACTTTGGCATACCATCTACCATCTTCATTGATCACATCACACCTTTTAAAAACCAACATGTGGATGACCTATGTGCTAGAATCCACATCCATCACTATTCCTCTAGTCCATACTTCCCCTGAGGAAATGGCCAAGCTGAGGCAACTAATAAAACCATCCTCAAAATCCTCAAGAAGGTTGTCAAGGATTCTGGTTGTGACTGGTACCTCCAAATAAATCCTTCCCTCTAGGCCTACCATACTTCTTATCGCACTCCCATAAGAACCACCCCATATTCCCTTGTATATGGTGCCGAAGTTGTTATACCAATTGAGGTTGAGCTCCCATCCTTGTGAGTCTCCATGAAAAACTACACCACTAATGAAGACTATCAAGTGGCATGCCTCACACAGTTGTACCTATTAGATGAAAAGAAGCAACAAGCATATGATCACCTAGTTGAATACCAGAATCGACTCAAAAGGAGTTATAATAAGAAGGTCCATCCAAGACATTTCCAAATGGGCAACATGGTCCTAAAGGAAAATTAGAAAGTGCAAGCACACTGAGATAAAAAGGGCAAGTTTAAGATTACTTGGCTGGGTCGTTATATTGTCACAACATGCTATGGCTCCAGAGCCTATCAACTATCAACACTAGAAGGTGAGCCCCTAAATGATCTTATCAAAATCATACATCTAAATAGGTTCTATGCCTGAACCAGATCCTACATATTCAAAAAATCCTTAAAAATTGGAAAATCCAAAAAAATCAAAAAATCAAAAAAGAAAAGAAAAATAATCATCCAATGGTGAAAACTTCACAATTTAAGTACCTTGGACAAGTATGTTGGTGATAACTTGGAAATAGGTGCCATACATAGTGGACTGAGTCATTATCTATCAAACTCCCATCCCCCCATCCCAAATCCCAGTCCTCTTTATCCAATCCCCATCCCCACCACCAGCCCATCAATCCCAAGGTGTTCTATCCTCAAGCCTACCCAATGCAACATTCGGTTACTATCCCACATCCTATACATATCCTATAAATATCCTATATAGAGAGATCTTCCAGTCTGAAATCCTGAGCTTCTGTACATATCTGGTGTAAATATCTTTCTGTCCATTGTACATATTGTCTCATCTTGTTGTACATATCCTCATCTATCCTAAAATAACATTTGATCAAATAACTCATCCCTTCCAGCCTTATACTTCAGCAATATCTATTGTCAACTATTCTTGATCACAATGATTATCTTTGAACCTCATCATTTTCTAGAAAACAAAAAACACACATTCTCCTCATCAATTAATGGTTCCTTGAGGATGTATCCTTCCTCCTGTCTGACGTAATCTTCCACCAATCACACTAGGTCCATGACGATGTATCCTTCCTCACATTTAGACCAATCTTCCCACCATCACTCAAATCTATCTCTCTCCTTGGCAAAGGATGTCTTTTGGAGTTATCATTTTGGTCTTGGATTTTTTCCTTTGGATCTTGTTAATCTTTTACATCTTCTCATTGTTCCTCTCCTCAAATTTGCCATGATCCTTTATATCATGGTGCATTGTGAATGAAGGTAATTTGGGGAAAGGTCTTTCGATCTTTTGATTCTTCCTGTGAGTCAGTTGGACATGACCCTTGCATGGTTCACATGTGATCTTCTAGGTTACATGGTGCACTTGGGAAAAGTCATTTTTTTGTGGTTACTCCAACATCATTTCTACCATGCTTCCTCTTGGGTTCATGCGTGATTTTGGAGCAACCTTGCGTGTCTTTTTCACGTCAGTCCACTGCAACGCTGGTGACAAGGCCTTGTGATCCTAGTATCCTTGGTAGGTCTCTAATGTTTCTATATCAAACTAGGTTGTGCTCTCCACATTTACACTTGAAGCTCCCCAAATCCTTCGCATCCTACATCATATAGATTAATCTTGCATATTGCATATAGCTTCATCCTGCATCTTGCATTCCACCTCATATTGCATTCCTCCATCTATGCTCTTGGAAGTGTGGTTATTTATCCTCCCTTCTTCCTTCATTCTTTTCCCTCATGTGTTCTTTTCAAAAAAATTCCATAATGTTTCCTCTTTGTGTTATTTTATCGAGGGGACACAACCCATTATCCTCTTTTCTAGCTCGGGGCATCTTATTTTCTTGTCTTTGACGCCACGCCACTTGCAGCATCGCATCAAAGAGGGGCAAAATGTAGACACCTAAAAATCTATTGGTAAATAAAAGTATTTTTATTTTCCAAAAACCTCTAATGACATCATCATTTGTTAATTAATTATTTATTTAATTAATTTATTTATTTTTACCCCATTAAATCCTGCTATTTTAATTAAAAATATTTAATTAAGAAATCCCTTCCAAAAGTGCCTAAATCTCATTTAAACATCATTCACCCCAAAATTTATTAATTATTTAATAAATTGACCAAAAATCCTTTAAATAAATAAAATATTTATTTAAATCCTAAAACCTTAGAAATGTTCTAGAAATCCCTAACCTCTTCTAGAATTTCCTAAACTCACCTTAAACCTGATTAGGGTGATTCCTGCCCTTTTTAGCCTAACCCTTCAAACTTTGACTTTGGGTGAAAACCCCTCATAAATGCTTCTTACATCCTCATTAATGACTCTTACAAGCCATTAATGAAGTCCATGTCTCCTCTTCCACTCTTCTTCCCCTTTCACACTTCCCTAGTGTTGCTCACACATGTTTGAGCAACCTTGACCAAGGTTAATCTAACCTTACCCCTAACTATACCCCAAACCTTACCTCTGACCCTAACTCTCCTTCCTAACCCAAGCCCTTCCTCAAATCCTATAAATACCCTCCTCTTCCAAGAGAAAAATACCAATTCACATCTTTTACATTGAGTAGTGTTATAATGTTAGACTAATTCTAAATCATCTTAAGCTTTAGCATTTTTGTTAGTTTAGCTCATTTCCAAGTTTTCTTAAAATCACACCATAGCTTAGATAACTTGGATTAATCTTAGTTTCTTGCTTTGTATTGCATTACTTAGCTATTATCTCTATTTTAGCATTAAGGTTGTCATTAGTATCAAAGATGATCAGTCAGTTACCTATGCTATCTAGTCAGTAAATGGAAGTACTACAAGCTATACATGCTAGTCAGTTAACTATATAAGTCTTCACACTGAGTTATCTCAAGGAAGTACCGAGAAGAAAAAGACAACAGTTCTAACCAAGCAATAGAGTAGTTTTACTGAGCATCAGTGTACACCGATACCGAGCACTAGTGTATCTATTGAGTAGTATTGATAATGTTTACCAAGCAATCCATAAAATGACATAGTAATCAGTTTTGACACATCTATCTATGTAGACGGTTACAAAAAAATCATAAAACATTTTACCAAGATCAAGGATCATTTATTGTAGATGTAATCATTAATTGTGATGACATGATCTCTATGTATTTTCTAGATCTAGGTTATTTTTGTACACCGTATATCTTAGGGTTTTTCCTAAGATATTGTAACCTAATTTTGTTAAGTGGCAATAACAGTATGCTATATAATTGTAATTCATGTCATTTTGACATAAGGATGATACATATGGTATGAACAAGTGAAGGAGATCTTGAAGCAAGAAGCCAACTTCAAGATATTAGTTATCAGATAGAGAGGAGTAGAATACAAAGACATTCAGATTAGATAGAATCAGACTAGGCTATCGAGCAGTTCAGAGATAAAATTCACACATATCAAGGTGATATTTATCCAATACTTAATAGATCTATTTTAGACAAGGTTAAGTTGTCATTTGCAGATATATCATGTTATTCTCTAATTATTGTAACAAAGTTAGCAAAAATCACTTAACAAAGTAGACCTAAGAGTCTTTTGTAAATCTCTTAACTAAGTACACACTCAAGTAGTGTTGTTAAAATCCTTTAACTAGGTAGATCTAGCTGATCTTATTGTTACTCCTAATAGGGTAAGATCACCATAAGTGATCACAAATTTTAGCCCTAATAGGAAAACTTTATTATTTGCAGTAGTGAAGAATTTGTGGGTGTCATCCCCACCGCAGTTTTACCTTCTAACAAGGGTTTTTGTGTAACCAAACTACTTGTGTTATGTGACTGAATTGTTATTTATTTTTCATACAATTTACCTTTACAAGTTAATTGAATGAATAGATTCAGTTGGGTAGACTAGCATACTACTATTTGTAGATTGAGTTTCAAGATAAAAATATTTGTGGGCACTAATTCACCCCTCCCCTCTCAGTACCCTATCTCTCCATTCCAAAAATTGGTATTAGAGGTTAGATTTCTTATCAAACGGTTTAATTACTGAAGAGTAAAGATCTAACCATGGAGAGATATAAGTTGGACAAAACTATATAGAATCAAAAGATTCAGATGTAGATGTTTATTGAGCAATACAAACAAGCTAAGGATGCATTGAAGAAGTTACTGGTTCAGAGAAAGAACCTAGATATTCTGGAAAATGAAACTAGTTACCATGAAGAAGAGATTGATGACTTATTTGATAACATTGGATCTAGTTCAGGAAGTATTTCTAATGAAACTGACAGTGCAATCTCTGATTTATCTAAAAATAATCTTCACTTGAATGAACAAGTGAAAGCCTTGTAGATCGGTCAAGAATCATAGATGGTGAGAATGATTGATATAATGAAAAATGCTAGACAAGATGAACAAGAACGGAATCTAGTTGTTCAAGACCGAAGACAGATGACTGAACAACTTCAAGAAAAAGAAACTAAGATACAAAGACTTACCGAGCACCATTTTTAAATATCCAATCAAATGAAGATTGTAAACCAGGAGATCAACCAAGTAAATGGTGAGTTGTCAAGAAAACTTGAAGATATTGGAGTACTCAGGGAAGAAAATGAAAAACTGAGAAATGAAGTAAAGGTGCAGCTACAACACAATGAAATGATAAAGAAAGATGAAGACAGTTCTAAGAAGATTGATGATTTTCTGATTAATCAAAGAAGATTTGGAAGCAAAGTTGGATTAGGCTACACCAGACAAGGAGAATCATCCAAACAAGCTAAACAAGTGAACAACAATCAAAATTAGAAACCTAAGACACTGACATGCTATTACTCTGGCAAACTAGGACATACTTCAAATGTTTGCAAGAGTAAAGCTCAAGGTAAACCTAAAGTCACTCCTAAGTTTAATGGTTATTGTTATTATTGTGGTAAATTCAGACATCAAGCATATGAATGTAGAGCTAAGATGAATAAGAATCCTAACAATCCTACCATGGAGAAACTTTGTTATACTTGTAATAAACATGGACACACTTCACAAGAGTGTAAGGCAAAGATGAAGCAAGTCTGGACACCAAAATAAAGGAACAAAACCTTATCAACTGAAGAGACAAGGTAATGCTTATACTTGGGATTACAACACATGGGTTAACTTCACAACATGTGGAAGGTATGGACATATTATAGCTAATTGTATGAAGAAGAGATGGGCTAGACAATCTCAAAGCTGGACAAGAACTGGTATGGCATGCTTACATTTTCATAAAGTCTTTCACCTAAGAAAGGATTGCAGAGACTGAGCCCCAGAAGGACATATATTCGAGAGTGGCAACACAATGGGAGATATCATGAGGATAAGAAACACTATGTGGAGAAAGGAATCTAATGAGAATGCTAAGTCAAGCAACACAGTCGGTGAAACCTCTTCCACTAGATTGGGTGACATCAGCACCTCCACTTAAGTTGAAAAAGGTATGTATGGGACTGATATTTCAAATTGATCATATTTTACATACAGTTCCATATATTTGATGCACACACACCAAATTCACATAAATAGAGATGCATTATGGTTTATAAGTTTTGAGCTATCAAAGTCATATAGTCGGTATATGCAAGACTGAGTAAGGTGTTACCCGTTGGTGACTATTATGCAAGGTTAACCGAGTATCAGTATTAACCAAGTGAAAAAGGTATGTGTTAACTGAGTTGATGTTTTGTGGTAATCACTGAGTTGATAGTTATTGCCGAGCTAGAAGTAGGTAAAGCATTTATTAAAAGTACTTTGAGCAGGAATTTGAAAAAGGTTATAAATAGTTGATGAACTTAGTTCATTCTTCACCAATGATTTCGAAGAGGCAAGAGCCTCTAGAGCGATTTCAAGCATCAAATTTTCAGAGCATTTAAAGAGTTTGTTTTAGAATCTTTCAAGTGATTTCATCGACAGTTTCATGTAAGTATAGTCACTACCGAGCTTATTCAAAATATTTACTGAAACCCTAATTTGGAAAAATGGCGTCCGCATCAAGAGTAAGAAAATCTAGGTTGGCAGGCGAGGAGGAAGTAAATTCAATAGTGTCTGCAACCTACAGTGAACCCTGATACAAACTTCATCCTGAAGTTGCATTGCAAATCGATCAAATGGGTGTTTTTTCAAGAATTCCACCTAGGGCTCTAATGGTTGAAGATGTAAGATCATACATTCACTGCAAGATTGGTGAAATAGGTGATTTCGACATGTATACAACTTTTCAGAAGCTATGCAGAGAAGATGGAAGACTGAAATCTGAACATAAACCGGTAGAAGTTATTGGTTTGACGAATTGCCTAAATTTTATGAGGTAATTTAAAATTGAATGGATTAGGGTTGTCCTAAGCAGGTTTCATGATGGAAAATTATGGTTGGATGGGCCAGTAGAAATTACCAAGAGAATGATTCACGATGTTACCGAGTATCCCACTACAGACAAAGCAAAAGTAGTTCGTAATGCACTGAGAGATGATATCGAGAAGAATATCAGAGTTGAATGGGATGAATGTGCATTGAAGATACATTCCATTGGTGCTCTAAAAAATCCATATAGTTTTGAGCCCATAATCAGAGAATTTTCGTAAGGCAAGGTTTGTGCCCTTCAAAGAACAGTTTAAGAGACCTTAGTTCAAGTGCATACAAAGATAGGCCTAATGATTTTCATGGGATAGTGCTTGGGACATGTGTTCCTCACATTTCATTTGGCATATGCAATTGGATACAACTCCCAGAATTCAGTTCTGATAAGTTTTGGAGGTACCCATTTTAAGGCTAGTGCTCAAATATGCACTTTACATTCTGTCCAGTTTTCACTGAAGGGCCTACTTTGAAGGTTTGCATCTAACACCTAGTTGATAATCATGATGAAAGGATTGTTGCATCATATTATGGGTATGAGAGTGTATCTCCATGCCCATTTTTAGATTCCTAAAGGTTTGAATGATTAGTTTACCAGGCCTCTTCTGATTGTATTTTATTCAGTTTTCTTGAATGTGGGAATGCAGTTTTGAAGTTGCCTACTTTGAGGTCGTACAACTTGTACCCCATCAATGGTTAGGAGGAATTGAAGGTTGATTTATAATATAGACATGGAAATGATTCCACCTAATGAGTTTCAAATCATGACCAATCCGTTTGACCCATTTCCTCAGATAGTTTCGGATGCAACTTCTACAGTTTCACTATGTTTCAGTTCAGGATGTTCCAAGTGGCCAACTTCAAGGATTATTTCTGGATAGCCAGTAGATCATTTGTTAAATCTGATTATAGACTTGTTTTATACATATGATAGTGATCATTTATCCAGGGTTTCAAACCATGAAGGTTTCATTTCATTGGGTTGCAAGGATCAGTAAAAGGGTGTTCAATAATGATAAAAAGTGCGGATAAAATAACTTTGCAAAGTATTCATTTTCCGAAATTCATATCTTTTTGGCAGACACTTGTCTCTAGTTGAGGGTTGTTTTGTTTCATTCCTTGCATATGAATTTTCTACCACACTAGATGGTGTGCCCTCAGCTCATTGTTTGATATTTTTAATTCATCTCCTTCCGAGGCAATTTATAGTGATTTCAGTTTGTGATTTGTCGATAATTTTGAACAAGCATTTTCAAGTTTTTAAATCTTCTACCCTATTCATCCTTAAGTGAATCCCTTTGAGAGGATGTTTATCTATAGTACAAAGTTTTTACTCACCAACTTTTAGCTTACAGGGATTAATTTTCATCAGTGATTTAATGCTGCGACTAGAGGCATTTTATTCAAATTTGCCGACTGGCGAAGTGTTAAAAATTGAAGTTTTTAAAAAGTTTTTAGTTATCCGGATTGGACCCGGTTGAAAGTATCAGTCATCTTGGTAATATTTTTGAAGTCTAGGGATTTGAATTCAAAATTTTTTTAAGCCGGACCCGTTTGGGATCCAGCCTGCTTCATTATTTTTAATTAAACTTTGCTGGTTCCGTAGAGCTATTGGCAATTCATGAGTTTAAGGAGGAAATAATCAGAGCTTGTCTGATGCTCAGAGGCAAAGAATGTGTGCCAAAAAAACATGGAGTTCCACTCTAATTTATGGCAGAGGAATATATTGAAGGTTGATCAAGAATGATGAGATTTCCACAACATTGGTATCACTTTTTGAATTACAAAGTGTTGTGGGCACCAAACAAGAATGCATGTGGAAGTGTGAGTTTTTGTGAAAAAGCCAACGTTGAATTTGGAAAGAGGGTGATAGCGAAATGAAATGGAAAAACATGGAGGATCTACACTAGTAGATGTGTAATAGACTAGAGGGCTAGCATATGCAAAATCAAAAGAGGAATCTGTAAGTATGAATGAAAGTAATGAAATACAACAAAGAGAAATAATCCAAGGAAGTGTGTGAGCGTAAAACAATAAAAGGAGCCTGCACATATACCAGAGGGTTTTTTTTATTTAGATGGAATGTAGATTGCAGATTTGGGGCTGCTAATGTTTTAAATTGAAGCCATCATTTAAAATAAAGAAGCCATCATTTAAAAAGTCAATGTTTGAGATTGCAAGCATTGTGTGAGGCAAGGGATTTGAAAGGGAACAAGCCAGCATTAACATTCAAAGAGGATGCCAGCCAAGCAAGGAAGATTGCAGTGTTTACGTGCTAGCACCAGGCACATGTTTTCTTTTGATGCTACTTACTTAGTTACAAAATGCATATGTGATATGGCTATTTGCATACCATAAAAACAAAATGAAAGTAGGAACATGCTAAATGAACATAGTGCCAGCATGATTAATAGAAAGAGCGTGAGGGAAAGAAGTAGCACAAATACAAAATGGAGGATTGCATGAATGTGAAGGAGGTCTCACATTTTAAGTAGAGGGGTTGCATACTAATTCAATGAAGGATGCATGTTTTTGAGAAAAAGGAGGGGTGTAGACTTTGATAAAGGCTGGGCATTATTTTTAGCTTGTTGCACATACCAGTTGGTGTTGCACACATCCATTCTATTGGGGGGTGCTGTTTCATTTGGGGCTCAGTGTAGGGAGGCCCTTGCACACCATTTGTTAAGGGGCTGCATAAACATTGGTAAAAAATAGTTTGTTCTCAGCAGTATGCACATTGCTTCAAGGAGTCCATGCACACTCCTTTCTCCCCTTGCCCACATGTAAAAAATCATGAGATGCTGCATAGAAAAGGAAATCCTACACAACATTCTCTTTGGAGCTACATACGCCTCCATTTGGGGCTGTACGTGTGCTCTATGGCATACACTTAGTGCCTAAACAAAGAAGGAGAAGATAAAATGTTTACATGTCTGGATGTTTGCAGGGAAATAAAGGGGATGCTGTATTATGTTTAAATCCCATATTTTCCATGATTAGTGGAAAGGAAATTTTTATAACCAAGGGCGCTCAAGTATGAAGTAAAGTGAGAAGAGAAGGGCTCTATGTGGAGAGCCATGCAGATTTGGTGGGCCCAGCTGGGTACGCATGATGAGGGAAATTTTTTGAATAAAAATGCCTTTAAACAAGGGGAAATTTAATCCCACATTGCCGGCGGAAGGAAACAAAATGATCTTCAAATACCACAATCTACAAGGCAAAAGTGTCCAAGTACGGATGACTAGATGGAGGTTACTCATACACAAGCGTGGATCGAGGTGACGAGTGGATGATGACTTGGATGGTGGGCTCCACATGCAAGTAAGCATATTTTGATGAAGTGTGCAGATCTGGCACATTGGGATGCATGCTAGATCTAATGGATGTCACAACCCCGCAACCACAAAGATGCCTGAACATTAGCCACTATGGGAGAATGATGTGATGACACGTGCTGAGCTTGTGACATGGAAAAGTTACACAATTAGTGCTCGGATGGACAAATACAATGAATAAGGATGTGACACTTGGCAATGAGCAATGACAAAGTAGAAGATGGACAGTTGGTCAGCTACCTTGAGATGCATGTCAATGCGGTGGTGGTCACTATTCTGGAAGGAGAAAGATGCTCAGTGGTTACCTCTACGGGGAAACAACATGCTACCATGTGGCAGGTGATGAGGTGGTGAGGATGTCAAAGATGGATGCTTGATCAGTGAGACGAGCCAACTGGAGAGTGACAAGTGGCATAGATGATGTAGAGGTTTGACAGGGTAATGAGGTGGATCATCAAGCAAATTAAGTGGTGCCACATGGCACATGGGTCCCAATTCAAATTCAAAGGTTTGTGCAAAGATTAAAACCAAATGATAAAGTTTGAACTATATAGTAAATTCAAAAATTTAAAATGATGACAGGCTGCTCACGGAAATGTTGCTTGAGGACTCATTTTTTATCAGAATATATGAGTATAATATGTTTTCAGAAATGACAGAAGATGAGGAATGCAATGGCGGTGGTTATTTTCAGATTTGACCAAGTTAGTAAGAGTAGTAATAGACTGTGTATTTCATGATTAGTTTTAGGTAGGAATAGATATTTTGCAGAGATATGTTCTAGAATGAAATTGTATCAGATTTTTCTAAGATATTTTTGACAGTCTTAGGGTTGACTGTGTTGTCCTAAAATAGCCCTAAATGGTCCTAAGCTTGTTGCAATCCTTTATAAGGATTCCCAAGACTATTTATAGAGGCTGCTGGTTTTCTGGTTCACAAGGTTATATCCTGAACCTTTAGTCAAGGAGTAGGGCATGTTTTGTCGAGTTTGTATCATAATAAAGTAGAAAATTGCAGATCTTTTTCATATTGTCTCAGTGGCTTTGAATCTTCAAGCAAGGTTTATGTAGAGGCTTAGATCCTCATTCTTAATTCAAGTTTTCAGTTCCATTTCTCTCCATCTATGTCAAGTTTTATGGGTTTTGAAAGTTTTGATTCTTTGTATGGAGTTTATCTATGCATGTGTTGTCTATCTTTAGTTCTAGTTTTGATTAGATTAAATGATGCTCTAGGTGATACACAAATTCATGGGGTTTGCACAGGGATTTCTATAAGTAGTATGGTTCTGGGTATCTACATTTATGACTTGGATTTTTGATGAAGTGATAGTAATAAGTCTTTGTATTCCATAGTGTACTAGATGATTTGCCCAATGGATAAGGCACTAATCTAAAACAAGTAAACTCTATGCTGATATATGTCTGGTTAGGATGTGTTGTATTTTGCAAAAGTTAAATCAAATCCTTTCTATACTTTTAGTTTTATGTTGTGTAGTATTAGTTTCATCATAGCAATGGAGAGTTAATGAATGACTAGTTATCATTTAGTACTTTCTTGCTATTATCTTCTTTGTTCAATCAAGTCTCAATATTGTAAAGAGTGTTTTATCCACTGGATTAGGTGCACCCACCTTGGTTCTGTAGAGCCAGAAGTGAAGAGGGCAGTCTTGTCCCTATAGTTGGTCCAGTTACCTATAGATTTCCCCATATTTGGAACTAACCCTTCCCAAAATTAGTCTTAGGTATATTGGTGTCTCGTGGAGTGTAAAATCCATTCTAGGAACCAACACATTCAATTAGAGACCCTAAAGTAAAATTTTCAGCGCATGTCATCAGTTATAAGATTTATAAGTCAAGCAGACTGAATAGTGTGCCTTGTGGAGCCATTGACATTGCATATTGGATGGTTAAGAAAGGTTATCAATTGGACCTTGCCAAGCTTCTGTTGAAGCAAGTTGAAGAGAGCATGAGGACAATTTGGTTGGAAAATTCTAACACATAAGTTTGGATCCCTGCTAGTTTGCATATTCTTTTATGTGCAATGATTTTTCCCTTCCATCGGTCATATAGAGTGGTCAACCGACAGGCCTGTGATCTTACAAATTCCAGATTTTACTAAAGGCATGGAAACAATGTTAATAATGTTTTAGATGAGTATTTAGAGCAATTCAAGAGTAGAATGAATTCTCAGAACAGAATTCCTAGGGAACTAGTAGAAGATTATGAGCAGGATATATGTTTCCTTGTGCACACCGACTTCACATTGATAAAGGTTGTGGCTACTCCTAAGTATGTAAATGCAGAAAGGTTCAGAACATATGAAGAGGCCAAGTCAAGAATAAAAATAGGCCTGGTTATCAGTAAGATAATAGAGAAATCAAGATAAATGATGAAGAAACTTTTGGAGCAGTTTGGAGATGATTCTAGATCATCTAATAGCATGCTTGTTGAAGCAGAAACTGAAGGTTAGTTGATCTAAATGATAAACAACATGACAATGAAGAAACTGAGTCATATAAAGTGACAGATTCTACACCGATTTCCCCTTCACCAACTCCAAAGAAGAAGCATTTAGAAATGTAGTCAAGGGCATGAACAAGATCAAAAACTGTAGCCTCTCCACCATTGAAGAAAGGAGTTGTGAAGATTTCAAAACCAAAGGCCACATCACAGACAAAAACATATACAAAAAGAGGTAATAAATCTACTACTGATGCACCTAAGAAAAGAAGAAAGTTGATTAGAAGTAAGGAAGATATAGATGAAGAAGATGATAATGATTAGTTTAAAGTTGTTATTAATAAGAATAGGTCAATTGATGAGGTAGCAGCAGATATATTTGAGAATGGTGAACTCACTGATCCTGAAATTAGTCCATTTGAGCTTCTATCAACCAAGGATTAGAATAAAATCAAAGAGGCAATCATCCAGATGATGATTCGATTTAAGAGAGTTCCACTTGAATTTGGAAAATGTCTACCTAAGACACTAGAAGAAAGAATTTCACAAAAATAGTCCTATGCCTTAGACACTGAGAAGAGAATGAGGGAGCAATCCCTAGTTGTGGCTCTACCTCAATTGATAGTTCCTAAGATTGAAGAACATATGATAAAATATGCAAAGAGATTCAGAGTAAAGAATCAGGCATTACAGATACTAGATGAAAATCTAGCACACATAGATGAGAATGGTCATCTCATCTGGAATTCAATAGTTTCAACTCAAGAGCAAGCAGAAAAGATGGAATTAGCCAAAATAGCTTAGAAGAAGCTGAAAACAAAGGGAAAAGGACTTCATATTGATGATGTAGACCTAGCATAGAAACAAGATAAGATAGATATATTAGATACTGAGGTACTTGATGTTACAAGTAGCGGTTGCCATTGCACCAAAAGATTGACCTGTTAATGCTCGATACAACCACTAGACTTATAGAAGACATAGGAGGTGGTTAAACCATGTCATGAATCCTGAGGGGAGCGCTAAACATTTTCCCAAAAATCTCCCCCTTAGTGTTACTCAAGGGGATTCAAACCTGTGACCAAGCTCTAATACCACTTGTTACAAGTAACAATTGTTGTTGAACCAAAAGATTGACCTGTTAATGCTCGATACAACCACTAGACTTATAGAAGACACAGGAGGTGGTTAAACCATGTCATGAATCCCAAGGGGAGTGCTGACCATTTTACCAACACTTGATACCATAGATGCCACTAAGGACTTAACTATTTCATAGGATGCACCAGATCAGGTTGAGATCCAAATTATAGATAACAATGCATTAGATGTACTCATTGAGGACATCACAAATGGTGATCCTGAAAACAAAGATGATGATGAAGATGTGAATATTGTTGGAGCCCAAACACAAGATGAAGGTACATTTACCAATCTAGCAATCACATCATTACTGGGTGACTTCCATATTTTGATGGAAGCAGCTAAAATTGTAACCAAGCAACCACCCGAAGGCTTACACCCTAAGCAACCAATGGATACATTAGGGGAACAAGGAATTGGAACATTGACAAAAACAAATGAACTTGAAGCAAAAGAGACAAATACAAAGGGCCAAGATGACCCGAAGGCAACCGAGGCTACCCCACCTAACACAACATTAGAAGATCTATCTCAGTCAATCGACACACAAGTTACCGAGGAGCAACAAAAGGAAGAAAAAGTGTCAACTAGGAAAGACACACAAAATGTTGAGGAGAAAGCAATAGTATAGTTCGTGAAGAGCTCACCTCAAGAGCCAGAGAAGAAGAAGAAGAAGAAGAAGAAGCAAGGATAGGGGCTAGTCACACTAGATGAAATAATAGTTATACTTGATTGTGACCCGAGAAACCTAAGCTCTAAAGAACTCAAAAAATATGGGGAGCTATGTACAAGAAAAGAAGCACAAGAAAAGTTGAGGATGGAATGCAAGAGCAAGGAGATATTAGAAAATGTAAGAGATATCTTACAATAGGTCTTACCTAAGGTATAGATTAATGAGGACACACCCATAATGGACTAACTTTCTACCCTTGCAGAAGAAATCAATGCCCCTAACATTAAAGCTGAGAAAAGAATTGAAGAACAGGCAGAATCAAAGATTCAGGATAAACTTGCAGAGAAAATCAGCTAGGAAGTGGCAATAAACAAGGTGAAATTATCTGAGGTAATAATGGACATACAATCTATTACTCAGTTAATTAGTCAAATATTGATTAAGCTTTTCACTGTAGAGACCTTCACTACTGAGATCAGTGAGAAGATTAAACAACTCGATACCAAAATCCAAGCCAGTGCACAAGCAACCTTAACCGAGCCAGATGCTTTTGCTAAGCATATTCTAAAGGTTCAAGAACTTAGGCGATTAAGAGAAGATATGAGGAAGAAGGAAGAAAGGATAAGTGACCAAGTCACTGAGCTACAAACCAAGTTGCTTCCTTATTTGAAAATTTTTGAGAGACACATTGTCAAAGCGCAAACACTTGTTGCAACACTAGAGATTTCTGTGTTGGAAAATATCTTTGACATGCATGCACAAGTCGGTCTTGAGCACATTGCTCTCACCAACTTGAAAGAGGAATGGGAAAACCTCTTGGAATCTTTGAAGAAAACCCATCAACACATTTTTTATAAACTGTAAGTACATACTTTTGAGTTTGGCCTCTATATCAAAAAGGGGGAAAACTAATGTATATGCCAAAATTATGTAAGTGTACTACATACTACCAGGACCATGCATCGAGGGGGAGAATTTTTTTTAAAATTTTGGTATTTATGTATATATTTGGAAAAGTAAGAATAATTTTTTAGACATCAGGTTTATACACATTCAAGGTTTTGATACTAATGCCAAAGGGGGGGATTGTTATCTCTATTTGAGCATTAAGGTTGTCATTAGTATCAAAGATGATCATTCGGTTACCTATGCTATCTAGTCGGTAAATGGAAGTACTACAAGCTATACATGCTAGTCGACTAACTATATAAGCCTTCACACCAAGTTATCTCAAGGCAGTACTGAGAAGAAAAAGAAAATAGTTCTAACCGAGCACCAGAGAAATTTTACAGAGCATCAGTGTATACCGATACTGAGCACCAGTGTATCTACCGAGCAGTATTGATAATGTTTACCGATAAATCTAGAAAACAACATAGCAATCAGTTTTGGCACATCTATCTATGTAGATGGTTACAATAGAATCATAAAATGTTTTGCCAAGATCGAGGATCATTTATTATATATGTAATCATTAATTGTGATGGTGATCTCTATGTATTTGCTAGATCTAGGTTATTTTTGTACACTGTAGATCTTAGGGTTTTTCCTAAGATATTGTAACCTAATTTTGTTAAGAGGAAATAACATTATGCTATATAATTGTAATTCATGTCATTTTGACATAAGGATGATATGTATGGTATGAACAAGTGAAGGAGATCTTGAAGCAAGAATCCAACTTCAAGATATCAGTTATCAGATAGAGAAGAGAAAAATACAGAGACATTTAGATTAGACAGAATCAAACTAGGCTATTGAGTAGTTTAGAGATAAGATTTACACATATCAAGATGATATTTATCCAATACTTAATAGATCTATTTCAAACAAGGTTAAGTTTTCATTTGCAGATACATCTTGATATTCTCTAATCATTGTAATAGAGTTAGAAAAAATCTCTTAACAGAGTAGACCTAACAGTCTTTTGTAAATCTCTTAACCGAGTACACACTCAAGTAGTGTTGTTAAAATTCTTGAACTAGGTAGATCTAGCTGATCTTATTGATACTCCTAACAGGGTAAGATCACTAGAAGTGATCACCACTTGTAGACCTAATAGGAAAAATTTGTTATTTGCAGTAGTGAAGAATTTATGGGTGTCATCCCCACCATAGTTTTTACCTTCTAACAAGGGTTTCTACGTAACCAAAATAATTATGTTATGTGACTAAATTGTTATTTGTTTTTCATGCAATTTACCTTTACAAGTTAATTGAATGAATAGATTCAGTTGGGTAGACTAGTATACTACTGTTTGCAGATTGAGTTTCAAGATAAAAGTTTTTGTGGGTACTGATTCACCCCTCCCCTCTCAGTACCTTATCTCTCCATTCTAACATTAGCATCATATAATATTTCATTTAGCTTAAAATCCACCCTAGTTTACTCATTTATAGCATAATCTAAATTTGAACATTATTAGGCTTTTTGAGGCCTTAGGGGAAAAATAGGTCTTTTATACCTGGTTTTGTGCCAATATGGGGTTCTCTTGGTCTGTAATCTATCCTAATACCCCCTAATCATCATTAGGTATATGTTTCAAGTGTTTAGAGAGCACACCCACATCCCTAAAGTGAGAGAAAATCAAATGGTGATAGGCTGCTCCCATTTTAGCTTTATCAGAGGTATCATGCAAATGGTTTTTCTATATGTTTAGTAAATGTTTCTAGGACTAATGTTTGAATTTATACTCATGTTCCAAATAGGTTAGGTTTGCATCGATCTACACTTTGAATGAAGAGTCCACGAAGCATCTCTTTTTGAGAGGCATTAATGAGTCTTGTACGAAGGTTCTTGACTTAATAGCTAGGGGAGACATCGCTCGAGCTACCTAGGAAGACATTAAGAGGATATGTCTTAATTACTCTAGAGCTACAATGAAGAAATGAAGATGACTCAAATAATCAAGTAGTAGAACTAATAGTTCTGGTGTCTCAAAGATGGAAATATCTAATCTCTTGTTTGATTCAAACAAGACCTCATTAACAATGTATCCACCCAACTGGATACCATGCAAGCTAAGAAGAAGAATGAAGAAGTAGAGGCTATGCTAGTTGAATTATGTTCCCATTGTAGGGAAAAGAAAAGGAACTGCAAGTGCAAAACAATTGCATGCTTAGAGATTCAGTCAATGCCAACTGAATTTAAGGCTATTGCTGAGAATGGAGAGGTCTTTTATGTTTCTCAACGGAGACCATTGGATCAGAGACAAGGTATGCCTCCTAATCCTTTGCACAATTTTGGTTTTAATAATAATCAATGAAAAAACCAAAATTCTCATAATTTTGGTTCCCAAGGTCAAAACTAGAATAATAATTGGTCTTATCAACCTCAACAACACTGGGGTAACCAACATTGGCAATATCAACCCCCTCTTAATCTGTGGAAAAAAACCAATTAGAATTGGTCTCAAAATAACCAATGGAAACCTCCATAAGGAAACTAACAATAGTCATCCCAATGGGGTTTGGATCATCCCAACCATCCTAATCAGCAAGCCATTATGCCACCACAACAAGCTATAATGCCTCCACTTCCTACATTCAATGATAGCCCTCAAAAGAAAACTCAGTTGCCTGCTTAGCCTTCACCAAATCCTAATAATAGGAAACCTAATTAGCAACATACTTATTCCATCCAAGTAAATGATATATACTTAAGGTCAGGAGCTACATTGACTTTTCTAAAAGATCATGTTATAACTAAAGTTACCAATGATAGTGATGTCACTAAAGAAGACAACACTACTCTTCTATAATTTGCTGTAGTAACCAAAGATCCACCATTTCCTCAAAGACTCACACAACCTATACCCACAAAAGAAAGCCCCGTTGCCACTAATTTGATCAACCAATTGAAGAAAATGACTATGAAAATTCCTTTGTTAGATGCCCTCAAATAAGTCTTAGTATATAATAAAGCTATCAAGGAAGCTTGTTTTAAACAACCTGGTCAGAGAAAGAAAGATCCTAAGATTGTTCATGTTCTTGGATAACTCTCTGATCTTATGTTGAGCAATGTCATTCTACCTAAATATTCTGATCTAGGTAGCCCTATTTTTACTATTTATATTAATGGTACTAAGATTCAAAATGTTTTGATTGATTTAGGATCATCCATTAATGTCATGACACGGGAAGTCCCATTAAGACTCAACATTATTGGTTTAAGAGAAAATCCTACAATCCTTCAGTTAGTTGATAATTCTACTGTAAGGCTTGATGACATGGTAGAGGATATTGTTGTAATACTGGATTCATTAGACTATCCATCTGACTTTATAATCTTGTCTCCCAAAGCTACTCTAGGTGGTTATCCTTTAATCTTGGGAAGACCTTGGTTGGACATTGTAGATGCTTGCATAGCTTTCCAATTTGGAAAGATGACTATATCAGATGGAATAAGTACCAAAAAGTTGAATTTATATTCCCTTGCTAAACCACAGATGGAACTTGACCAAGGTGTTTGGCCTAATCTTGGTGACATTGAGCTAGAGGTAAAATCATTACAATAGTTAATGGTTATAGAGAGGATCCCATTCATGATATCCCAAGAAGAAGATGACATACTTGTTGCCATTCTTACTAACAAATATGGTGCTAAACCATTTTCATGTACTATTTCTAATTGTACCTTACAAACCATACTACCTACCACACTATGAATTCTTACAGCAACTGATTACCTTCATACATTGCTACCACATGAGATTAAGTCACCTTTATTTGTAGAAGTCATCATGATGGACAAGGTAGTCAAAGTAGAAATTTCTCCAGGTAGGGAGTTGAATGTTAACAAAAATCTTACCCCTAAGCATTCAACATAAATTCTCAAACTCCTACAAGATAGCCAACAAGATTTTTCTTGATATTATACATATATGAATGGATTGGATCCACATCTTTGTACCCACCAAATCTACATTATTCTAGACTGTAAACCAGTTAGGGAACCACAAAGAAGAATCAACCTAGCACTTAAAGATATAGTCAAAACTGAATTGCAGAAATTACTTGATGCTGGTTTTATCTATCCCATTTTTAATAGTTAGTGGGTATCACCTTTAGTCATAGTTACTAAGAAGGGAAGAAAATGGAGGGTATGTGTGTATTATAGAGAGTTGAATTTTGCAAGAAAGAAAGATCACTTTCCATTGCCTTTTATAGATCAAGTCCTCGATAAACTAGTTGGCAAAAAGTACTCATTTTTGGATGGGTTTAGTGGATAAAACCAAATACATATAGCACTTGAGGACCAAGACAAGACAGCATTCACATGCCCATGGGGAACCTTTTACTATTCTATCTTACCTTTTGGTTTGTGCAATGTACCTGCTACATTTCAAAGAGCAGTAATTAATATTTTTTTTGACATATCTGCTGATTGTGTTGAAATATACATGGATGACTTCACAACATATGGATCAATGTTTGAAGAATCTCACACCAGCTTAGAAAAATTCCTTAAAAGATGCTAGGAACATAATATTTCTCTCAACAGTGAAAAGTGCAATATAATGATGGAAGAAGGGGTTGTTTTGGGGTACTAGCTATCATCACTTGGGATTCAAGTAGACCCAACTACAATAGAAGTCATTAACACATTTCCAACCCCAACAAAGAAAAAGGATGTCAGAAGATTTCTAGGCCATGCTAGTTACTATAGGAGGTTCACCAAAGATTTTAGTCAAATAGCAGCTCCACTGTATAAATTTCTAAAGAAAGAATCAGACTTTGAATGGTCTGAAGATTGTGAACAATCATTCCAACAGTTAAAGGATGTATTGACTAAAACACTTATTTTGAGAGGACTTGATTGGAATTTTCCATTTCATATTCATATAGATGCCTTAGACCATGCTATAGGAGCAGTCCTTGGGTAGAAAGAAGGACTAGTTGAGCACACCATATATTACATCAAAAAAAATATGCATGGAGCTGAGTTAAATTACTTGGTAACTAAGAAGGAGTTACTAGCAGTTATCTATGCATTAAATAAATTCAGGCACTACATAACTGGTTATGAATTATTTGTGCATACAAACCACTCAACAATTAAGTACCTAATGGAAAAACATTCTATATTAGGCAGGTTAGCTAGATGGCTACTACTCATGCAATAATTTGATATCAAAGTCATTGATAAACTAGGAAAAGAAAATGCGGTATAAAATTTTCTATCCAGATTGCATGTTCTTGATGATCCTACAACTATATATGATAGCTTCCATGATGAACACTTTTTCTCTATTATTACCCACAATCCATGGTATGTAGATATAGAAAACTACCTTGCTACAGGAAGTACTCCTCCACACTTCTCTCCTAAAGAGTGAAGAATCTTAGTTGAGAAAAGTTTTAACTTTTCATGGATCACAGGATTTAAGTTTTCCATAGGACCAGACCAAGTCACTAAGATGTGTTCGTGAAGATGAGACATATGAAATTCTCCATGCATGTCATGATGAACCATGTGGAGGACATTTTATAGAAAAACACATAATATTCAAGATCCTCACCACTGGCTATTACTAGCCTACTCTACACAAAGATGTTGATAAATATACTAGACATTGTGACTGATATCAACAAATGAGATGACCAACTAAATTAGATGAAATTCCCCTACAACCATAGGTAGTTGTCACACCATTTGACAAATGGGGTATTGATTTTGTGGGTCCTATAGAACCTTCTTCTCATGGTAAGTCCTATATCTTAGTCTGTACAGATTATGCAACCAAATGGGTAGAAGCAAAAGCCATGAAACATGATAGGGATAATAAAGTAGCTAAATTTCTATATGAATCCATATTTACTAGGTTTGGTGTCCCTAGAGAACTAGTCACTGGTCAAGGTGCTTAGTTCACCTCAACTCTAATCATAACCTTAATGAATGAGTATACAATACGACATGGAAAATATTCACCATATCATCCATAGGCTAATGGCCAAGCAAAAATCACAAATAGAGAAATAGAAGCCATTCTGACAAAAAATAGTTGCTATTCACAAAAAGGATTGGGCAACTCAACTTCCTGAAGCTATTTGGGTATATAGGACTGCATGGAAAACTACAACTAGTTTCACACCATTTGAGTTAGTTTATGACAAATATGTTGTCATGCCTATTGAATTTCTCCACAAGACCCTCCAAACAACCCTTGATTTGGATATAGATCTCACTAGGGCTCAGCATGAAAGACTTCTTCAACTCAACAACTTAGATGAAATTAGGCAATCTACCTCGTATAATACCGTGATTATTCAGAAACAATGAAAGAAATGGCATGAAAAGTTCATAAAAGATAATAAATTATTTGTTGGTGACTAGGCATTGTTACATATTCTTGTTATCATCACACTCTGAATAAGTTTCAATCCCATTGGTTAGGTCCTTATAAAATTGTTTCAATCTTTAGTAATGGAGCCATACAACTATCAACTATTAATCTGGTGAAATTCAAACTTCTCATTAATGGTCACCAACTCAATCTCTACAACAAGTCACCAAGTAGAGATCATGAGTTCCTATAGTAGTTCACCCCACATAGTGAATCTAGCAATCCTGTAACAGAAAAATCTGGGTCCTCCACCTAGATTGTCACTCTTTTATTTCCATCAAAGATTCCATAATAATGTTTCATATTTTGTGAAATAATTTCTCCATAATAAATTTCCATTCCATCCCTTGTCTCTCTCACAACCACCATCCATCACATCATTCCAGCAATAAATGTTCACGCAACAAAAAGCCTCCTTCAACACAAGAAGATTAGTAACTTATGCTATTGTACATAATATTTTATTCATTTATTTTTGAAAAGTTTATTTTTTTCCTTAATACTCTTGCATTTGTGGCATGGTGGGACCCATGGATAAACTTAGCTGGGGGGAGGGAATATTTAACCGCGTGTATGTTCAAGTTTTTCTATCTTTTCAAAATCTTAAGTGAACTGTCATTAAATATGTCATATCCTATCAATGATTAATGAAAAGGTGATTAAAGTACCATATCATGATTAAGTTATTAAGTGCCTTCATGATGTGGAAAAGGTGGAAGACTTTGGCATGTGTGAAGATAATAATGGAAAGTAATGTTAACCTCTCTTTCTTATGAGAACTTAATTTTCTGAACTGACTGTATTTTGCGAAGTGAGTTCTACATTTCTTGGAGTCCAAACTACTAGTTTATGTGTGTGTAAATTCCCTATAAATCTGGGCTATTTTATTTGGGGTTGTGAGGTTATTTGATTCCTACTAATTGATAGAATGGGTGGTGATTTGATAAGGAACAAGAATTCTGATCATTCAGTTTTGTTGAATGATCTGCCCACTTGAAAATTGTTTGAACAAAAAGGCTAGTTGAGTTATTGTTTGAAACTAGATGCCTTTGATGAAGAGGTAGCCTTCCAATTTTTGAATACACTGAGAAATGGTGTCATAGTAGTTAAGGGTCTTTGTGTAGAATGAAACAAGGAGATTATTGCTCAAATATCTGGTATTCTGTAGGAGGGAAAAAATTATGAACTTCTAGAGACTTAGACCCTTGCTCATTTAGGGCGCAATTCATTTTGCATAGTGACCCCAAGTTGGATGTTGATAAGAAGAAAGGAACCTCAAGTCTCTCTCTACCAATTGAATTCATGCAGCCAACATTGTACATTATGTGATATTTCACGTATGAGGGTTGGTATACCTGGGTGCATGGAATGCATTTTGATGCAGGAGCATCCTGGGTGTAAGAGCAATCTTGCATCACCCAAAAATATTTATGTTTTTATATTCAATAAGGGCTATTTTGTGGAGAGCTGCTATTTATGGAAAGTTACTATTTTTGGTAATTTTTGTATGTGCTCAGAATGATCTGATTTCTTTCTTGGAGGTTCATTTTGGTCATATAAGTCTGCCAGTAAAGTTTCATTGCCAGATCAAGTGTATATTGGAAGATATTGAAGATTTTCGGTATTGGCCGCAGGGTACAGAAACTTTGAACTCAGTTTTGAAGGCTTTAGAGGCCCCGGATGAGGTTGAAAATTTGGGTGACGGCCGCTTGCGCAGGTCAAGCCTGTAGAGCGCTTCATGGCGTTTCCAAAATGGGGTTATAATAGCCGATCGGGTCAACTGGTGATGACTTATGGTCTTCGGAAGTTGGGCCACCCGAAATGGCGGAAAATAATTTTTTTCAAAATTTCTGTTCGGGTTTCAAAGGTTATCTTGAGCCAACTATGATGTAATAAAATGTAAAATAAAATAATTCTAAGTTTGGTCGGCCTTATTGGCTAAAAATCCTGGAACCTTCCCAGGCGGTGGAAAAATTGCCTATATAAGGAAGGCTGTATTATTGTCTTAGGCAGTTCAGAATAGTTCTGGGTAGTAGATCTGGGTATTGATTCGAGGCTTTGTCCTACAGAATATTGTAAGGGAATGCCCATGTGGCTTTGCATATTGTAATTATGAAAGTTTGTAATTCCACATTTGTGGAGATAATAAGAAGCCAATTTTCTGTTCTTGCATATTGTTGTTGTTTCTCTATTTCTGTTATGTGTTTGTGGTATTAAGGGGAGCACCCTTCATCAAGTGGTATCAGAGCAGGAGTTCTTGAGTGTGTAAATAGATCACCGACTGTGAGGCAGTTTGCACCAGGACCGTGGCTAGGGTTTCAGCGCGCATCACGAAAATGCCTCCACGAAGGGAACATGGCGGAAGAGCTGGTGTTGTAACACCTGAGGTTAGAGAGCTGCAGAGACAAGTGCGAGCATTGCAAGAAGAGATTCACAGAGGAATGAATCTTAATGTTGGAGACGAAAGCGAGGATGAAGCTGAAGAAGAATATCAAGAAGGAGAAGTTGAAATTGTGAACCAGGAGGAAGAAAGACTTTTTCGGGCGATTTCCAAGATTGGGAAAAGACCTAAGATTGAGGTTCCTACATTTTCTGGAAATCTTGACCCAGAAGAATTGATCGACTGGATCAATGAGTGTGAAGAATATTTTGAGTATGAAGATGTTGAGGATCCTGATAGGGTCAAATTTGCGAAGGCCAGACTGAAAGGTCATGCGAAGATATGGTGGCAAGAGATTCAGTTGGAACGAAATAGAAGGGGAAAGGAGAAAATCATGAGATGGGATCAGATGGTGGATAAATTGAAGCAACAGTTCATTCCTGTTGATTATGAGCTTGACCTACTGAAGAAAATACAGAGTTTGAAGCAAGCAGGAAGATCTGTTTAGGAGTATACAGAGGAGTTCTATCGACTTCTCATCAGAACAGGCCATGCAGAAGCTGATAAGGAGAAAGTTGCCCGATACCTTAATGGGTTAAGGCCAAGCATTCAGGAGGAGCTGAATCTGGTTCGAATGAACAATATTGAAGAGGCATACCAGTTTGCCCTAAAAGTAGAGGAAAAGATGAACAAGAAGTTTGAGAGCAGACAAAATGGAAGAGGTCACGGTGGACGATCTGGTGGACGGTCATATGGTGGCCGAAATGAGGATCCGAAAAAGAAGGATGAGGCCAGTAGTAGTCAGAATCAGCGAGGAAATAATTCCAATCGCTTCCAGGATCAGAATAATAGAGATGAGAGAGGAAGAGGAAGAGGAAAAGGATCTGGAAGAGGTGGCTTCCGTGGAACATGTTTTCACTGTGGAGAAGAAGGTCATAGGGCATTTGAATGTCCTCAGTGCCAAGGCAGAACAGACAGGAGGAATGAAGGCCAAGCCAGAGTTGCACATGTAGATGAAGATGCCCGATCATCAAATTCTGAAGATGCTGAAAGAGGAGAAATGTTAATTAACAGAAGAGTCCTGTTGAGTGGTGAGAATGAACCTGAGCAAAGGAGGAGCCTGTTTCACACCAGGTGCAAGTGTGAAGGTAAATGTTGTGATGTGATTATTGATAGTGGGAGCACTGACAATTTGGTGTCAGAAGAGATGGTGATAAAGTTGAAGCTCAAGAGACAGAAACACCCACATCCATATCGGATTGCCTGGGTACAGGATGACCACAAGGTCATGGTCAATGAACAATTCCTAGTGAAGTTCAAGATTGGCAGATACCAAGATGAGGTATTGTGTGATATCATATCTATGGATGCATGTCATATGTTGTTGGGTAGACCATGGCAGTTTGACAGATGTGCTGTACATGATGGTCATGCGAATACCTATTCCCTGACAAAGGATGGAGTGCGACATAAGCTAAAACCATTGAAAGAGACTGAAGAAAAGGTATGTGGTAATGCAAGGATAACTTTTGTTGACGGAAGAAATTTCCTAGATGGTATGAGGCATGAGCATGTATGTTTTGCTTTAATTCTAAAAGCTGGTAAAGAGGAAGTAGAAGATGTTCCTGTAGAAGTTGTAGATTTGTTGAATGAGTTTCAGGATATTGTATCCGATAACGTGCCTGATGGATTACCACCAGTTAGAAAGATCAGTCATCAGATGGACTTGATCCCAAGAGTGAGTTTGCCGAATAAGGCAGCACACAGAATGACACCTGCAGAAAGTGAGGAGTTGAACAGACAAGTACATGAACTGTTACAGAAAGGATTGATCTGTGAGAGTCTGAGTCCCTGTGTTGTACCAGCGGTATTAGCACCAAAGAAGAATGGAGAATGGAGGATGTGTACCGATTCTAGGGCAATAAACAAGATCACAATCAAGTACGGGTTTCCATTGCCACAAATGGATGATATTATGGACTATTTGAGTGGAGCTGTGTATTTCTCAAAGATAGATCTGAAGAGTGGATATCATCAGATTCAGATCAGAGAAGGAGATGAATGGAAGACTGCCTTCAAGACAAAGGAAGGACTGTATGAGTGGTTAGTCATGCCTTTTGGGCTAACCAATGCACCGAGCACTTTCATGTGGCTCATGAACGAGGTTCTGAAAGAATTTCTAGGTAAGTTTGTCATTGTTTACCTAGATGATATTCTAATCTTTAGTAAGACATTGGAGGAGCATATGATGCATATTCGTATGGTATTTAAGAAGCTGAGAGAAGAGAAATTGTTGATTAATTTGAAGAAGTGCAGTTTTGTGAAGAAAGAGTTGGTGTATTTGGGGTTTGTAGTTTCAGGAGAAGGTCTAAAAATGGACCCAGAGAAGGTACAGGCTATCCTTGAATGGCCCACTCCAAGGAATGCTACTGAGGTAAGATCTTTTCATGGTCTAGCTAGCTTTTACAGAAAGTTTATCAGAAATTTTAGCAGTATTTGTGGACCCTTGACTGAAACAATGAGAGGGGATAGAAAAGAGTTTAAGTGGACTAATGGGGCAGAAAAGAGTTTTCAATTATTGAAACAAAAAGTTACAGAACAACCTGTTTTAGCAATAGTAGATTTTAATAAGGTGTTTCAAGTAGATTGTGATGCTAGTGGTACTGCAATAGGAGCTGTTATGAGCCAAGAAGGTAAACCTGTTGCTTATTTCAGTGAGAAGTTAAATGATGCCAAGAGGAAATATTCTGTTTATGATCAAGAATTTTATGCTATAGTTCAGGCATTAAAGAAGTGGAGACATTATCTGCTTCCTAAGGAGTTTGTTTTGTATACTGATCATCAAGCTTTGCAATATTTGAATAGTCAAGGAAAGTTGAATCAGAGGCATTTGAAATGGGTTGAGTTTTTGCAGAGTTATACATTTGTTTTGAAACATAGGAGTGGAAAGTCTAATAGGGTTGCAGATGCTCTTAGCAGAAGGCAACTATTGCTGACAGAAATGCAGATTGAAGTGGTTGGGTTCAAGGAACTCAAGAATTTGTATCCAGAGGATCCTGATTTTGGTGAAGCTTGGAAAGCTTGTACAGAACCTGTTACTCTAGACAGGACGAAATGGTTGGATTTCATCATCCAGGATGATATGCTATTCAGAGGGAGTCAGTTGTGCATTCCACAAAGTTCTATGAGGGAGAATCTCATGAAGGAGAAGCATAGTGGAGGATTGGCTGGACATTTTGGTCGTGATAAAACCATTGGTTTGGTTAGTGAGAATTATTATTGGCCGCAGTTGTAGCAAGATGTGAATAAGTTTGTACAGAGTTGTAGAGTATGTCAGATGGCAAAAGGAGTGAAGCAGAATACAGGATTGTATCAGCCATTACCTGTACCAGAGAAGCCTTGGGAGGATATCAGCATGGACTTTGTTCTTGGTTTACCGAGGACACAGCGGGGACATGATTCAATTTTTGTGGTGGTTGATAGATTTTCAAAGATGGCACATTTCATTCCCTGCAAGAAGACTAATGATGCTGTTCATGTAGCAGAATTGTTTTTCAGAGAAGTAGTGAGACTTCATGGTTTGCCAAAGACCATAGTTTCAGATCGGGACACTAAGTTTGTTGGATATTTCTGGCGTACATTGTGGAAGAAGTTGAGGATAGATTTGAAGCTCAGTTCATCACATCATCCACAGACTGATGGACAGACAGAGGTGGTGAATAGGAGTTTGGGAAATTTGCTGAGATGTTTGGTTGGAGATAAGCCAACGGGATGGGATTTGATTTTACCACAGGCAGAATTTGCATACAATAATTCTGTCAACAGGAGCACTGGTAAATCACCATTCCAGATTGTATTTGGAAGTAGTCCGAGAAATGCATCTGAATTAAGGAAGATAGATAAAGGAGAAATAGGTAGTGCTGAAGCTGAGGATTTTGCAGAACACTTGAAGAACATCCATGGGGAGGTGAGGAAGCATATTACCAAGATGAACGCACAGTATAAGACTAAGGCAGATGAGAAAAGGAGGTATAAGGAATTTCAGGTTGGTGATGAAGTCATGGTTCATTTGTGGAAGGAGCGGTTTTCAGTTGGTACATATAACAAGCTGAAAATGAAGAAGTTTGGACCATGCAGGATATTGAAGAAACATGATTCAGGAAACGCATATGAGGTAGAATTGCCTACTGAGCTAAATATTTCACCAGTGTTTAACATTTCAGATCTGACAGAGTATCATGAAGGAGGTGTTGAAGATGAGATCACAACAGCATAGTGGAGTATTCCAGCAACTAGTTCAGACACTAAGGAGATTGAAGATATACTAGATAGTCGTGTTGGCAGAAGCACAAGGAACAGGACATATGAAGAATATCTGGTCAAGTGGAAAGGATGACCTGTTGAAGATTCATCATGGCTAACAAAGGAGGAGGTTAACCGTCTTGGTTTTCCTCTACACACCTGAGTCGTGACAGGGTCACTTCTCAAATTACCCCGGGTGTCTGATGCAGGAGCATCCTGGGTGTAAGAGCAATCTTGCAACACCCAAAAATATTTATGTTTTTATATTCAATAAGGGCTATTTTGTGCAGAGCTGCTATTTATGGAAAGTTACTATTTTTGGTAATTTTTGTATGTGCTCAGAATGATCTGATTTCTTTCTTGGAGGTTCATTTTGGTCATATAAGTCTGCCAGTAAAGTTTCATTGCCAGATCAAGTGTATATTGGAAGATATTGAAGATTTTCGGTATTGGCCGCAGGGTACAGAAACTTTGAACTCAGTTTTGAAGGCTTTAGAGGCCGTGGATGAGGTCAAAAATTTGGGTGACGGGCGCTTGCATGGGTCAAGCCTGTAGAGCGCTTCATGGAATTTCTGAAATGGGGTTATAATAGCCGATCGGGTCAACTGGTGATGACTTATGGTCTTCGGAAGTTGGGCCACCCGAAATGGCGGAAAATAATTTTCTTCAAAATTTCTGTTCGGGTTTCAAAGGTTATCTTGAGCTGACTATGATGTAATAAAATGTAAAATAAAATAATTCTAAGTTTGGTCGGCCTTATTGGCTAAAAATTCTGGAACCTTCCCAGGCGGTGGAAAAATTGCCTATATAAGGAAGGCTGTATTATTGTCTTAGGCAGTTCAGAATAGTTCTGGGTAGTAGATCTGGGTATTGATTCAAGGCTTTGTCCTACAGAATATTGTAAGGGAATGCCCATGTGGCTTTGCATATTGTAATTCTGAAAGTTTGTAATTCCACATTTGTGGAGATAATAAGAAGCCAATTTTCTGTTCTTGCATATTGTTGTTGTTTCTCTATTTCTATTATGTGTTTGTGGTATTAAGGGGAGCACCCTTCATCACATTTCAAGCTTCTCAATAGTCTTTGACATGTGAATAGACTGGTAAACCTTCCTAAATTTTTGTTTAATATTTTGAAAAAGCAAGATGCAAATGTGTAGATGGGTAAAACCCAATCTATATCTCATCATTGTTTAATAAAATTATTGGTGGAAAGAGAATCAAACAAGCAAGCATTAGGAATGTGGCAAGAATTTTTAGCTACTAATGAAATTAGGCCTAGAATAGTCTGTCCTAAAGGTCAAGGTTTTGGCAGATGAGTGAAAACAACCTAGGGCATGGTTAAAATTATTCAAAATTTGGAAACCACTGCTAAAGCTTCCACCTCTACCCCTAGGCATGCTAGAAAGAGCTTTGTTGAACCTACTTCCACTAACTTCCAAAAAAATAAAGATAAAGAATTTATTACTCAGTCATCCATAAAAACTAGGTGTGCTACCAAACAAAGGAAAGGAGAAGTCTCTGAAACCAAAGAGTTACCCTTAGGATCACTACCTAACACAAAAGAAATTTATGAAAATATTGTTGAAACTCCTTTTCCAAAGATGAAGAGACCATAGATGGAACCTCCTTCAGCGAGCCTCCTCTACTAAAAAGAGGAGAAATAACCCTAAACACTTGTCTAGAACTCCTATCCAGTGAAGTGTTTGGTTTGCCCCTAATTTTCCCCAGGATGATAAATCTACACCTCCTGTATTCAATTTAGATTTGTCAAAATCTCTTGATACTCCTATAGAGGATATAGAAAATATAAGTGAAGCCTAGATAAACAATGAGAGTAATCCCTCTCCAAGTGTGCATGATGCCGTTGTATTCCTAGATAGACCACCGGTGCAATGTGAAGGAAATAATCCCAATTTCATTATTATTGATAGTGATAAGGAAAGCTCAAAATTAGGATAGGATGATGAAACATATGATTCTATGGATGTTGATGATAACTCCTTTGGAGGAGACATTCCATCTGCTCAAAATATTCCAACAACATCAGAGGAGATTCCCTTTGAGGATTTCCCTCAATTCAACATAAAGAAACTATCAGTTCTATTTTTGAGAAACTCAAACATGATGGGTTAGACACCCTTTCCTAGGTGGCCAAACAATACATAGATAAGAATATTGAGAGGACTATGATTTTATGGGTAGATAAAACCAAGGAAAAAGGAACTCATAAGCTATCCTTGACATGGACTTATGTCAATAACTAGGGACCAATGCCACCTCTAGACTTATCCAATCCTTTGATAGCTAGGATAATTTTGTTAGGAATGAATGCTAAAGTGTTTGGCACCCATTCTGTAGTAGTTTTTGTTGCATTCATGACTATGATTGTCATTGATGTCAACACAGTGTTTTACCGAAGACTTGTAGAGAAGAAGATAGTGTTTTGATTAGCACACATGGTATATTATAGTTGGAGCTATGCGGTGTTGAGGATATACTCTTTGATATGTTATATGTCTATGGTTAAGAGTGCAGATAGCAATTCATTTATTCATAAAAGTTATGATCATTTTGGTGGAAGCCGTATTCAGGCAGTGTTCCTGATGAGCAATTTTTGGAAATCGGATGATATCTCCTAATCAGGATGGAATATAACTTTGTGAAATTAAAGGGAAGTTAGAGATACATTGATAGTGATGTGGATGATAGCACAAACTTTGAAGTCACATGAGTGAAGATTTATTGTATTTGGAAGCTGACAGTTTTATGTAATTTTGGTGTAGCGTGTGGAATCTTTTATTTTGTAATTGTGTTCTGAATCATTTGTAATTATTTGAGTGTGCTATAAAGGAAGGAATTTTTTTCCTTGTTGTGGTGATGATATGAGATGTGGTATGCATGAAGTGAAGAAAAGAGCTAAGTATGAGAGCGAAATTGTGAAGGAAGACATGTGAAATACAAAGATCTGAAATTGAGATCTAATGTAGTAGTGAGTGCGGTTTGGCACAGTCAGAGAAGAGGTAACATATTATTCTATTGAATAATGAAAAGATTATTTGGATAGTGAGTTCAATGATCTTACCCTGAAGTTGTTTGGGTAGTGGGTCCTTTTGTCTTCCATAACTCTTAACAGGGTTAGAATCTTTTAACAGGGATTCAAAATCTCCTAACAGGGATTTATATGTACTAAATGTATTTCATAAGACTCCTAATAGAGTCCATCCTTTCACAAGGAATATATATATTAGTGCATCTTTTTTGGGCATCATTCCCACCGGGGTTTACTCTTTGATCAAGAGGTTCCCTAGTCAACATATCTTGTGTTATTATGTAATTGTGTATGAATATCTTTCTATGGTTGGTAATTATATTTCTTATATGGTTTAATGTTGTTGAAGATGATAAAAGTTATAATTATCTGATAACTAATTCACCCCCCCCCCCCCCCCTCTCAATTATTTTGGTGGACTTTAATTTCTAACAATTGGTATCAGAGCGGTAGGTCCTTGAAAGAGAAGTTTAACAACTTAAGGAGATCCATGGTGAATTTTAGGAAAGAAAGCCCTAAGTTTGATGGAGTAAATTTTGACAGTTGGAAAGAGAAGATGAAGATACATCTATTATGTTTAGGACTAGGTTATTGGTTGACTACAAAGAATGATAAGACTATCATTGAAGAAGATGATCTTGAGACATGCTCTAATGATGAGAGAGATATATTCATGTGTAACATACTTGCAAGAGAAGCATTTTTGACAGGTGTTCCAGAGAATGAATATAGTCAGGTAAAATGCTTGAAAAAGTCTCATGAAATTTGGAGAGCTTTGCACTCTACTTTTGAAGGTGATGAACATGCAAAAAGAGTTAGATTACATAATTGGATATGTGCATTTGAAGATATAAGAATGTTGGAAGATGAATATATTAGAAGCTATATTGGTAGAATGTCAGAAATTGTTGCAGGGATAAAATCTTGTGGAGGAACAAAGATAGAGAATGAAGTGATATGGAAAATTTTGAGGACATTGACTCCTATATTTAAGTAGACAACACAAATGATTGAACAAGTTATACCTTGTACTATGAACTTTACAAGAGAGACTCTTCTTGGAAGATTGGAAGCAACAGAGATGAACCTGAGGTTATCAGAAGACTTACCTAGAATGGAGACAACATGCAGTGCTCTTAGTGTTCACCCTACATTGTCAAGAAGCATTAGTGTGAGCGGAGATTATGCTGGCAGCAACAGATCTAGAAATGAAGAAGACAAGAAGATTGAAGAAGGTATTGCCTTGCTTGTGAAAAGAGAACTAAACATTAAGAAAATTTTTAAATGTTGGACTTGTCAAAAATATGGTCATTTTTCATCTAAATGTCCTAAGAGAGTTAAGAAGTATAGAAATAATTTCAAGCCTAGAAGATCTAAGGAATGTTATTATGCTAATGATGAAGACCTTGAAGCTAGTATTGAAAGAACTTTAAGTGAAAGTGATACTGAGAATAATGATGAAATAGGATTTGTAGCAATTAAAGAAGAAAATTCTAAAACTAATGTTAAGGAAGAAAAAGCCTTGGTTTCCCAAGTTGAAAAGAAAGCTGATTGGATTATAGATAGTGGTTGTTCACATCATATGAATGGAGATATGAAAAAGTTCATAAAGTTTAACAATTATGATGGAGGAGTTGTTAGAGTTGGTAACAATGCACCTTGTTTGATTAAAGGTATAGGATCTATTACACTTGATGGAAAGACTAATACTGATGATGTTTACATTGTGGATGGAATGAAACATAATCTTTTGACTGTTGGATAGTTAGTTGATAAGGGATATCAAGTTTGGTTTACTGAGAAAACTTGTGTGATAAAGGATAAAGATGGAAATCTGATTGGAATAGGATCTAGAACCAGAGGTAATGTATTTCAGTTGAATCCTACTGAGATGACATATTTGATTACTAAGATTGATGATAATTGGTTATGGCATAGAAGGTTTTGTCATATAAACTTTGATAATATTGTAAAAGTGAGTACTACACTTGCAATAAGGGATTTGCCTAAAATTATGAAGCCTACTAACATGATTTGCAAAGAATGTGTGATGGCTAAGCAGAAGAGAAGTTCATTTCCTAGTAAGAAGTTCACATCGACAGAGAAGTTGGAGATTGTTCATACAGACTTGAGCGGTCCTACTAGGACTAGAGGATTCTATGGAGAAAGGTATTTTATGATTCTTGTTGATGATTTTACAAGAATGATGTGGATTGCATTTCTGAAAGAAAAATCTGAAGCATTTGATAAGTTTAAGATCATTAAGAACAAAGTTGAGAATGAATTTGGAATGAAGATTAAATGTTTGAGATCTAATAGAGGTGGTGAATTTACTTCTAGATATTTTAACACTTTTTGTGAAGTGAATGGTATTAAGAGACAATTTTCAGCCCCTAGAACACCTGAACAAAATGGTATTACAGAAAAAAGAAATAGATCAGTGACTGAAGTAGCAAGAGCTATGTTATTTGAGAATGATTTAGCAAAGACATTCTGGAGAGAAGCAGTGAATACAACAGTATATACAATGAGCAGAGTACAAATCAGAGCAGACACAGACAAGAAACCTTATGAATTATGGTTTGGACATGCACCCTCAGTTAAGTATTTTAGAATTTTTGGAAGCAAATGTTATATAAAGAGAGATGATGATATTGGAAAGTTTGATCCTAGAAGTGATGAAGGTATTTTTCTTGGATATTCTTTGAAGAGCAAAGCATATAGATGTTACAATAAGAGAACTAAAACTATTGTTGAGAGCGCAAATGTTAAAGTTGATGAAAAGTTCAAAATTTAGGAAAGAATGCTTGATTATGAATCTGATGAAGAAGCTCATCCTAAACCTAACACTGAAACTACTGAATTATTCTATGAGACTGAAAGTGAATTGTTGAATGAGAGTCATGTTGAAGAGACTAGAGAGGAATCTAGAGAAGAATCTATAGTTGAAGCAAGATCTGAGACTATGACACCGAATAGGTATTTATCAAGACATCATGCTATTGAACAAGTTATTGGAAGTTTGGACAGATGAGTTCTGACTCAGAATAAGGTACATTTATGTTTGATTTCTCAAATTGAACCTAAATCTACTAGTGAAGCTTGTGAAGATGAACATTGGATTAATGCTATGAGAGAAGAGCTAGATCAAATAGAGAAGAACAAGACATGGGAGTTGGTCCCTAGACCTAAAGACAAGAATGTGATTGGAACTAAATGGGTATTCAAAAACAAGATGAATGAACAAGGAGAAGTTGTAAGAAAAAAAGAAAGATTGGTATGTAAGGGATACTCACAGTAAGAAGGAATTGACTATGAAGAAACCTTTACACCAGTAGCAAGAATTGAAGCAGTAAGAATGTTTTTGGCCTATGCAGCTTTTAAGAAATTCAAAGTATATCAGATGGATGTGAAGTCAACATTTCTGAATGGAGAATTGGAAGAAGAAGTCTACATTGAGCAGCCTGAAGGTTTTCCTTTAAATCAAGAAGGAGACATGGTATGTAAACTTAAGAAAGCATTATATGGACTAAAGCAAGCACCTAGAACTTGGTATGTAAGATTGGATAAGTATTTGTTAAAGTTGGGATTTGCTAAAGGAACAGCTGATAGCAATCTGTACACAAAAGAAATTGAAAATGGTTTGTTGATTATAGTTATTTTTGTTGATGAAATTATTTTTAGAGGAGAAGATGAAGCTAGTGACAAATTTGCTGATGAAATGAAGACTGAATTTGAAATGAGTATGATTGGTGAGATGAAATACTTTTTGGGATTACAGATAACACAAAATAATGATGGTATCTTTGTAAGTCAGACAAAGTACTTGAATGATTTGCTGAAAAGATTTGGAATGGAGGACTATAAACCAATTGGAACACCTATGGTAACCAAACATAAGTTATCTAGCACAGATGAAACACCGGCAGTTGAGCAAAAGAAATACAGATCCATGATTGGAGGATTGTAGTATTTGATACACACAAGACCAGATATAGCACATTCAGTTGGAATTGTAGCAAGATTTCAAGTTGAACCTAGAGAATCACATTATGCACCAGTAAAGAGGATACTAAGATATTTAAGAGGCACAATGGACTATAAATTGTGGTATGAAAAATCTGATGATTTTACCCTATGTGCATATATAGATGCTGATTGGGGAGGTGGTGTTGATGATAAGAAAAGCACCAGTGGAGGAGAATTTTTCCTTGGAGGAAGATTAGTTTCTTGGCTAAGCAAGAAGAAGAATTGTATTTCATAGAGCATAGCAAAAGCAGAGTATGTAGTAGCAGCAAACAATTGTAACTGGATAATTTGGATGAAGCGGATGCTGAAGGATATTGGAATTAAATTTGTTGAACCTATTGTTATACATTGTGACAACACCAGTACAGTCAGTATGTCTAAGAATCATGTACTACATTCTAAAACAAAATATATAGAGATCAAGTATCACGTTGTAAGAGAGAAAGTTGCTGAGAAAGAAGTCAGACTGGAGTACATAAGCACAAAGGAATAGATAGCAGACATATTTACAAAGCCTTTGCCTAAGGATACATTTGAGTATCGAAGAGGTATGCTTGGGGTTATGCCCCAACCTACTTTTGAGTAGTGATGCAGTTGGTTGCATCCGTCCAGTAATATATGCGCCCTATCTTTCTTCTGGACTGGATGTTGGTACTTCCTCTATGGGGGAGTATGTGTATCTGAGCTGAGTCATGAGGACTCGAGTAAATGCATTTTTTTGAACAGTGTCTTTTGACATTGAGTTTTTGTTGACATAGTGTTGAAATTTCTGTCATTGATGTCAATGGGGGACAAGTATGCATGAAAAACAATATGAGAGAACTAAATAGGATAACGAAGCAAGATTTGATTGATGAAGAGGATTTGAAGAAGCAGTGTTGTAGTATTGGATTTTTGGAACATTGGATGTTTTTTATCTATGTTGTCATCAATGCCAATGGGAGAGATTTTTAGGAATGAATGCTAAAGTTTTTGGCACCCATTCTGTAGTAGTTGTTGTTACATTCATGACTATGATTGTAATTGATGTCAACACAATGTTTTACCGAAGACTTGTAGAGAAGCAGATAATGTTTTGATTAGTGCATGTGGTATATTGTAGTTGGAGCTATGCGATGTTGAGGATATACTCTTTGATATGTTATATGTGTATGGTTAAGAGCGCAGACAATAATTCATTTATTCATGAAAGTTATGATCATTTTGGTGGGAGCAGTATTCAGGCAGTGTTCTTGAGGAGCGATTTTTGGAAATCGGATGATATCTCCTAATCGGGATGGAATCTGGCTTTGCGCAGTTAAAGGGAAGTTAGAGACACATTGATAGTGATGTGAATGATAGTGCAAACTTTGAAGTCACACAAGTGAAGATTTATTGTATTTGGAAGCTGACACTTTTATGTAATTTTGGTGTAGCGTGTGGAATCTTTTATTTTGTAATTGTGTGCTGACTCATTTGTAATTATTTGAGTGTGGTATAAAGAAGGAATGTTTTTCCTTGTTGTAGTGCTAATATGAGATGTAGTATGCATGAAGTGAAGAAAAGAGCTAAGTATGAGAGTGAAATTGTGAAGGAAGACATGCGAAGTACAAAGATCTGAAATTGAGATCTGATGTAGTAGTGAGTGTGATTTGGCATAGTCAGAGAAGAGGTAAAATATTATTCTATTGAATAATGCAAAGATTATTTGGACAGTGAGTTCAGTGATCTTACCTTGAAGCTGTTTGGGCAGTGGGTCCTTCTGTCTTCCATAACTCTTAACAGGCTTAGAATCTGTTAACAGGGATTGAAAATCTCCTAATAGAGATTTATATGTACTGAATGTATTTCATAAGACTCCTAACAGAGTCCAACCTTTCACAAGGAATATTCATATTAGTGCATCTTTTTTGGGCATCATTCCCACAAGGGTTTACTCTTTGATCAAGAGGTTCCCTAGTCAACATATCTTGTGTTATTGTGTAATTGTTAATGAATATCTTTCTATGGTTGGTAATTATATTGCTCATATAGTTTAATGTTTTTGAAGATGATAAAAGTTATAATTATCTGATAACTGATTCACACCCCCCCCCTCTTAGTTATCTTGGTGGACTTTACTTTCTAACAAAATTTATACCAACAAATGTTATTAGAAAGAGTGCAATGGCAATTGGAAAAGAAGAAGTTGAAATAGGTCATTGATGAGAAGGCTCATCAAGTAGAACAATAATCAAATGATATTGTGGTGCTAGAAGAGAAGGTTACAAAGATTACCAAGCTTGTCCCAGAGTTGATGAAGTGTAGGTCACCGTCTCAGGTCTATGCACTATTCCTTAAAGAATAATTTTTAAATTATTAGTTGAAAAGAGTATCTCAAGGGCTTAGTCCTTTTGTTTCCATGCCACATGAGTTTTATGATGCATTCCATTCATCTCCAATGCATATTTAGAATTTATTATGTGAATTGTATTTGCATAACTTGGTGGCTCTTGACAATAGAGAATGGAATTCTCTCATGTATGTGGGAGATATTCAATTAAGAGCTTTTATGTCATGGGTATAGAATGAAATCCATTGAAAAAACTAGGCTCAACCTTATAGAGGTGATGAAATGGAAATGCCACTCTATAATAGACCTAAAACCAAAGAGGCTAGCATGACATTTTATGACTGGGTAAAAGTTACCTTGAAAGGTAGTGGTAGGTAGAAAATTTATCCCTTGAGGGAAAGGGCATTCAAAGATTATGAGGAATTCACTGCTGTAGAGATTCCTACAACCATTGCTTCTAGTACTCACATATGAGTAATAATGCCTACAAAATTAAGGATTAAGGAGCCCCATTCCCCACAAAAGCTAACCAATCAGTGAGCTCCATGGTATATCATGTTAGGTAGAACTAAAACTAGTTATTGGTTCCCTTTGAGATTCCAACCACCTATTCTTATGCATCCTTTGTTGGGAATAAATGAAGATGCAAATGAGCATGAAATGGAAATTGAGGTAAGGTGGAATAGGTTGGAAGCAAACAATGGTTACATAAACTAAAAGGAGGGAGCATCTGGACAACAGATTGCATAGAACCTACATATGAAGGCTAGAATAAAAAATTTCATGCATGTTGGAGGACCAACAAGGATTTAAGCTGGGGGGAATGATGAGCCATTTTAATGGCATGATTAATGATGTTTTTCTATGACTTGTTAGGGTTTTTTTACTTGGTTTTATATAGACTTCGATGATGATATATGTGGTTTTTATATGTATGGTCAATACTGTTAGATAGTTTATAAGCTCAACAAGATATGTGATTTAAGTATAACTTATGGTTAAACCTTATGAATTGACTATGACAGATGAGTTAAATAGACATATGTGTGTGTGTTATTTAATGTTCATCTCTCCTAAGTTATTTTGGGTTACAATTCTTACAGCCACATATCATGCAAGAGTTAGCTAGTGAAATAATGTCTTTTCTGATTTAAATGATGCAAATACATATGTTTCAAATTTGGCATAAATTGTTAATCCCATGTAGGAACAAGTCAAACAACACATTCATTCGGGCAGCATGGTGGATTTGACAAAATCAACTCTATGTTGAGACAATTAAGGTACAGTTGTGCTTTTCTCTCCTTTTTAGTGGTCAACTAGTTCCTTATTTTATCTGGGCATAGATCTAGGAGCACGACCTACTATATTCCTAGAAGACTTTTTCCCGAGCATTATCGATTCCGTTGTATCACATTATGAATCTTAATTGATCCTCATTGTTGGAGTGATCATACTTTTAGGAGTTATTTTCTCAGTGTTTTCTTATGAATAAGTAGTTGTCTTAACTTTCAGAAGTTAATGGAAGTTAGAAGAGTTAATGTAATTTTGTGAAAGCAGCAAGTAAAATCTAGTTTTGTTTCACTTCAATTGTATCTTTCAATGAATGAATGAATAAAATACTCTTTGCAAGTTCTATATTTTTAGCTTGATTGTATTTGATTCACTCATCCAAGGGTCCCACTTGGTGAGGCAATTCCAATGTTAGTTAGGATTTATTTTACGTTGTCCTAGATTTAGAAAGAGCTCAGTTGTTCTTGCAGCCATTGGTAACAAAACTGACGGATTGTTCCTTCAGTGAAGGAAGATAGAGAAGTTCCTATCTGTGATTTCTATTTTTAGTAGATTATGCTTGTTCCTTTCTCTTAGCTTAGTATTTCAAGATTTTAAGTATTTCAATTTCAATAGTTTAAATAAATGGCAATTAGGATGATTTAGAGCATATACTTTGTAGACATTGCTTCAAGTCTACGTCCTTGGTTGATACTATAAATGGGTTAAATGAGTTAATTAATTATTGTTTAAGATGTCCAATCTTGAATAAATGGGTGTTACACTCTAAGTATCTAAAGCATTTTTTTGGCTGATCAAGTGGTTTTGAGTTGATGTCCATGATGGATGGATTTTCAGGATATAATCAGGTGATAGTTCAGGAATCAAAAAAGTTTAAGACCACATCTACTATACCTTGGGGAACCTATGTATATGTAAGAATGACATTTGGTCTTACCAATGCATGAGCAACTTTTCAGAGGGCTATGGGTGTTTTGATTACGTAAAAGCAAGTTTTGAAAGGACCCAAAACCTTATACATCAAGATTATAAAATAGGCATTTAAGCTCTAGAAAGACAAGTGCAACAACACCAAAAAAAGCCACACAAACGAGTTCTTAAATAGAAAGAACTAGAAAAAAGATAAAGGACAATAAAAGGACAGCAAGTTGCTATCTAAACACATTTCATAATTTATGTTGCCTAATCAGCCAACATCTGCATGTTAGCTGCATAAATTTTTAGATCTTCAATATCATTGTTCTTCTCATCCCGCATCTTCCTGAACCTTGATCTAGTGCGCTTGCTAGGACCTTGATCATCTTTGGCCTTAGTGATCACCTACTCCCCTTTCCCTTGGTCCAGCTTGTCCACCAGGATCTTCACATGTTCATTCGACACCTTAAGGATAACATAGCTCTACTCTGCTATATTCCCAATTGTTTTCTCCAACTTGTCGATTCTAATTTCCATTATCTCAATTCTTTTGTTCATTCCTTCACTGTTACCAATTTTTTTCTCCATGGCAATAATTTTGTCATTGAAGACAGTAAGTCCCTCAGCCCTACCGATAGTCTCAATGAGCTCATCAATAGTTTGGCCAATGGTTTTCTCCCCCAGGTTCATATTTTTAAAGACCCTGTCTCTTTTTGGAGCTGATGGATATGAGAATTCATGGCTGTAATGTCCGTTTTCATATTACTAAGGGTTGTCAAAAAAGCCAGACAACCTAGATTCTCAAAATCCTTGTTCCCTCCCTCTGTCTTCTCCTTGGATCTCTCCACTTTATCCTTCCCCGTGTTGATCGAGTCCTTCCCCTGCCCATCTTTCTCAATATTAGTCACAGCCTGTGTGACATCATGCAAAATATTATCCTCGACCAACATTTTTTTCTCAAGCCCCACACTCTCTTCCACAGCAGGGTCGTTGTCCACATGGTCATCCAGAGGGCTATGGGTGTTGCTTTTGCATATTTCATTAATTAATTTATGGTTGTTTACCAGGATGATTTGATAGCCTATTTCAAGGAGGAAAATGATCATTGCTTGCATTTGGAGAAAATATTTGCAAGGGCTTTGGATTATTGTGTGTCTTTGAATCCAAGAAAGTGCTTGTTTGGAGTGAAAGAAGGTAAGTTATTAGTTCACTTGGTTTCCAAAGAAGGAGTCATGATTGATCCTAAGAGGGTGGCTACCATTGACAAAATCCAACAACCCAAGAATGTAAAAGGTATTCATTCATTCTTTGGACAAGTTAATTTCTTGAGAAGGTTTGTTACTAATTTTGTAGAAATTATCAGACCTATTTCAAAAATGCTAAAAAAAGGGACTGAAATAAATTGTATTGGGGAGCCATCATTGGATTTTTAAAGAATAAATATAAATTAATTAAGGATTCCCATGTGCTTAAGGCTCTAGACTACAACAAGCCTGTGTATATCTTTTATTTTGCATCCTATCATATACTGGCTGCACAGTCCTATTACAAAAAAATTGAGAAGGATTTGAGTAGCCAATTGCTTTCTTCAACAAGTCTCTCCAGAATGCTAATTAAAATATAATATAAATGAAAAATAGGCTTATGCCCTAGTGAAAGAAATCAAGACTTTAGATGTTACTTAATGGGATCAACAATTGTTTCTTATGTGCCTAGTGCTCTTGTAAAAGATATTTTCACCTAGTGAGAGGTTTCAGGTAGGAGGTGTAGGTGGATTAACAGAATCTAAGAGTTCAATATTGATGTTCAGATTACCAAGTTTGTTAGGGGTCAAGGGCTTGCAAAATTAATGACCCAAGCCAATTTAGATGCCAATCAAGTAAATCAAGTTGAGGAAGGAAAAATGTCAGGTATATGTGATATGGATCCTTGTGATTGGTATGTTGACATCATTTATTATTTACAAAAAATGCAATGCCCTCCTAGTTTGACTGAAAATGCTAAAAGAGCTTTTAAACTTCATGCCATCAAGTATGTGATAATTTTGGGTAAATTATGGTGGAGAACAACTGATGGTATTCTGTTGAAGTGCGTTGATAAGGATCAAGCTGATACGATTCTAAAGGATATGCATAGTGGAAATTGTGGAGGCCATTATATATGGCTAAAACAACAACTAATAAAATTGCAAGAGTGAGTTTTTGGTGGCCTTCATTGTTTAAGGATGTTATTGAACTTGTAAAGAAATGTGATGCTTGTTAGAGATTCTATGGTAAGCTAATTTGTTTAGGTAATTTACCTTTGAAACCTGTTAAAGTTCAAGCTCCTTTTTAGTAGTGAGGTATTGATTTTATTGGAGAAATTGCGAACAAGTCTAGTGGTGGTCATTCTTGGATTTTGGTGGCTACTGACTATTTTAACAAGTGGGTAGAGGCTATTCCTACTAGTAAATCCACTAGTAGGGTTGTGATGGATTTTATTTTGAACAATATTATTGTCAGATTTGGATGTCTAGAAAGAATTGTGACTGATAATGCAATGTGCTTCAAATATGATGATTATATTGATTTTTGTGAAAAGTATGGTATAAGTAGGTCAACTTCATCCCCTTACCATCCTCAGGGTAATGGGCAGGCTAAATCAAGCAATAAAAACTTATTGAAGATAATCAAGAGGGTCCTTGATACAAATAAAAGAGCATGGGATGATAAGTTACCTTTGGCAGTTTGGGCTGACAAGGTGACTATGAAGAAATCAATTGGACGTGCTCGATTTGATTTAGTGTATGTGATTAAGGCTAGATTGCCTCAAAACAACCTAATTGGAATGTACAAATTTGTTCAGTTATATGATGAAGATTTGACAGATGAGATGCAATTAAGGATGAATGATATCTTGGAGTTAGATGAAACTAGAAGAGAATCTGCATTAAAGAATGCTAAGTTACAGATACAAGCTAAGGACTTGATGAAAAGAGAGCCACAATAAGAACATTTGAGAAGGATGATTTGGTTCTTTTGTGGAATGACAGGTTGAAGGATAAAGGAAAATATGGAAAATTTGATCCAATCTGGTTGGGCCCCTACAAAATTCATGATAGGTGGGGAGAGAACTCATATTTTATCAGAGAGCTTTATGGTAACATTTTGGAATTGCCTATTCATGGACAATTTCTAAAAAGGTACTTATCCCAAAGTACTATCTTTTCCATGAGCATTAGTTAGGTCTGTAAATATTTCCTTTTCTATTGTGTGTTTCCCTTCCTGTTGTTCCTTATGTGTCTGACAATTTTTGGTAATTTTCCTACAAGTTTTGGTAAGGTTTGTGGTTTGCTTCTACCAAAGATTCTAAATCCTTGCTATGCTTGCAAGAGGCATACATCCCCAGACAGAGCCACTATTAGTCCATTTTCTTGTCATCGCAAAAATCTGTTGAAAATAGTCTTATCCTGCAAAAAATCCTTTGAAATTGCCAAAGGTATGAAGGATTAGGGCTTCTTGTTCCTAGGGTTCCAAAAAATATACTGGTATAAACCCTTAAACCCTATGGTCTTTCTTTTCCTTCATTACTTTTTCCTCAGCTTAAGTGCTTCCTTTTCACACATGCTTTAAGTTGTTGTTAGGCAGGGTCATGTTATTAAGTCTTTACCTAGCAAGCCCGTTTAATATTTCCTAAGCCTAAGTCCTCGACAAATATTTTCCTATAGTCCCGAGCTCTAATTTTTCCTAAGTCCAATGGTACATGTTTTCCTAGGCCCAACTATTAAGTGAATAAGATACTGTCAAATCATTCTTAATCCTATGGTTGGCGTAATACCATGAACCAAATTTGATCAACATTTACCAATTGTGGGATCATGCCAACCGTCTGATGCTCAAATAGATGGAGATTAAAGAAGATGGGACTAATATCAGTGACTTTGGATAGAGTTTAAAGGTAGTATAGATTAAAAATGACTGAATGATAGGCGTAATGCCTCGATAAGAAAGTGCTTGATGATTAGTGATCACGAGATCACACCTACCATCTGATCTTCCAATTAGTAAACAATGACATCAACAACCAGAGGATAAAGTAAGCTAACGATCTAGTAGGTCTTTCTTCATCAGATGATGGCCACAATGCCTTGAATGAAAGATGCAAGTTTCTTAGTGATTGCAGGATCATGCCCACTGTCCGATCTTCCATTAGTAAAAAGTGACGTCAATAGGGCCAGAGGTTAAAGAAAGATAAAGAATGGTCAGGTTAGCTTTGATCTAATGGTAGGTGTAAAGCCTGGATGAGAAGTTGGTCAAAAGTTAGTGATCACAGGATCACGCCCACTATCCTATGAAGATTTTAAAAGGTGGGTCCTCGGTGCCAGGTAATGCTAATGTGCTTGTTTCCGATTGGTCACTGAGGAAATGATGTGGCTAATAAATAAAGTTAAGATTAACTATTCTGGGTTAATTTTTAAGAGTCACACAATGTTTTGGGAAAGGTGGAGATCAATGGCTATGTTTTAAACTGGTTCATTATCCGTTGTTGGTCGATTTTTCAAAATTTTGAATTTCCAGCGAGGGTTTTCAACAAAAGGGAAGTCGATGAGCCAAAAATTCCAAATCTAATCAAATCTGATTATTCTCAGGTCATAAACAATGGAGTTGCAATTGAGAATTGAATGGATTCCATGGTGGTTAGGCCGGATATGACCAAATATTATTTTGTTTACGCCATGAGTCTGATATTTTGTAAAGGGTTTTTCCTTCTAGATGAAGCAGTTATGATTTGGGATAAATGGCAAAGGATTCAAGTCCCTAGTACATGGTGGTAGATGAGATATTTTGAAGATGATGCTTCCCATAGGGATTCAAAGGATCATACCCTAATTTGTAGTTCAACTGCTAGGGTTTTCAAATATATTTTATATCAGATTTGTTTTTGATATTTTCTAATTGTCTTAGGGTTTTCTCCCTATAACTTCTGTAATAACTCATTTCATTCTTTTGTGTTGCCATGGTTGACAATGTTGCCCTAATTTTTCCCTAAATTACCCTAAGCTTGTTGTAGTACTTGTTCTTATAAAATGATTCCCAAGGTCATTTGGTGGTAGTTTTTTCCCTGGTTAAAGAACTGGTCTCTTCCCAGTTGCTCCTTTCTTTGTTTGTAGACTCACCTGCCTACAAAACCCGATAATAGACAAAGTTCTATTGGTTTTCAATCACAAATTGGTAGAAGAGGTCTGTAACCTCTCTGTTTCATAGAGATCCTAATGAATCATACATTTTTCTTATTTATGTGTGGAATATTCTATGTTCAGTACATCACTTTTGTATCAGTTCCATGGTAACTAATACAAAGATTACAAGAATTGCTTTGAATCTTGTCTCCTACTTTAATGGTTTGTAATTTCCTATTGCCTTGTGAATTGACAAGCTCAAGTCCATAGCTGCAGATTTAGTTTTGTATGTCTTGATATGGTTTGATGTTAACTCAGGAAGTTAAGTAAATTCTTGGTGTAACTTGGTAGAATTACAGGGTATTAAGGAGGATTGTTGTAAGTAATGAGCTTCTTAGTATAATCTAATTTTCATTTGCAACGTGAATGGTATGAATCAATAATACAGTAAGGAATTGTTCTGAATACGCCCAATAAATAAGGCATTGATCATAGACATTTTGTCGAATAGATGTTCTTTCTTGTCTATTAGTTCTACCCCTAAAACATCGAATTCCAAATCTTAAGTCAGTGCCTAGTCCTCTCATAAGGACAAATACACTATACAGATGTAATAGACTCCTCATAGGGTCAATATATTTCACAAGATACTTTTTGATTAGTGGATCATTTTATGGGTACCATCCCCATCGGGGTTTTCCCTTGGCCAGGGTTTCCCTAGTTAACAAAATATGGTGTTATGTGTTTCATTATGTTAAGCTTGATTTTAATTTTCAATACTTTACTATATGCATGCATAAAGACAATAATTGATATTCATAGTTGGGCAGAAAGTTGTTTAATCTCTATAATTGATTCACCCCCTCTCTCAGCTATACTAAGGGATCTTTACTTTCTAACAAAAAGGGTATATATAAGAATGTTTAGAAAATGGAACAATACTATTTTGAAAAAAATACATACATTGGGGGTGGGGTACATGGCCCCCTATTTCCCCTCTCCTCTCCTTATCTTAAGGCTAGGAATGGGGAGAACTTTTTAATTAAAGCCATCCCCTTGATTAATAAATAAACATAGCGGGGGCGATATTCATCATGCTGACCCCACTCAAAATTCTTTTAATTATTACTATTTTAAAAAATTTTGTAATAACTTTTTCTAAATAAAGAAATTTTATTTTTTTATTTTTTCAAATAAATTAAATTTATTTATTTATTTCTTTTTTTTTAATAATTAAAATAACAATCTTTTTCTTTTCTTCTATAAATATTTTATTTATTTATTTATTTTTAAATAAATAAATAGAAGAAAACTTCTAAGGACATGCACATTAGAATATATAGACATATATTTATACGATAATATATATTTTTATTTAGGTTTTCTTTTGCATTTTCTAAAGGGCATTTTGATATAAGTTATGTATAAATTTTCAAACAATAAATTCAATAGTTTAATGGAAAAACCAACTCAAGAAAACCCTAGAGACACATGCATTATTTCCAAAACCCCAATTCCTCAAAACTAGTAAACCTCTGGGATGCCTTTACCTAGCACATATCCCAAACTCAAACACGCAACATGCAACCATATTAAAGAGAATATCCTTATCATTTTTTTAACAAAGTTTTCAACCACACCTTAATTATCAAATCACAATCTTGAAGTGGTCAACAAACAATCACACAAAAGAAACAAGCACACAGTAGTTAGTATTTTCTGAAAGGAAGATTTTACAAAAGGATTCAAAACCCTACCTCCAATCCAAGGACAAACTGAGAAGAAAAGAAGAATGCAATCCACAATCCAAAATTCTAGATTTCAATAAATTTCTTCAATTCCAATCTAGAGCCAAATCCTATCTCCCTAAAACCCGTCTCTCTAAAAATGACCAAAAAGGAGTCTAATATAGAAAACCTAGCAAACCGAACTCAAACATGCAACTCACAGTCAGG
>BSBK01008210.1:397500-427500 GCA_027943335.1 Chamaecyparis obtusa
ATTTTATGGATTAGCTAAGTGGATATATGTTTCTTAGCGGCAATGTTGGGGAGCCTTAGAGGATGAAGTTTGTGTTTAGGGGTTATTCTATTATGCTTTGTAATAAATGTAATGTATCTTTCCATCCAGTTATCATGGTTTGCAAATGAAATTATAATGTTTAAGATGATGTTGGTATTGTTTTTTTTTTAAAATATTATGCTATGTTCTTAGCAGTTTTATGGCTATCATCTCAAGTTCCTTGACATGGCGTTAAAATATCTAAATCATGTCTTAGTGAATTTGATGAAATGCATATCCTCAATCCTTGAGTCTCAATTGAAAAGATGTTAGCATTAAAACTCTGCTCCCATATTGAATAGCTAAAAGAATTTCTAAATCATGTCCTCGTGAATTTGAAAGAATGCATATCCTTAATCCTTGTGTCTTAGCTCAAAATATTTTAGTTTAAAAGCTCGTGTTCCCACATTGAATAGCTAAGAGAATATCTAAAATGTGTCTTAGTGAATTCAACAAAATGCATATGCTCGATCCTCGACTCTCAACTGAAAAGATCTTAGCTTAAAATATTTTGCTCCATATTGAATAGCTAAAAGAATATCTAAATCATGTCTTGGTTAACTTGATGGAATGCATCCTCAATCCTTGATACTCAGTTGAAAAGATTTTAGCTCAAAAACTTGTGTTCCCTTATTGAATGACTAAAAGAATATCTAAATCATGGCTTTGTGAATTTGACGGAATACATATTCACAATCCTTAACTCCAAACTGGAACTCGTATTTCCATTTTAGATAGCAAAAAGCATATCTAAATCATGTCTTGGTGAATCAATAGAATGCACATTGTTGATCCTTTAGTCTCAGCTAAAAAGAAAATTCATATTTTTCTATTAAATAGTTAAAACTTCTTTATGAATAATATAAAATCTACCCTAAAATAAAAACGATCTCCAATTCTTTTTGCATAAGAAACTAGGGAATGATCTCCAATATTTTTCACCCAAGAAACTAGGGTGGTTCACACAGAATGCAACCACGATTTCCTTACCTGGGTGGAGAATGAATTGGAAAACAAAACAATGAATGATGGGTTGGTACCTATGAGCAGTGTTAGATGCCAATGATTTTAATAGGGAGGAGGGTGTCAGAGGGCAGTGATTCCCTAGCGCTTTCACCCCCACGCAGTTGTAGAGCTCTCAACCCCACTTTTGGGGTCCACGACAAGAAGCGTCCTCATCATTATGAATTGGACGCCTGCAATGTGTCGTCGATTCCTTCCTTCTTATCCTAAATCTCCATAGCTAACAGAACACTAAGCTCATATATTTTTCTTTCACGACCCCACCACGCACTAGTGCGCAGCATCTCCATATTCTGCCACACCGATTCCTTCACGAGGTGGTCGGCGATGCAGACGTATCCATCTTCCTTTTTACTTCTACGTAGATTACTTCCTCTGCAAAATTCATCTTCATGTCTTTCTCACTTCCATTTCTCTCGGATAGAATAGTGTATTTATTTATTTACAAATAAGTCTTATTTCCCATTTCAGGCTTCTTAATATTTTTTTAATATGATTGGTGATACTGGTACAATATTTATATATTATGTACTATATGAGATGGAGGGATCTGGTGACACCTTTCAATATCACGTGGGCTGGACTCTTTTGTACTATATGGAATGAGAGGACTTCGTGACACTCTCTCTCTAATACCACTTGGGCTGAAAGGACCTTGTGATGTCATACCTACACAGGAAGCTCTCATCAAACACCCAACTTTTGAGGACTTCATGACACCCTCTCTAATACCACCTGGGCTGGAAGGACCCTGTGATGTCATGCCTATACATGAAGCTCTCATCAAACACCCAACTTACTAAATAATTTTTTTTATATGATTGGTGATACTGGTACAATATTTATATATCACTTACTACATGGGATGGAGGGATCTGGTGACACCTTTCAATATCACATGGCTATATGGAATGAGATGTCATGCTTAGAAACACTCAATGTTTGAGGACTTCGTGACACCCTCTCTAATATCACGTAGGCTGGAGGGACCTGACCTCATGATGTCATGCCTACACTGGAATCTCTCATCAAACACCCAACTTTTGAGGACTTTGTGACACCCTCTCTAATATCAGGTGAGCTGGAGGGACCTCGTGATGTCATGTCTATATAGGAAGCTCTCATCAAACACCCAACTTTTATTTATTTATCTATAAGGAAGGTTCACATCTGCTACATACCCAACTTTTATTTATTTATTTATAATGGAAGCTGTGTAAACTTTTTAATGTGATCAATGATGTTAGCACTAAATGCTCTCAATGTTTCTACACGATAAAAGATCTTTTTGCTCTCTAATTATTGCTTCATCTCGATAAAATCATGTAATATGATCCCAAATATTGATAACAAAGAATTACATACAATTTAGACAAAAAATACAACATTATAACATTAGGCTGTGAAAATTACTTGATTCTAATTTATATATTTACTGTAATGGAGGCTGTGCCTTCCATTTCTCTTGAAAAAGAAAGAGAGAATTTAATTATTTGTCTACTCATTTTTTATTTGTTATGGAGCCTTCTTGTCTGTTTGTTTGTGCTTCAGAAGAGTACCGAGTGTGTGCGTCTGACCATAGCGTGGGGATGCGTACAGTTGCCAGGCTGCACGCATTGCCATAGTCAGACTTTTGTGCAGGCTAAGAAAAAATTGACAGCAGTATGGAAAAAATCCAGCTGAATTTGTATCAATGCCCTTTAGGGTTTTTTTTTCACCAAAGTGGTCCAAGAATTTAGTGCTTGCCAATTCTTCAATGCCTTTTAGGTTTTTATGTTTTTTTTTAATTAGATTTTTGGAGGCAAATTTGTGGTAGGGATTTTTTTAACTATCGTGGCGTTGTGGATTCAATTCATCTCTACTCTCCACCATGATTATGTTTGCCGTTTGTATTATGGCATTAGAGACTGGTTAAGCCTGTAATCACCACCGACAGAATATGTTTCCTTGTGCTCCATGGCATTGTTATTGTCCTGCTTAAACTGTACTTTTCCTCATTTATTTGGCCACCATGGTGGAATTGGGATTGGGATTCATCAGCTAAGCTCATAAATTGCCACTCTATGCATTGCATCTCTAACATTCTTCATTCTTTCTTTTTTTTTCTTAGTTGCTGGGTTGCTTCTTGTTATTTGGAGGGAGAGAATTCATGGGGGAGAGATAATTTCCAGCTGTTATGTTCATGGGTGCTTAGAACCCTAGAACCCAGATACTGCTTTCTTAGATACATTTGTATGTGCATTGTGATTAGGGTTTTTGGTTTGGGTTTTGTAAATTGTGTTGAATTTTAGTAGAACTCCAGTCCAAGTTAAATGCTTTGAAGCAGAGAATAGATCCTGATCTACTAGTACTCTTTATGATTCAGAATGGAGTGGCTTTCGACATGGAAGTTGCTCATGGGTTTTGTGATACGGTAGAATCCCTTCATGCTTTTCCACAGCTTTCTTGAACTTAGTGCTCAGCTTTTTGGGATCCTTTTCTTCCTCTTCCAAGTGGATCTGTGTACAAAGCTCAAGAAAGCTGTGGGAAACCATGAAAGGATTCAGTAATCTTCATCAACGGAGTCTACCCTAACAATTCTTCAGGTGAATTTTATCTTTGCTTAGACATGTCAATTGTCGCTTTGGTTTTGAGGTCTTGTTGTACAGAGCTAGGCTTTCTTTACATACAAAATAAAAACTTAGTAATTGTTATGTTGTTCTTTCTTCTTAGTAATTGTTATGTTGTTCTTTTAAGATTTGATTATGTTTCCTATCAAAGTTTCTTGGTCTTTCTTGTTTTTAGATTTGATTTTGTTTTCTGTCAAAGTTTCCCATCACACTGATCTAATCTAGTATATAATTTTTTTTTATCAAATTAGTCATCTGATTTATTATTTAATATCTTTGTTTGTTACAAATTATTTTCTTGTCTTCTAACATTCTTCATCTCAATAATAGATCCTTGAATGCAATTCAAAATATTGATAAACAATATAATAATACGATTAAATGGTAAAAAAAGTAACACATTATTACTAAAACGGTGAAAATCTGATATCATTAACCATTATGTTGTTTTAGTTTGAAGCTTTTACTTTACTTCTATCAGATTTACTTTCAAAAACTGGTGCAAATTAATTGTCTGCCATTTTATTCTTATGGGCACTGTTGCTGAAGTTATATAAGCTTCTTTTATGTTCACGCAACTTCCCGCCCTTTCATTCTCAGATCCAGTGGATTTAATAGGGTTTTGGAGAACTCTGCTATGAATCAGATCAGTCGTTTCAAGTATTTTAGAGTATCTTCATTTGAGACTTTTACACGTGGAAATTCCTCATGTTTTCTCATCCCTGCTTTTTCACGTTGTAAACTAGCTATTATAATTATCTCACATATTGGTTTAACCATCTTACCGATCTTTAACTGATTCAGCTGACAACTGTATTCTTGTGCTACGTCATCTTATCTTTGGAAAATCGGTTTGAGCGGATTTCTAGCTGTTTCTTTGCTAAGCTGGAACTTCCTAGGTTTCAGCATTTAAGGCACTCATAAATATGTACGTGTGTAAGCTTGTTACTAAAATTTTATTATATTATATTTTAAATTTGGCCAAAAGTCAGGATGATCGACCCTCTTAGCAGTTCAAATATATCTCTTACAAATTTACTGCCAATTTTTCTTACTGAGAAATCTGATTTCCGCAGTTCAGTATGAATTATTTTTAAATTTTATTGTGTAAGTTAAATTTTGTTTTTTCTTTGATTGATCTGTTTTCAGAAAGCAAGAAGCAAGAGATAGAAATTAAACTTTTCTCATGGCCATCATCATGAAATTTGGTCTGAGAGCTTGAAATTTAAACAATCAATTTCAGAAACAGTGCATATCAATCATATATTCATTTATATTTCTAGCAAATTGTTTTTAAAGATCAATCAAACTTGCTACTGTACTACATATATATGAACTAGAGAATAATTACTAATGATTGAATCATTTTAATTTTTATTTAAAGAAGCTTGTGAGGGATATTTCTGGATCCACCTGAGTTATTTTTTTCTGTCTTAACAGGGTTATTGCAGCTTTCGAGTCTGATCATCAGAGAATTGTCCCATGACATTTGCTAAGACTGTCTTTGATTAATGATGATTATTTTCATCCGTGTCACAATATAATGCAAAGCTAAGTAGTGTTACTGGGGTTGATTTATACAGGATGAAACGTTACATCCAACAATCTGCATATCTGAGAGGTGTCGTGCACTACAGTGGGCAATCGATCAGAAAGACAATGCCGTATTAAGGAACTACACTAACTGTTTTTGCTGTTAATTTCAATTATTCTGCCCTTTTGTACATTTTTTGCCCTTTTATTCTATTCATATCACAATTCTTCTCTCTTCCCCAGTAAAGCTGAAGAGGGTACTACAGGGAGCCATCACGCTTCACTCCCCATAACAACCAGTATTCTTTGATATTTAGCTCTCAAATTTCATACTATTAACTCTATAATATAAAATATAGCATAACCAGATTTATTTTCACATAGATTTATATTCAAATGTCTGAAAAGTGGTGTTGGTGTATATCTGGTAGTCAGAATTAGCCATTTTCAAAGCTATTTAGTTGTAAATGAAATACAATAAGTCAGTTGATGCAATTCATCTAGTACAGTGTAACATAAGATTTTTTTTTTTGATAATAGTTCATTGACTGATTTACATTGATGTAAAAATAATGATGATGGTACATGAGTGTGATTTAGAAAGGATTGTATGTTATTATTATGGATTTTAGAAATTTCTTATCTTTGATTGAAATTCTTTATGGAAGGGAGCTTGGTCTTAAATCTAAATAATTAGAGATGGTTCTCTCTAATGTTCACTTTCTCATTCTATTGATAGATTACCCAATGTGATTCAAAATATTGATGCAAAAAATATTTAACACAATTTAATTGCATATTAATATAAAAACTCTCCACAAAATCAAACTTAAAATTAATTAGTTAACTTATACATTGATTGTATGATACTGTCTTACAGAATTATCATTATCTCTGATAACGAATGTTCAGCAAGTTCAGAAGTGATTGACATGAAAGTGCAGCTTAGTTAGTCTGGCATTGGAACATATTAAAATGCACTCTAGCGAAAAGTGCATTATAGTTCAATTTCATTGGTTTCTATAAAGATTTAAAGAGAAAAACACTTATACTTCGTTGGATTCATATGCTATCAGCATCTTGATTTAGCAAATGTTGAAAAAGATGTTAAAAAAATGTTTATATGTGTTTTTAATATTATTGATACATATTGCAAGCGAAATTAGCTCATGGGACTCTAAAGTAAAGCTACCTTAGAGAGTTCCCGCTGAATCCCAATTTGATTTACCTAAAGTGGGCATGAATTACCAAAATTTGTTAAATAGACATTTTGTACTCCAAATGATGATGCAATCGATTTCGTCATCATAAATTTAAATTCAATTAGTGTTCATGTGTACCGAAGGAATTTCTTAGGTCACACTTACGTAAGCTTTTGTATAAAATGAGTGATCATAAATCAATGAGCAAAGTATGAGTAATTAATCTTTTTACTTTCCCTCTTTTGTTTTCTACGTCGAATCAACTTACATTTAATGGCCGTGGGAAGATAGTTCTCAGTTATTCTTTGCATTGTACACCAATCATTATTGATAGTACGAGGGGACATTTTTCATATCCCCTTTTTCATATCTACAATAATTTTCACATGGGTATGGAAGTTATGCCATAAAAGTGGATTTTAGGGTTTTCCTATCTTGCCGGTTTTAGGGTTTTTTCATCTTACAGGTTTTAGGGTTTTCCCATCTTGTACATTCTATGCATTTTGAGATAGTGAAACAGAAGCCATGCATTGCACCTGATTTTTACTTTTCATTTCCACCATAAAATGTCATAACGAGGACTGCATTTGTATAAAGTTTAATAAAGAACTTAAAACATATTAAGTCTTCCTTGCCTTCCCTTTCTTTCTGCATTGTCAGTTAGATATAAAACCTTTCTTTTTGCTTCATGTGTTGGATGAAAGCAAAGAAGAGGCAGTAATTACAAAAGACCAGTAAGCCATGTGGTAGAGAAGCTTTGGTATGCACGTGGGAGGTTTTAGCTACCCAACATTTCCTTTCAAACTTTTATTGTTAATTAATATTTTTATTTAAGATTTCATCTTTTGAATGGATTTTTTTTCGTATAAAGTTGTGATATAGGAGCATGAGCTTTAGGTTGAAAATTCTTTCGTTAAGATTGAAGAATTAAGAAATATTTTATTCAGTCAAATTTGTTAGAAACATTTAAACTTTGAGATACTCAGCTTTCAAACAATTCTTCCTCAAATACTCCTTAATAGACTAACATACTGATCTATAAAATACGAAGAGTTCTATTGAGCTGGTGAAATATATATCATATTACTCTAAAGTATAAGAGATTGGCAGCTGATGTTTTCTGTTTAAATGAATTGGGCGGTGCTTCATGTTTGTAGGAAAGCTAATTTAATGGTCCCCTCGCCCCTAATGAATGGGGACCTTGATAGAAACTGGCATGAAGAGTCACAGTTGACAATAATACAAAAGGATGGATTTGCTGTAAAGTCTGTTACTGCCAACAAAAGGTCACCTCTTTTACAGGACTTTGAAGGAAGCTAGTTATGCATATTCAGATTGACTTTCTTTCTTTACCATGTGATGCCCTACTCCTCATCACTCAACCATTCCTTGCTATATTCTTCATGTATTTGCATGGCACGTATCTATAATGTCAGGGGTCTCTCAATTATCAGCATTATGCTTGACTTCTCCGGTTTCCACTTGTAGTATTAAATGAAGGGATTTAAGTACACTTTGGTTAGAGTGAGTGATTAAACAATAACTAGTCCTAAGATCTCTGGTTTGGGATTGAAAATAATCAAATGAATTTTTATTGTTGTATTTATTGAAAATGTTATGAAATGTATATTCAAATTATTGAATATGGGGTTTTCTTCTAAAAATTATCTTAAAAAATTTAAAATGATCATGTTTCACATCTAATCTGTAAAAAAAAATGAACCATAAAAATATTGATGATAAAAAATAGTTCATCTTGATTTTATGATGTCTAAATCATAACAATATAAAATATTTTTAGATGATTTACTTTATTATAAGGATCATGTTCTCTTTAGTCAAACCTCTAAGTGGATCAACCCAACAATAATAGATCAAAAACAAAATACAAGCATACATTATGTCTAAGATGATGTGAACAAATATTATAATTTCAATGTTCTAAGATATTGATACACTATTTTTATTAAAAGATTCCCCTGATCATCCTTGATCATATCAATGAGTTATGTTTAGTATTTAAATATGAATTATGTTTAGTATTTAAATAGCCAACCATAAAATGCAAATTATAATGAGTTGCATTTTCATTGTCTCATATGTAATGACTAGTAAAAGAGGGAAACATAAATTCAATTTGAGAAATTCAAATTTAGAATCTTATGTTTCCAATTCACATGGACATAAATGATTTGAATCAATTTTACATCCCCGTATCTAGAATGGTATGGTGAATGACTAAAAGAGGGAAACATAAATTCAATTTGAGAAATTCAAATTTAGAATCTTATGTTTCCAATTCACATGGACATAAATAATTTGAATCAATTTTACATCCCTGTATCTAGAATGGTATGGTGAATGACTAAATAAAGAATTCAAAATAAGATACAAAATATGAGTGATAGTGAGAACAAGATAGAATAACTCCAGCAAAATAAGCACTCCACGTCGAAAAACTCATTTTTTTTCAAATACAATGAAAAACATATGTCAAATTTTTGAAATAGACACTAACTATAATATGTTTGGAAGAACTATAAATATAATAAAAATAAAAATTGATAATATAGAATAAAAAATAAAACCATAAAAAGTGTACATTTAGATATAAATAATAACACTATGTAATGTACCAAATGATATACATATAATCACATAAAATAAAGGGTTTTATGATAATACCAAGGTTGCTCAATCGAAAGGAAATAGAAACAACAAGATATAAAAATAGATGGCATAGCATAGTGAAACATGTTATGTGAAATGTAAACAATTTTAGTATAACATGTATAATAACCATACATGAGCTTGAATGCACATGGATAATGTCAAGAAATAAAGATGCTTAAGGGAGAAAGTGTTGAAATAAATAATTTAAAAAATGCTTAATCATTTGGTTGTTGGAATTGATCTGGAATTAGAAAATAGGAATTGGTGAATTGGTATAGGCCAATTCTAATTTTGGTCCAAAATGAGCATTCAACCAATTCTCCTCAGAGCCTAGAATTAGAATTGAGACATGGAATTGGAATTGGAAATGGAAATTTAATTTTGAGAAGGGAAACCAATTCCCGTTTTCCAATTCTAGATTAATTCCAGCAACCAAACATTATTATAATAAAGGAGAATAGAGTAAAAGCTAACAATTAATATAATAAACAATATCAATGCAATAATTGCAATATAAATATAAAATATTAATTAGACTTTTCATAGGCTTTTCTTTATGATTGCTTATTTCAAAAGTTGTTTAAATTTTTTTAAACAAAACACATTTTATAGGTGAAGCATATTAGCATGTTTAACTCTTCCACCACTTATTAATTTTTAAAATTTGATAGAGTTCCTTGTTTTATGTGGTACGTTTCTCCATTCAAGTCACATGAAGGGATGCTATGGGACTTCAACTACTACTTTAGATCATGTTTTTCATGATCAATCAAATTCATCTTAAACTAAAATTTTGTAGGAATGTAGTTCTTGTAATAATCTTTCAAAAATCACAAATTTTTTTATATATTTTTATTATTATATTTAGTTTCTATTATGAAAAACAAAGACTAAAATCAACATAAAAATATGTCAAGTAATAATGAAAACTTAGAAAAAATAAATCACCTTAGTGTATTAATATCATTGCTTTCTTTTTATTTAATTAAATAAATAAATTTAATTTACACACATAAAAAAATAGTTATAAATTCTAGGAAAATATATGTCTAGATTATAATTATCCTCATTTATAAATAATAAATAAATAATACTAGGAGGAAATATATATATCATTGATATCATTGTTAATTATCTCTATTTAATAAATTATAAAAATATTTTATTTCTTGCTCAAGTTATTTATTTTAAAAACTATTATTCAACAAAAGAAATAGTAAAAACTATAATATATAATTTATTCAAAACTATTAAAATAAAATAAATTATTCAATAATTTAAAAATAATTATAATCATCTAAAATTGGTCTCCTAAACCATGGCCCCTAGTTTCAATTATTGATCATATCATAAAAGTTCTAATGCAAAAGACAATTCAAATTCTATCAATCTGATATAATCATCAAAGTTACAAAATCATCAAAATCAATTAATTCCTTAGAAACATCAACATAATCTAACAATTAAATCAATTTATTTATTTAAATATCCTAGCACATTAATTAAATTAAACCTTTTCCATTTACACATGAAAAAAATGGAATTAATTTATATTAATTTGAGATAAATCCAAAATTGAGAAAAAGGAAGATAATTGATAAAAACAAAGAAAACAAAAATCAAAGTTGATAAAAACAAAGAGATAAATTAGAAGTGGTGTTGCACAAATAAGAAAAAGGAGAAAAGTAGTTAACTTGAGCATAAAGATTAAACCATCCAATCTTATCTCCTTAAATCACTAAAAAGAAACCAATCAACTCAACTTGCATAGATTAGCTCAGCTTTGAGAAAACTGGATTGTCATCATAAATCAATTTCAACCATTGATTTTATAGGGTTCCTATAAAATAAGGCGCTTCCTCCTCTCATGTGAAAAAAAGAGGAGAGTGTGCAATTAGAGAATAATGTTATTTTGTTAGTTTTTCTCTTTAGTTATTATCAAATCAATCAATTAAGTTTAAATTGCATATCATATTCTAGCCTAAGATGATGTTTATTTCAATATCATGCATTGATTTAGTTTAGTTTTCTTATCATTTTATTTGCATAAAAAATCTAAAAAAATAGATTAATATGCATTTCATATAAATCCTCTATATCATTATTGTCTATAGTCACTAATATGCTCAAAAAATATGAGAGCACCATACTCACATTGATTATGAGGTAATAGATCAATTTGTATAGTTTTCTATGTTTATTTATTTGATATTATCCATCTAACCATGTGTGGAATGATTTATTGAGTGTTTGTGATTGCATCTCTTGTAAGTACAAATTTCACACACATATTTTTGGCGTAAGGATGGACATCAATATTTGGCCTCAAATTCTCGATGTTCATATCACCAGATTTTTTTGTTGATTTATTTTTTAATGCAGGTTTTCAAAGATTTTGTCATATTTCCTAAACAACTAGGAATCCTTAAATAAATTTTTTATTGCAAGTTGTGGTTGATATCATGAGCCTACAGTAAAAAAATCAAAGTTTTTTTTATAACTTTTCTGTGATTTATAATTTTTTTTATCATTTTACATAAAAAACTTAATTTTGGATGTAGATTAGAGAGTTTTTATAATAATATTACATTTATGGAAAGGTCTTAAAATTTTATAGGGGATCTATTCTCAATGATTTTAATTTGAATAAAGAAAAATGGCCAAAACAAATAGATCTTTGTGCATGTAAGGTTTTAAAAAATTTGATCATATCTTGTAAATGGATTTGAGTTTTTCTATGAGATTTTTATTGTAGGTTGGAGTTAACATCAGGAGCCTACAATAAAAATTCAGATTTTTCTGATCACTTTTCAGTCATATATAATTTTTTTATGATTTTTCATAAAAAAATTAATTCTAGGCACAAATCGGCGAATTTGCATGCAAAATTTTCATTTATGGAAATTTATTGAAATTCTAAAGGGGATATATTCTTTATATTTTTAATTTTTATGAAATCTGATAGCCAAAATATATAGATCTTTAAAAACTGGTGTATTTTGATAAATCGAGTCCCTAGGGCACAAATGCAGGATTTTTTTTCAAATTCTTACATTTTTGGAAAGATTACTGGTGTTCATAAGGGGTTACTTCTTTTCATTTCTTTTATTTTGGGATAGAAATATATCTTAAACTTGGATCTTTGTGACTAGGTCAAAAGTAAAAAATATGCAAGCTGCACTTGTCCCAATTTCAATTGATTTGAATGTTCATTCTTGACCATTTATTGGTTGTGTAGAATGTTTGTCCAAGATATGCCTGTCAAAGACTATATTCCTAAACACTTGAACAGACTATAATTGGTTTTGTAGGTTGCCTAAGGAGATACAAATAAAAGTCATGTCTTCTTAGCTGATATTCTTAGGAATCTTAATAGGTTTACTTTAGTTTTTAATTTGGTGTAAGGGGATTATGCTCTTGTCTCTATAGACAATTAGAAACCTAGAAACATCAAATCGATCATTGAAAATAAATCAGGTAATTGAACATGTTTAAATGACGTGTCTGCAAAAAGTGTAGAGGTAGGAGTATTCTCTTGTCTACATAGACAATCAGAAATCTAGACCCTTGAAACTTTTCTATTTGTTTCATGAATACCTTTTAGCGAGCTTGTTGTTGAGGGAAAAATCTCATGGTAATGACTCAAGTGAGAATAGGAAAACCCAACCCTTCTAGCCTACTATAATAAAAAATTTCCTTGAGATTAAAGTCTCAGAGGATGTAGTTATTTATATTCCATATGCTTTGATATGCATATGTTACAATTAGCGGTTGTCGTTGCACCAAAAGATCAACCTATTAATGCATGATACAACCACTAGACTTATAGAACACACAGGAGGTGGTTAAGCCATGTCATGAATCCCAAGGGGAGCGCTGACCATTTTGCCAACAATCTCCCCCTCAGCGTTACCTGAGGGGGTTCAAACCTGTGACCAAGGTCTGATATCAGTTGTTACAAGTAGGGGTTGATGTTGCACCAAAAGATCAACCTATTAATTCCAGATACAACCACTAGACTTATAGAAGACACAGGAGGCAGTTAAGTCATGCCATGAATCCTGAGGGGAGTGTTGACCATTTTTCCAACAACATAGGGCTAAGAGGCATCAATACGTCTTGTGGGACTGTGTTATCTAAGTACTCCTAGGGCTATCTACCTCAATCTTGCTTACGAGACTATGGTGGAATAAGCATTGATATGCGTAAGGCTAAGAGGCCTCAATCCTGCATGCAAGACTATGTTATTTGAGTACTCATAGGACTATAAGCCTCAATCCTCCTAGTAGGACTACGAGGGATAGCTAAGAAAAAATTCCTTGATTAAGAATCCTAATAAAAGAAGCTACTTGATTTACCTCTGAAAGGTTGATGATCTTTGTGCTAGGGAGATAGTAACTCCCCAAAGAAAATTTCCATACCATGCCCCCATTAGCATTTGGAGTTAGCTAATACAACATTGAGAGATCCATTGCATGTTATCCAGTGGCCTTATTTTGATTAGTTATTGGGTGTGTACCAAAGTCAGTAAGAAAAGGTTTTTTTCCTATGCCAACTTCCTCAGGTTAGCTTGTGTTTGGATTCCCCTTATCTAGCATGTCAGAAAAGGAAATGCTATCGACATTAAGGGAGAGTTATCAGAAAAGGTTATCAAAAAGTGTTAGCAGTGAAAGAAATAAAAGGTCATGAATGAGGATGACATCAAATTAGAAAAATAGTTTATGAAAGATCAAGAAACCCTAATCAGGGAAAAAAACTATAAGAGGAGATCTATGGAAAAGGTCAAATATACTGACGAAGGAATATGGATGTGGAGACAGAGTTAAAGATCAAAGGACACAAATAGAAGTGATGAGTTGTGTTATCAAAAAAGATTAGAAGAACATAAAAAAATAAGAGTGGAATGAGATCTAACAAGCTTTTGGGTTATGGTTTGCCTCCCGAAGAGAATGGGTGGTTTGGGGTTAAGGAAAATTGGACTGATGAATAAAGCCCTTACCACAAAAGTGGCCTGGAAGCTTATAGAAGGTAAGGTGGATTGGTGCAGACTTATGGAAGCCAAGTACCTCCAGGGACACCCCTATAGGTGGATGTTCCAAGATGGTGACCTGCCTAGTGGATCCAAACTCTGGATGAATATATGTAAATGTAAGACCCCTTTGTCTAAAGGAACTCTCTAGCAAATTGGAAATGGAAGATCCATCAGATTTTGGAATGACAATTGGATTGAGAACCAACCTAATCTAGGCTATAGATTCAAACCTCTTATGGACCACCTCAAACCTATCCTGGGTAATAGAGCCTCCAACTATATCACTGGCAGAGTTTGGGAGGATATTCCTAATAGGTTAAGAAATAGATCTGATCTACAACACTTAGCCAAGAATCTCATGGAAATTTTGGCTAATATCAGAATCTCAGGGCTTGAGGACTCTATCATCTGGGCTCCCAACCAGGCTGGTACCTTTTCTATTAAATCTGCTTACAATCTGCTTCTTAAGGAGGAATGTAACCTGGGGGACTGGAAGAACGTGTGGATCCCACAGCTCACACCAAAAATAAATTTGTTTTTGTGGACCTTAATGCATGGTAAGGTCCTAACCCAGGAGAACCTAATAAAGAGGGGTATCCCCATGGAAAATAGATGTATTCTATGTAAGAAGGAAGAAGAAACGGTGAACCACTTGTTCATCCACTGTGACTATGCCTCCAGAGTTTGGCAAGAGATTATTGGCAAGCTTGGTATTCCGTGGGCCTTCGATAGAGAAGTGCATCAATTTAACAATTGGAGAGCCCCCTCTAATCACCCCTTGCTCCAACTCCTCTGGCGTATACTACCCCCCCACATCTGTTGGGCCATCTGGAAGGAAACAAACAATAGGATCTTTAGAGAGGAGAGTAACCTTCTTGAGACATGCCTCCATATTGGCACTAAGCTTCTATGTGAAAATGATAGGATGGCCAAATAGAAGCTCCCCCCAAACCCTCTTGCTTCATGAGAAGTAAGAATTACTGACAGATGGAACATCCTTGCTGGGTTCTCCAGGTTTGATGATACTAAAAAGATAGCTAGAAAAGCTACCAAATGGGCGCCCCCCCCAGAGGATGGACTAAATTAAACTTTGATGGGGTGGAAAATCATATGAGCCAAGGTGGGGGTGGGGTCCTAAGAGATCATAGAGGCAATTGTCTACTGGCTTATGTGGGGCCCATCAATAACTCCACTGATGCAGGAGCATCCTGGGTGTAAGAGCAATCTTGCATCATCCATAAATATTTCTATTTTTGTATTCAATAAGGGCTATCTTGTGCAGAGTTGCTATTTATGGAAACTTGCTATTTTTAGTAAGTTGGTCTTATGATCTCGAAATGTTCTAATTTTACATATGGAGGTTCATCTCAGTCATATCAACCTGCCAAAAAAGTTTCATGGCTAGAGCAGGTCTAGTTTTGAAGATATTGAAGATTTTTGGTATTGGCAGCAGGGTACAGAAACTTCAAACTTAGTTTTGAAGGCTTTAGAGACCCCAAATGAGGTTGAAAATTTGGGTGTCGGGTGCTTTGCATGGATCAAGCCTACAGAGCACTTCATGGCATTTTTGAAATGGGGTTATAATAGTCAATCGGGTCAACTGGTGATGACTTATGGTCTTCGGAAGTTGGGTCACCTGAAATGGCAGAAAATAATTTTTCTTCAAAATTTTTGTTTGGGTTTCAAAACTCATTTTGAGCTGACTTTGATGTAATAAATTGTAAAATAAAATAATTCTAAGTTTGGTCGGCCCTAAAGGCTAAATTTCTACAACCTTCTCAGGCGGTGGAAATTGCCTATATAAAGAAGGCCTGTAGTGTTGTCTAGGGCAGTTCTAGGTAGTAGATCTAGGTATTGATTCGAGGCTTTGTCCTACAGAATATTGTAAGGGAATGCCCATGTGGCTTTTCATATTGTAATTCTGAAAGTTTGTAATTCCACATTTGTGGAGATAATAAGAAGCCAATTTTCTGTTCTTGCATATTATTGTTGTTTCTCTATTTCTATTATGTGTTTGTGGTATTAAGGGGGAGCACCCTTCATCAAGTGGTATCAGAGCAAAAGTTTTTGAGTGTGTAAATAGATCACCGACTATGAGGCAGTTTGCACCAGGACCGTGGTTAGGGTTTCAGCGCACATCGCAAAAATGTCTCCACGAAGAGAACGTGGTGGAAGAGCTGGTGCTGTGACACCTGAGGTTAGAGAGCTGCAGAGAGAAGTGCAAGCATTGCAAGAAGAGATTCGCAGAGGAATGAATCTTAATGTCAGAGATGAAAGCGAGGATGAAGCCGAAGAAGAATATCAAGAAGGAGAAGCTGAAATTGTGAACCAGGAGGAAGAAAGACTTTTTCGAAGGTTCCTACATTTTTTGGAAATCTTAACCCAGAGGAACTGATCGACTGGATCAATGAATGTGAGGAATATTTTGAGTACAAAGATGTTGAGGATCCTGATAGGGTGAAATTTGCGAAGGCCAGATTGAAAGGTCATGCGAAGATCTGGTGGCAAGAAATTCAATTGGAGTGAAATAGAAGAGGGAAAGATAAAATCACAAGATGAGATCGGATGGTGGATAAATTGAAGCGACAATTCATTTCTGTTGATTATGAGCTTGACCTACTAAAGAAAATGCAAAGTTTGAAGCAAGCAGGAAGATCTGTTCAGGAGTATACAGATGAGTTCTATCGACTCCTCATCAGAATAGGCCATGCAGAATTTGATAAGGAGAAAGTTGTCCGATACCTTAATGGGTTAAGGCCAAGCATTCAGGAGGAGTTGAATTTGGTTTGAATGAACAGTATTGAGGAGGCATACCAGTTTTCCATAAAAGTAGAGGAAAAGCTGAACAAGAAGTTTGAGAGCAGACAAAATGGAAGAGGTCGTGGTGGAAGATCTGGTGGATGGTCATATGGTGGCCAAAATGAAGATCTGAAAAAGAAGGATGAGGCCAGTAGTAGTCAGAATCAGAGAGGAAATAATTCCAATCATTTCCAGGATCAGAGTAATAGAGATCAGAGAGGAAGAGGAAGACAACAAGGATCTGGAAGAGGAGGCTTCCGTGGAACATGTTTTCACTGTGGAGAAGAAGGTCATAGGGCATTTGAATGTCCTTGGTGCCAAGGAAGAATAGATAGGAGAAATGAAGGCCAGGCCAGAGTTGCACATGTAGATGAAGATGCTAGATCATCAAATTCTGAAGATGCTGAAAGAGGAGAAACACTAATTAACAGAAGATTCTTGCTGAGTGGTGAGAATGAACCTGAACAAAGGAGGAGCCTGTTTCACACTAGATGCAAGTGTGAGGGAAAATGTTGTGATGTGATTATCGATAGTGGAAGCACTGACAATTTGGTGTCAGAAGAGATGGTGACAAAGTTGAAGCTCAAGAGACAAAAACACCCACATCCATATCAGATTGCCTGGGTGTAGGATGACCACAAGGTCATGGTCAGTGAATAGTGCCTGGTAAAGTTCAAGATCGACGGGTACCAAGATGAGGTACTATGTGATATCATCTCTATGGATGCATGTCATATGTTGTTGGGTAGACCGTGGCAGTTTGACAGATGTGTTGTACATGATGGTCGTGTGAATACCTATCATTAACAAAGGATGGAGTGCAACATAAGCTAAAGCCATTGAAGGAGACTGAAGAAAAGGTATGTGGTAATGCAAGAATAACATTTGTTGATGGAAGAAAATTCCTAGATGGTATGAGGCATGAGCATGTGTGTTTTACTTTAATTCCAAAAGTTGGTAAAGAAGAAGTAGAGGATGTACCTATAGAGGTTGCAGATTTGTTGAATGAGTTTTAGGATATTGTATCTGATAATGTACCTGATGGATTACCACTGGTAAGGAAGATCAGTCATCAGATGGATTTGATTCCAGGAGCTAGTTTGCCAAGCAAGGCAGCACACAGAATGACACCAGTAGAAAGTGAAGAGTTGAATAGACAAGTACATGAGTTATTGTAGAAGGGGTTGATTCGAGAGAGTCTGAGTCCCTGTGTTGTACCAGTGGTATTAGCACAAAAGAAGAATGGAGAGTGGAGGATGTGTACAGATTCCAGAGCAATAAACAAGATCACAATCAAGTATAAGTTTCCATTGCCATGAATGGATGATATTATGGATTGTTTGAGTGGAGCTGTGTATTTCTCAAAGATAGATCTGAAGAGTGGATATCACCATATTCGGATCAGAGAAGGAGATGAATGGAAGACTACCTTCAAGACAAAGGAAGGACTGTATGAGTGGTTGGTCATGCCTTTTGGGCTAACCAATGCACCAAGCACTTTCATGCAGCTCATGAACGAGGTTCTGAAAGAATTTTTAGGTAAGTTTGTCATTGTTTACCTAGATGATATTTTGATTTTTAGCAAGACATTGGAAGAACATATGATGCATATTCGTATGGTGTTTGAGAAGTTGAGAGATGAGAAATTGTTGATTAATTTGAAGAAGTGCAGTTTTGTGAAGAAAGAGTTAGTGTATTTGGGATTTGTAGTTTCAGCAGAAGGTCTAAAAATGGACCCAGAGAAGGTACAGGCTATCCTTGAATGGCCTACTCCAAGGAGTGCTACTGAGGTAAGATCTTTTCATGGTTTGGCTAGCTTTTACAGAAATTTTATTAGAAATTTTAGTAGTATTTGTGGACCCTTGACTGAAACAATGAGAGGGGATAGAAAAGAGTTTAAGTGGACTAATGGGGCAGAAAAAAGTTTTCAATTGTTGAAACAAAAAGTTACAGAACAACCTATTTTAGCACTTCCAGATTTTAATAAGGTGTTTCAAGTAGATTGTGATGCTATTGATACTGCAATAGGAGCTGTTATGAGCCAAGAAGGTAAACCTGTTGCTTATTTCAGTGAGAAGTTAAATGATGCCAAGAGAAAATATTTTGTTTATGATCAGGAATTTTATGCTATAGTTCAAGCATTGAAAAAGTGGAGGCACTATCTGCTTCCTAAGGAGTTTGTTTTGTATACTGATCATCAAGCTTTGCAATATTTGAATAGTCAAAGAAATTTGAATCAAAGGCATTTGAAATGGGTTGAGTTTTTGCAGAGTTATACATTTGTTTTGAAACACACAAGTGGAAAGTCTAACAGGGTTGCAGATGCTCTTAGCAGAAGGCAACTATTGCTGACAGAGATGCAGATTAAGGTGGTTGGGTTCAAGGAACTCAAGAATTTATATCCAGAGGATCCTGATTTTGGTGAAGCTTGAAAAGCTTGTACAGAACCTGTTACTCTAGACAGGATGAAATGGCTGGATTTTATCATCCAAGATGATATGCTATTTAGAGGGAGTCAGTTGTGCATTCCATGAAGTTCTATGACGGAGAATCTCATCAAGGAGAAGCATAGTGGAGGATTGGCTGGACATTTTGGTCATGATAAAACCCTTGCTTTGGTTGGTGAGAATTATTATTGGCCACAATTGCAGCAGGATGTGAAGAAGTTTGTACAGAGTTGCCGAGTATGTCAGATGGTGAAAGGAGTGAAGCAGAATACAGGGTTGTATCAGCCATTACCTATACCAGAGAAGCCTTGGGAGGATATCAGTATGGATTTTGTTCTTGGTTTACCAAGGACACAGTGAAGACATGATTCAATTTTTGTAGTAGTTGACAGATTTTTGAAGATAGCACATTTCATTCCCTGCAAGAAGACTAATGATGTTGTTCATGTAGCAGAATTGTTTTTTAGAGAAGTGGTGAGACTACATGGTTTGCCAAAGACCATAGTGTCAGATCGAGATACTAAGTTTGTTGGATATTTTTGGCGGACATTGTGGAAGAAGTTGAAGACAGATTTGAAGTTCAGTTCATCACATCATCCACAGACTGATGGACAGACAGAGGCGGTGAATAGAAGTTTGGGAAATTTGCTGAGATGTTTGGTTGGAGATAAGCCAACAGGATGGGATTTGATTTTACCACAAGAAGAATTTGCATACAATAATTCTGTCAATAGGAGCACTCATAAATCACCATTCCAAATTGTATATGGAAGTAGTCCAAGAAATGCATCTCAATTGAGAAAGATAGATAAAGGAGAAATAAGTAGTGCTGAAGCTGAGGATTTTGTAGAACACTTGAAGAACATCCATGAGGAGGTGAGGAAGCATATTACCAAGATGAATGCATAGTATAAGGCTAAGGCAGATGAGAAAAGGAGGCATAAGGAATTTCAGGTTGGGGATGAAGTCATGGTTCATTTGCGGAAGGAGCGATTTCTTGTTGGTACATATAACAAGCTGAAAATGAAGAAGTTTGGACCATGTAAGATATTGAAGAAGCATGATTCAGGAAATGCATATGAGGTAGAATTGCCTAGTGAGTTGAATATTTCACCAGTGTTTAACATTTCAGATTTGACAGAGTATCACGAAGGAGGTGTTGAAGATGAGGTTGCAGCAGCACAGTGGAGTATTCTGGCAACCAGTTCAGATATCAAGGAGATTGAAGACATACTGGACAGTCATGTTGGTAGAAGCACAAGGAACAGGACATATGAAGAGTATTTGGTCAAATGGAAAGGATGACCTGTTGAAGATTCATCATGGCTAACAAAGGAGGAGGTTAACCGTCTTGGTTTTCCTCTGCACACCTGAGTCGTGACAGGGTCACTTCTTAAAATTACCCCGGGTGTCTGATGCAAGAGCATCCTGGGTGTAAGAGCAATCTTGCATCACCCAAAAATATTTCTATTTTTGTATTCAATAAGGGCTATCTTATGCAGAGTTGCTATTTATGGAAACTTGCTATTTTTAGTAAGTTGGTCTTATGATCTCGAAATGTTCTAATTTTACATATGGAGGTTCATCTCAGTCATATCAGCTTGCCAACAAAGTTTCATGGCTAGATCAGGTCTAGTTTTGAAGATATTGAAGATTTTTGGTATTGGCAGTAGGGTACAAAAACTTTGAACTTAGTTTTGAAGGCTTTAGAGGCCTCAGATGAGGTTGAAAATTTGGGTGATGGGTACTTTGAGTGGGTCAAGCCTGTAGAGTACTTCGTGGCATTTTTGAAATGGGGTTATAATAGTCAATCGGGTCAACTGGTGATGACTTATGGTCTTCGGAAGTTGGGTCACCTGAAATGGCAGAAAATAATTTTTCTTCAAAATTTCTGTTTGGGTTTCAAAACTCATTTTGAGCTGACTTTGATGTAATAAATTATAAAATAAAATAATTCTAAATTTGGTCGGCCCTAAGGGCTAAATTTCTAGAACCTTCTCGGGCGGTGGAAATTGCCTATATAAAGAAGGCCCGTAGTGTTGTCTAGGGCAGTTTTGGGTAGTAGATCTGGGTATTGATTCGAGGCTTTGTCCTGTAGAATATTGTAAGGGAATGCCCATGTGGCTTTTCATATTGTAATTTTGAAAGTTTGTAATTCCACATTTGTGGAGATAATAAGAAGCCAATTTTTTGTTCTTGCATATTATTGTTGTTGTTTCTCTATTTTTATTATGTGTTTGTGGTATTAAGGGGGAGCACCCTTCATCATCCATGGTCACCTAGGTGGAAGGGATGGCCCTTCTTTGGGGGATTGGATTTGCAAAACATTTGAATGTTAGGCAGCTGGCAATCGAGGGGGATTCCATGGTGGTTTTTGAGGCCATCAAAAGTGGTGCCAGTGCGGGGTGGTGGGCTAGCCTTATCATCAGGGAAATTGGTGAGCTGATTAATAGCTTCCAATGCACCACCATAACTCACACATACAGAGAATGGAATTTGGCTACTGACTCAATGGCGGTAATGGGCCTAAGACAAGCTAGACTCAATAGTTGGAGGATGGTTAGTGACTTACCTCTTGTGACTCAGCAAATCATTGGGGGAGAAATGAATACCAATGGTTAAATGTGCCACGCTATCATATTCATTGCGAATCCTTACTGGATCACGTGCTGGCGTGTTTCGATGATTTTTGTGATTATGGAAAGGAGAACCCAATTTCCCAGAATGAATCATAATTACCCTTTAAGTGTGTGGAGTGGGCACTGTCTGAATCATCAAGCTTACTTGGCTAAAGAGGACAGCAAGTGTGTCCTTGGTATTATTACTATTAATGGCACTTGGAGATCCATTAGATCTGGCGGTATGAAACCCGTTTCCCCAAAATTTTCTCAAAACCATCATTTTAAGTATTCTCTAGAAAGGCATTGCAATAACAAAGGGGCTATTAAGTTTTGCAGAAATACTCGGCTCTCTTGTTTCCTGGTTATTCTAGCATAGGAAAGTCTAAATTTTAAAATGGGAGGCAACACTCTCCATATTGAGCCTGATAAAATTGATGAAACCTTCACCTCTGATGTGCTGGTGGCCCATTATTGCAAGGAGAGCAGGATTTGGGGATTCATGGAGAGAATGAAGGGCGGACATGATGAATGAATTTCCAAACAATTCATGTCATCCTGGAATAATAGAAGTGTCTCTGTTGGTGGTATCCACTTCCAGCTAAATGAAGATGTCATTGCCAAGGTGACTGGGCTTTCTATAATGGGGAGAAAATACAAAAAAACAATTCGAACCCCTGACCCTACAAGCCTCAGCCAGTTCTTCAAGGATGGAGAAATGCCGGTGAAAAAGTAGGGGGGTTTCAACAAGGAGGAGCTGTCAAACTTTTGGCTGAAAATCTACCTCATTGTGATGAAGTACTTCACTTTGGAAGGTAAGTTCATTGTTTTCTACTACTATCATTTACCATTCCTAAACCATGTTAGGAACAAGGATTTAACATCAATCCCCTTCTATCTTTTGCACTCCATAGAAAGCAATATTCTTGACATTAAGGAGAACCCAGATAAGTAAATTCCTATCCTTCACCAGGGCCTTCTCCTCTACATTTACTAGTTCCACAAAGCTATTTGTCCGGCACCCCAACCCCCCCCCGCCCCCCCCCCCCCTAATTATCTAGGAGATGACCCAAGAGGATTCTCTAGCCAAAAATGTAAACCCCACCTAGTCCTCCTCCTAGTCCATCTGTATCACTCAGGAGCCTACCCTTGGGGTTAAAGAGGCAAAGAATCGAAAGAAATGTGTTAAGAACCTGTTCATTAGGAAGGATGCCCAGGAGGTTTCTAATGTTTTTGAGTTTGAGGACATCAAAGACAAGAAGGAGGATGATAGTACTCTGAAGATTGACTGTAAGGCCAAAAAAAGGAAATTAATGGAGAGCCAGGTTAGTCTGGAGGTGGATTTGAGTGGCTCGGGTCGCAAGAGGTCTAATAGACTGGCCAAAGAGCAATGCAAAACCAAGCTGCTAGAAATGGAAACTAAAGAGATTTCCATATCTGACAGGGATTCCCAAACCTCAGAGTCCATAGATGAGTCCTTGGAGGACCACATGAGCCCCCCACATGACCTTGTTCCCAACCCCAAGCATGCCATGGAAACCCCCACCATTTCTACTCTACCCCCAAACCCTGTTCGTGATCCCTAGGACAAGCCCCTTCCCCTGGTTACAATACCAAGGCCCCGGAGGATAAAAATAAGCTCAATGGTACTCTTAAAAGGAGATTCAAGAAGTTGGACAAAGAGATTGCAGAGATCAAGGATAATATGCAGGAGCTGATGGAACACTGTAGGCTGACCAACAAATTTGGCTTGAAGGTTATGCATGCTTTGGCTATGACCCTTTGTCATGTGCAAGAAAAGTTGGCAGGTGATACTCTGGAAGCAAACGTGGACAACAAGGACCTCTTCCTTTTCCTCTAGGAAGAATGGGTGGCAACCCTACTGTTTAAGCAGCTGGGTGGAAAAAATTAGCTTTGTTTCTTATGTTTTGGTTATTTTTGAATGGGCCCAGCCCTAGGATGCCCTATTTTGTGGAAAGGGTTACTATTAGTTTCTATAGTTTTATGTTTATCCCTGGGTGGCTTTTAACTAATACTTTATTTATGCCTATTTGGCTTAGATACTCTATTCTAATTTGTATGCTTAGTATGGTGGTTTATGTTTTTTATAGGGGTAGATTTAGATATGGTGACTATACTGTTAAATTATTTATCTGCTTTGTCTGGTCACATTAATGTGCTTTTAATGTGCTTCTAGTCTTTTGTTCCATAGGCTAGCACCCTCTTGCTGCTTTATCTATCAAAAACAAGCTTTTGGAGAAAGTGGCTCATCTATAGGTCAAATTTATTGTTTATTTATTCCTATCAGTTTAGCTGCAAGATTGTGAAATCCATTAATCGAGTAGTCTCTAACCAGACTTAGAATTTTTATTTAGGAACTTATTGTAAATCCTTTAGTAGGGTGAATAATCTATAATTGGGATAAAATCTCTTAACATAGTAGTTTTTAATAGGACTTTCAAATACTCCTAACAGGGTACTAGACACTCCTAACAGGGTGAAGTCATTCAGAAGATGACATTTATGTAAGCTCCTAACCAAGAACCTTATTACTATAGTGATGAGTTGTGGATATCATCCCCACCATATTTTTTCCCTCTGACCAAGGGTTTTCTACGAAACCAAAATATTGTGTTAAGTGTTTAAATGTTTATGTATTGAATGTTTAATTTGCATGTAATCAGTTATCAGTTGAACATTATAGTAGCTATCAGTAAAAGACAAAAAATTTATCAGTATATGCAATTGATTGGCTATCAATTTATGATATAAAGTTGAATAAGTGTGAAATCCCTATGGTACTGATTCACCCCCCTATCAGTACCCAACCTAGAACTTTCCAACAACACCACGATCACACATGTTAACAATCAATGAGCAATGATCACATACACAATATCCAAGGTCAACTTAGGAATGAAAGTAATACGCTACCTGAAGCAACCAAAATAATCCAAACATGAAGGTCTTCGATCCAAACACGATGTGGTCAAAGAGAAAGGATCCCATATAGGTCTGTATTAAGAAATGATGACCTCAACTAAAGAAATGCAGGAACATGTGACAGTGAATAGGATCACCGTGAACAAATAACCAAAGGAAGGGAGCATGATATGGAGAGGAAGAAAAAATTGAATAACTTGAATAGTACTGAACCAAATGAGGTGTGATCTAGAAGATAAGAACTATAGAGATTCCTAAACAACATGTTAAGACTGCAACCAAAATATCTCAAAGATGAAAGATTATTTCTTCACTCTCTTAGGATGAAATAACTATTTTGGTTGATGCAAGATTACCAAGAACCCAAGATTCTCCTACACCATTAGCACACCAAAATCATGGGTATGGAAACTAGGGCCAAGACTAACTAGTTGGAACATGGAGATAAAGGAACCAAATATTTTTTCTAGTTCTTGAAATACATGCAGGCTAAGGAACACATTGAATGCATTTTGGATGACAACAAGATCACTAATGATAAGGATGGTATCCTAAATGCATTCAAGTCTTTCTATAGAAAGTATTCTCTTTAGAGGATGATGAGGAAAAAGGCCTTTATATTAAAAGAATTCAAAACATCATCCCAAATAAACTTCAAGGTATTGACACTACTAAGTTGAGAAAGGATGTGACACTAGAAGAGGTTAATATTTCAATTAGAGATCATAGTAATGACAAGGCCTCGGGCCTTGATAGACTACCAATTGAATCCTATAAAATAAATATTGATTGGATTGGAGAAGAGTTGTTGGAAGTATACAAAGAGGCCTTTACTTCAAGTACATTAGGGGGGGAAATAAATACTGGTCCCATCAAGTTGATCCCTAAGGATAGATACAAATATCTTCTCAAAAATTGGTGACCCATCACATTACTTAATATATCTTATAAAATTATTGCTAATGTTCTGGCCAAGAGACTAGAAACAATTTTACCTATTGTTGTCAATCCTACCCAAGATGGCTTTTTCAAGGGCATATACATTCTAGAAAATCTCTTGACATGCTTGGAGGCTATGAGTTGGGCTAAAGAATCTGATCATAATTTGTTAATGCTATTAATAGATTTTGAAAAGAAATATGATAAAGTGGAAAGGAGTTTTATTTCTATTGTTTTAGATAGTCTTGGGTTTCCTAAGGAATTATATCACATGGTGAATACTCTGTTACAGTATGTTAATACTAGGGTAGAAATAAATGGAGTCAAATATGAATCATTTTCTCTATCTAGATCTATTAGGAAAGGTTTCCCCCTTGCTCCTATAATTTTTTTACTAGCTACTGAAACCATGTTTTACCTCTTGAGAGATAATAATATACCAAGAGTAAAGGGGATTACTTTTCCTACTAATGAATAAGTGGTCAACATTCTATTTGTTGATGATATTGCCTTATTAGAATGGAAGAGGACAATGTTGAATCCTTAATGAGAAAAATGTATTTGTTCTATGATGCCTCGGGGAGTAAGATATCCTTACCTAAACAAGTGATGCTTGGGTGGAGCCCTCACCACCCTAATTGGTTTAATAATTTCCCTTTTGTTTGGTGAGGTCTGGATCATATTGTTAGGTACCTAGGTATTCATTTTGTAGTCACACCCAATCTCATAGAAATGTGGAACTAGATTCTAAAGAAAATAAATAAGAAAAAAAAGTGCAATAAGTAGCACCTTACCTTGGCAGGGAGAGTGTAGGTTTGTTCTAGAAAATATTTTCTTTGTATAAAATATATATTATTCTTCATCATGGCTCTTCTGCCAATATCAATTCAATCACATTCAAAAGTAGATTATAAACTTCTTATAGTATGATGGTAATGGAAATGGGAAACACCATTCTATGAAGTGGGTATGGTGTTGTATGAGTAAAGGAAAAGTGGTTTAGGGCTGAAATATCTCAGAGCCCAAGGCATCTCTCTAGTAGCTAAATAGATTTTTAAATCTCTACAAGGTGATGAACCATAGAAAGGGTTGGTTAGGAATAACATTTCTAAAGTTTTTCCTCCCCATAATTAGTCTTGGAATGGTATTTCGTTAGTGCATATCATTTCTAGTAACTTCCCTATTAAACTAGTAGGCTTAACTATATTCATATCAATCTAGAAAGTGTGAGATACGGTAAGGAAGCTGATTACTCAAAATGATATATTTGATAGAAATGAAAATCTATGTGGTGAGAGGTCTATATGGTGGAACTTGAAACATAATGATAAACCTTTGGCCCTCTTAAAAAGGTGCTTACCTAAAATATGGGTTGATAAAGGGTTGATGACCATCAATGATATTACAAAGGAAGACCAACTAATTACATAATAGGAATTTCATGTAGAATTTGATATTCCCCTCACTCAATAGTGAGTATATAATTTCTTGAGAGTATTCTTCTCATCTTTTTCCCTTCCTATACATTTTTATCCATTAAGAACATATATCTCATCTTTATGCAGCCATATCAGTCCCCTTTTCCATTTATTAAAGCCACATACATCTACTCCCTTATCTTTGATAATATGAATATTATTTCCCATCTTTATACATCTTGAAACAAGAACACTGACCCTGAGACTTGGAAATCAATAGTATCATGAATGTGGACCAAACCTTTTAAGACTAATAAAAAAGTAATTCATTTGGAACTTTCTATTGCTTGAACTTTGTGTGTAAACCTAATGGTGATCTTAATATTTTCTCTGTATGTAGAGTATCTGAATCTATTAAGTATATTTTTCTTGATTAATTATTTGCAAAATAAGTGTGGAATCTTTTTGGTAGTAAGTTTGATGTTTTAATCTATCTTGCAGAGGTATGTGTTCCAACAAAAAATTTAAACAATGGGTACACATTATTTAAAGTTTAAATAATGTGTAAGCATAAATCATTTATTATTGTTAATTTGGAAATGGGTACCCATTTATAAATGCATGTGTTTAGTTTAAATAATGCATACATATTGAACTAATATAGTCATTGGCTATCAATATAAGAAGAAAGGAAAAAATTCAATGATTATTAAACCATTCTCGAATGATGTGCAACAATAGATGTAATGTTTGCCCAATCATTTCAGATTCTTATCTTTTCAAGATTTTGGCATGAGTAAAGCTATTTAAATTTTAAATTTAGAAAATATTGGATTTTTAAAAGCTAATTGAATATGGGATTGAAATAACATAGAAAGAGGCAAAGGAATATTTTGACACCTAAGGAAGTTGCAAAAAATAGGGAGGAGGCAAAATTACAATGAGAAAGAAGAGAAAGAACTCAAGAACTGAATAATGTTGGATCATCGAGTTCCATAATCATTTTAGAAGAGGAGAACATTAAGGACACCATGATGGATGCAAATGTCAAAGAAGAAAATACAAAATAAGAAAATCCATGTGTAGCTTCTAATCCAATTTTGGATACAGGTATGTCTTCACAACCACATGCTTTTTTTTAATAGAAAACTTGATGATTTTCTATAAGAAGTATACTCTTTGAATGATATAGATCATATTCCTGAAGATAGAGAAATAGAAATTGAACATCAAACACCAAATAATAGTAATAATAATCCCAATGATAGAGAAATTGAAATTAAAAATTAAATGATTGAAATTGAAGATTAAATGCCAATTAAAATTAATAATGTGGATGTAGACATAGAAACACCAATTGAGAAAGAAACCCCTTTGATTGATAATGGAAATAATAAACATTTTAAAATTAAAAGTAATGCATTGGACAATCTTTGTGGTTTGGTTTTGTGGAGATATATTAGGACACATGCAAGTAGATTGTTTAGACAATTGTTTTACAATAAAAATTTTGGGTTTCAATATCAACTAATGTTACAACTAATAAAAATGATAAAAATGTGAAAGGTGATGAAGAGGTTAGGCATTTATGTCAAACCCAAAAACAAAGATGAGTATTTAAAATAAGTTTTATCAGTTGTTTCTAGTACCTTTGATACAATTGGAAAAAAAAGCCATTCTAAAGATAGGAATGCAGGATGAAAAACAATAACAATAGATTTAGTAAACAAAACAACATCTAAAAATAAAATGATAACTAACATAATTGTACATCTTAATATCCATTGTAAAACTTTGACAAGAGTTGTAAAGAGAAGAGTTAACTTTAAAAATGATTTGATAAAGTAATTGTGGAGTTTTAGTGGAAGACTCCTGAGGTTCAACATGAAACTTAATGGTGAAGTCTAAACGTTGATTAAATTTTTTTGGCATGATAATACAAGGGTATCACCTAATTCCAGAGATGTTCTAAAATTAAGATTTAGATCAAAAATTCATGATCCACATCCAAAACACATTTTGGACATGACTGAAACTATGTACAAAAAAAATTAGGTGATAAGGTGTTATCAGATATTAGCATTAGTTAAAGATATTTTGAAAAATGCAAACCCCAATCTGTAAAAATTAACAAGGAAAGAATCTGTTGGTGTTGCAAAAATCATATTCAATTTCATTACAATTATGATGTATGCATTCTACCATGCATACTAACGAAATGTTGTAAGAATGTGGTATAAATATACCACCTCAAATTATAAAGGATTTTATATTAGGTTTTTTTTGTAAACCACCTAATGAGTAATTATTTCTTTTGAATGCATGTGTTACTAGTGTATGTGATATATGTGACAACCTTGCAATATTAGGTGAATTCTTTCATGCAAATCTTTCAATTAAATTTGGAAAGAAATTAGTTGATGTGAAAATATCTAAAAATGTTGAGTTTCCATGAAAGGATGGAAAGGTTGAAAGAAGGTGTGATATAATTACTGAAAAAGTTAGTGTTCATGGATTTATGAATGAATTTAAGATTAAGATCATACCCAAATATGTGAAACACTCCCAAAATGCTCAATGGCTTAATCGGTAGTTTCACATATGCAAGAATACATTTATAGTTGGTAGTATACTTGATGTCATTGACTTTGCAGAGAACTACACTCTTGTACCACAAGATGAGATCTAAGCATAGTATTATAAT